>OU795044.1:23056938-23662837 GCA_917208275.1 Patella pellucida
ATTAGACGGTAGTCATGGCCTTACAACTAAATAATGGATGATCTCTATAATCCACCTGTATCATGAATTTTCTCTGAGTATTCAAACTGCCCTATGCTCGATGATAAGTTCGGTTTTATGAATACTTATTGAAGCTTAAGGATATCCACTCCGAATTAAACAGTGAATTCGGGAAAGGACGCTTTGCACTGAAGGGAACTGGGAAGCACTTTTCAAGAATGCTTGTAGATTTGACGACCGAACAAGCTATTAACGCAGATGCTGCTAACCAAAAAAAACCAAAACAAACCAGGAATCAGTCCATTCACTAATTCGATTACAGCTAGGTCGACAAAAAGTATTCTTTCCAACTTGTTTACATGCAGGAAACACGTTTTTCTGCGATTGGGGTGATATCTGAGTGGCAATTTTGTATTTTATATGGCGGCAGATTTTTGGATACGTTTGCTTCTGGTGTCCGCACTTTAGGTCCGCGCTTGTGGTGGCGCCCGATTGCCTCCACATAAGACACATAAGAAAGCCACACCAAATGTATAGAAATACAAGTGATGTAGAAACCACAATTCTAATGAGTGAACAGCTCATGAATCCATTCACTCAAGATAGGACAAATCAAAAATTTCTTTTCAACATTGGATCAGCACCATAGCAACCAACACCGGATAAACCATGGTGGGGCCCTGGGGCCTGGAACTTGTAGGGGGCCCTGATCACCGAATGCGAGTGCCGAAGGCGCGAAGCCCCATACGGGGGTCTGGGGCAGGACCGTATATAGGATTGTAAAAGTGGGGGTGCAGCAGAATCTTGCGGACGGCAATATAATGACCGAGTTACTGAGCTCGGAACGGTGCGTGTGTGTACGTGGGTGTGGGGGTCTGGAAGCCCCCCCCCCCCTCGAAAATTTTGAAAATTAGACTGTCACAACGCGTTTTCCACCCACTTGGAGCTGCAATCGTCGTCGGTCCCGTGTGTCAATTTCGGCAACGCTATTTCTCATTTTGATGTTAAGCACACCAAAATGAGAAACTCCTTATCCTCTAAACTAGAACTTGTCCATAACACCATAAGGCGACGTGGATAGGGCGACCAGAACGAAAATCTCTAATCATGTAATTTGGTGGCGGCGCCCCCAAAGACCGACAAGGTCCTGTCAAGTCAATAAGGGCGACCACAACGAACCCTTTAATGTCATGTAGTGGGTCAGACCTCAGAAAATTTTGAAAAATCACGATGCAGGAAACACGTATTTCTGCCATTGGGGTGATATCTGAGTGGCAATTTTATATTTTATATGGCGGCAGATTTTTGGATACGTTCACAAAGCATTCTCAGACTTAAGTTGAGAATTTGCTCAACTTTCAATCACTGTTTATGAGAAATATCTTTGATGCAGACACACAGAACTTTGCACATAGTTTCTTATTAATGTATTTGATACATTAAAACAACAAAAGTTTGATAAAGGGCTGTATTTTAGTTAGAATAGGGTGAACAAGTTTGAGTAAATTCTCAACTTAAGTCTGAGAATGCTTTGTGAACTCGGGGCCTGGTGTCCGCACTTTAGGTCCGCGCTTGTGGTGGCGCCCGATTGCCTCCACATAAGACACATAAGAAAGTTTGGAGCAAGTGTAGGCGCCATTAAAACCGACCGACTCATCAGTGCCGTAGGAGTATCACTATGTGATCATAATCAAGTGTATTATTTTATGGGGAACGACTTATTTTTCTGGAAATTTTCAGAAATTGGAGGCCGGAAAAACATGTTTGGAGCCCCAGGAAAAAAAAATCTGCCACACAATTAGCGCATTCTGGCGTTATTTCAGTGGACCCATCCATGCGAGTGCTGGAAATGATGGCATTTCTAGAGGAGGGGGCTGAACACAACTGCGATTTTTTGTGGGGGCCCCTAATGTGGGGGCCCTGGGGCCTGTGCCCAATGGTTAATCTGGCCCTGGTGATAAATGCGAGTGCTATGAAATGATGGCATTTCTAGAGGAGGTGACTGGACGCAACTGCGATTTTTTTGTGAGGGGCCTCCTAATGTGGGGGGCCCTGGGGCCTTTGCCTCATGGTTAATCCGGAACTGATATCACTCAAAGAGCATGCGAAAAAATTCATATCTGATTGCGCAGATAATTACATCGTTTTGAAGAAAGAATTCAACGGTAGAAGTTATGTACATTTTCTGCTGAAAGTTTAAAACCAAAGGGAAAAACTAATGCAAGTATTATAAAAGAAGTGAAAATAGAAAGTGATTTTGTTGGTCGAATACTCTGTATAGCTTTTGGGCGAAGGGTTGACATGGCTGAGGTCCGGAAGTACCCGTTAACTCCAATGCCACTTTCATTATGTCATTTAGATGGCTCAATACTGACGACTACCATGTCCAAAGTTACATCGATGAAAGCGCTTGAAACCCGTTTTGAGATTCGCTAATATAAAAAAAAACAAGAAGAAAGAGCAATTTTTATTTGCTTCAAAATCACTTTCCGAAATAGACTGCATCAAAGTTGATGACCTGTTTTTTTACAAAGACTTTGTGACTTGATATAATTGGTTTTAGACAGAACTATCTATAACCCCGTCCATAAATGACTCGGAGACAAATAGAAGTATCGGTGTAACCAATATAGAATTAGAGTATGATATTGTTGGTTCCGTGCAAAGAAGACCTGCGAACATTTTACAGGCCTTAAGAAATGACAAATTCAAAGAATTGTTTATTACCTTTCTAACGATAAACTGGGAGAAGGATGGCTCAGCCATTATATTGTAAGACAAAGAAGTATTCGTGACCTGCCAAGGACAATGATTTCCTTCTATGGAAAAATAGTAAAGAGAAGAAACTTAAAGTCAACACGGAGAGGCTGATTCAAGTAATGTTGTCACTCAACAGCTGATACTGACAATCCCATAGGGTAATATGCATATTATTGTTTCGGGGATTAATGTTTGGTTGGAGGTAGGTCTTTATGGCAAATAAACACACTTCGATTATAAATCTGAATGAATTACACAGGAATCTAGGCATAACCTTATTCAAGGTTTTACCAGCAAGTCATACACTCACTGGTTGTGATTATACGTCATCGTTTGGTGGGAAAGGAAAAGTCCGACCATTAAAATTATTAGAAAAAGCTGTTGATCTTCAGAAAGCCTTGTTATCTCTTGGTAAAAGTGAATCTGTTCCTTCTGGAGTAAATACAGTTATTGAAGGATTTGTTTGTAGTTTCTATGGACTGCCTAAAATGTCTTCAGTTAATGATCCTCGCCTAGAAATATTTCTAAAGAAATACAAATAATAAAGGCATAGAAGCAATCTCTTTGCCGCCATGCTCACAGGTATTAACTTTGAATATCAAGATCGCGAATTATATTTGTAGTGTCTGGATAAATGTGTCAAAAAATAATCCCCCAAATTCCAATCCAGAGAATATTGGTTGGGTTTTAGATGAAGATGGGGTGCTTGAATTAAAATGGCTTGATGGTGATGTTGCTCCTGTGTCAGTTGAGAGTAATTGCATATATGAAGATATTTAAATATCTATGTTTATCATAGATCTAAAATCAATTTAGTCTTTGGAACTCAAAGAGGAAGCCAGTACCTCTCATTATTTTGCAGTGATCCAGTAAAAACAAACTAGTTTTATTTATGTCTTAAACTTGAATCCTAAATGTGGGCCTATTAAACTTTTTCAAACACCATATTGCCATTGCTAATCAAAATCAAATGTTTATTTTAACTAGTAACTCTATTTCTCAGTTATGTTACCAGTATTGATGATTCACCTTGTGTATACCCACCACGCATTTTACATATTCTTACACTATCCCTTAAGGAAGTGTTGTTTATAAGCTTAGCTTATTATCGTATCCTTGTATTCTTTGCATATTTATCCGTTGTACTTTACAATTAATAAAATATTGTTTAAATCATAGATGAAGATATTGACCAAGAAAGCGAGGACTCCGATGACGAATCAAACAACTCTTGTACTACCGGTGATAAAAGTGAGACAGATTAACTATTGCCATTACCAAGCCACACATACTCACTTCTTTTAAATCATTAAAATGTTACATAGACAACTACTTAATAATGAAACGGAAGGATAATTAAAGTTATATGCATTAAAATTATAAATAGATTTCATAATTGCAACAATTCATCATTGACTAACATTTTAAAAATACATTAGGTTGTTACTCATTATCGAAGATCGGAAAAAAGCAAAAACTATCAAATTCAAACCAAAGCAGGATTGGAATCTATGACCCCTAAAACACATATTGACACCAAACACTGCTACTTAATCAAAATCAGCACATCGTCTGGTTTTCCCACCAAAAGTGATCGCCATTTTGGAAATATCATCATGAAATGATGGAAAAGAAATTTGAAATATAGTCATGAACCCTGCCAAAATTAATACATTCCCAAATCACAAATAATGTCAACATTGGTTTTTTGTCATTAAACATCAAAACCTACAAAATAAAGCTTATTCCACGATTATATCAGAAACGCCGACGGATTTACATTAAAGATCGGACTAGAATGCAATTTACGCTACAAGGCTTAACCTTTTCAAATTGTAAAATCAATTTAATTTTGTTGTTAAGCTTGGCAAATTGAACAATCCTATAGATTTTTAACGATTACTATGGATTACTACAGGATTTACCATCATTATGAAATGTTCAGTTTGGTAAATAATCTCTTGGACTAGGGAATCTTACTGATAGAGTTAGCCCATAGAAAGATATGTGCCATAATTAGCCAATAAAGTAAATATCCAATTAAATTTGAATTGCATAATAAGACAACAGAGTAATGTTTAACGTTTTAGTAAGTAATATATATTATTTTCTGGAAGCTTGATTCTTTAATCTTGATCTATTTAGGATTATGAATGTCGGATACATATGTCTTTAAACAGTGCTGAAATAACTATATGCTATATATTTTTAAACAGTGTTGAATTAACGAAATACCACGTATCATGCAGGTATCTCCAAAGAAGGCAAGTCTTTAACTTAATATCACCCACAAACATTACAAACAAAACCTTTTGGTAAATTTAAATCAACATTGATGTTGTTATCTTACCGTGACAAGAGAAACGTCTTATATCCAATGTTTAAGACACAACGTCAATTTTAAAATTGGCACGCAAATCTCGTGTCAGAATAATTTTGAGTGCCATTTGTAATAAAGCGGGTCGAGGAAGGAGGCAAAACCCAACCTGTAGGAGAATACTACCGATGTAGACTGGGATACCAAGAAGCCAAATACTGTCATTCAATTTCGACTTTTCTAGGTGCCAAGGGGGTTGGGATGGCCTAGTGGTCTAGATTGCTGCGCTTCAATCTCTAGCAGGCCGTCAACTTCTGGCTTGCGGCTGTGGTTTCGAGCCCTGGTGTGAGCGTATGTGGTATGGAGATAGGGGCGCCTTCTCAACCTCGTGGGTTTCCTCCGGGCACTCCGGTTTCCTCCCACTGCCAAAGACCCCCTAGTTAGTCCCGAAATGACCTAGTTTTGTTGAGTGGACGTCAAACCCCATTTTTCTCTCTCTAGGTGCCAAAGAATAGAGATTTAGCTCCTTTAAAGGGACATTATGAACAGATTAAGGGTTGAAAGTTCGCGTTACAGTAGATAACCTAGATAACGTAAATAGAATATGCTAAAATTTCAGTCAAATTGCTTCACTCTGAATCGAGATATTAGCTTTTGAATTTTAGACTAGCCTCGGTCATCATTACTAAAGTCGGTACGGTATAAAACAAGGTCTCGATTATCCAGTTTTACTTTTAATTCCAATCCGCAAAATATCGCAGACTAGTGGTGGCGTAGAGAAATGATACTGGCCTGGATAAGTTGATTAATGTCTAATTAAATAATTAAGATATCATTTCAGGCCTAAAGAAAGACCTGCAACAGGCAGATTTAGCTCTTGCATAATGTATGTTTAGGCAGTGATAGAATAACGAAATATCATACATGTATATTTCTTTGAAAATATATATTGTTCAAATAGTGTTGAAATAAAAGCATTCTTTTAGCATGTTTACTATGCTTAAAACAAATGTCGGTCAAAACCATTAAGCTAAATAATTCGTTAAATTATATAAATCTGTTTGTATTTCTGAAAGAAAATTATCTATAGCTCAACTGTTCAACATCAGCGAGGCAGGTGTGTAGCTGATTGTCCAACACGTACCCCCTCCAATTTCCATTTCTAAGTTTCGCTGTAGGCAAATACTGAAATAAATCTCTCTCTTTACCCCTTCCTAGCTCTCTCTTGTTTGTACCATTTAGCCCACAGGTGCCATTACACTCTTGGAAGATAATTAAATAAACCCATACATAAAATCTAATGTAAACACGACAGTAGGTATGGCTTTTATTAACATATATTTATTGGACGGGAAAACAATATTATTTAGTTTAAAAGTTATATCCGTTAAGACAGACAAGATAATAAATTAATCATTAATCAGATCTTCTGCCAGACTATAAATTTATTTCCATCTATCAAAACACCGCGGTTTTATTTATTTTAAAACTTATTTTCTCAGAAATTGTTTTTGTAAGACAAATCTTGATGGCTTTTTCTTAATAGCTTTATTCTTTGAAAGCTAAAAAAAGACAATTTTTTTCTAAAAGTACATATTAAAGGACCCAAGTCCGTAACTCACAATCCTCCAAAATCTTCGACTTCGAAAACACGAACTATTATTAGTCAAATTAAATCAACATTGATGTACCATAGTCTAATCAGCATCAATTGCAATAAGGCACTGGAAGAACGAAGCTTAAATATCCCACAATTCAATGCCATTGTTCATATCCTGGACGCGAATTATACACAAATGCTGTAGAAAAGAAGTATTTTGCTTGGTCCATGGCCAAACATCACACTTCCTGTGTAGACTGGAATAAACAGACGCTAACAATCGTATATCGATTGGGATACCTCGCGTATTACGCCGAACATAACTTTTTTGAAATTAGAGTAAAACGGAAACAATTGATACAAATCAGGTATCATATTCCTGAAGCAATGGCCTGAGAAATCCCTCTCTGGCCATTGCTGGATTGTCTTCTGATACTTTAACTTTTGAGAAAGTTTATCTATTCTTCTCGTTCAATCAAATCTATTACTTAAGTACAGTAACATGACAGTCCTTCGTTTAATCTTGGGTCTTCCCTAAAACTTTGGACAGGGATTAAAGGTATTAAAAACGGTGAAAGTCTGTTTGTTTTCATACAGTAGTGTTTACTTTATGTTAATGCCGATAGTCTCGTTTGTCACGCAATTAGTTTTACTGCAATATCCTGCCATGCACTGGTTAATTAAGCATAAAAAACGTAAGCCATGACGTAACGTTATGTAAACACAGTTGGCCTAATCTGAGGATCTGTTTTAAAGGTAATGCCTTTGTAACGCAGTCAGCGATTGGTTGTTAATACAGCCTCGTTTAACATGGTGACTAGGCGGCGGCGGCTCCGCGCACTGGCCAAACTGTGCCGCCTACTGAGCCCAAAAGTTAAAAACTGGGCGGCAACATACATACGTTTTGAAAATCGCTGACAAGGTTTTTCCCTATGTGCCAAGCCTGGATTAATCAATCCATGGTTTAACAAGATGCCAATGCTAATAGCTTGTCAAATTTTTAAGTGCACAGAAATCTAGTCTAAGGGAGTCAATTTTCAAAATTTTCACGGGGAGAGCCCCCCCCCCCCCCACATTGCCGCGCACCGGCCAGAGCCCTAGACGCGAGGCCCTGTGTTAATGGGACTACTGATCAATCACAATTTACGACAAGAAGGTTCCCTGAATTCGGCAGTGAGTAGTGGGATTAGCTGTAATCAAACAGAACACTGCGAGGAGTATGATCAGGTATACACATTAATATTACATTATTATACGCGTTGCTACCCATTTGTGTCCATTTCTAGGTCCAAAATGTTGGCGACTTAGCTCCTTTAATGTATATTATATAATATAAAGTGATTTATATTTGATTTTCAAATATTTGATAGCAGCATAGTAATATTATTTTACGAAGAGGGAGAGGGAGAGAGAGGGAGAGAGAGAGAGGAAGGGGGGGGGGGGGGAACGCCCCTTCGACACTGGCTAATCCATTTCGGTTCAATTTTATTTGAATTAATTAACCTGTGCGTATGGCTATGGGTCTTTAAAAATGGTTGGGCAGGCGACAATACTCCCGGTCACGTATAAGCTGGTAGTCGAAACCAAGGAACACCCTTCAATGATGGACCGCATGAATTAACGCGCAAACGAATCACCCATACAAAATAAATTATGATAGTCCCGAAATAATAAAGTTTGTGTCTGGTTGACGTTAAAATTGTTTTATAATTTTATTTTCAGATATTGATATTTAGAGTAAATTAACTGGCCCCGACGTCTCCCAGGCGAATATTTACTGCTTGTCGGTGTGGAAAACGCATACAATGCTTAATGTCGATTGTACTTCAAAAAAAGGTCTGGCGGAAACATGGTCCTTATAGGCGAGGGTCCAGGGTCCGCAATAGCCCGCAGTAAAGAGTACTTGCGGCCAAATTACCCCGCCCCAATCCACCGGGGTTGCTGATAAGTGGATCCTTGGGCTTTTTTTATAAGAACCAAATCAGTTCCTGGTCCAAAAATAAACCTACGCCTACAATAGATTACAATGCTCATTGACGTCTTGTTCAAACCATTATGCCTGGATCGCAATAATATGAAGCGAACTGGTATTTTCTATTGCTATTCGAGTACGCTTTCACTGGTATGGCGACCAAACGATTAGGGTCTTCATTATGATCCGAACTTCCAAATTCTATAAGACACAGTTACACAGCTTGGTAATGCATTCTACACACAGAGATCCATTTACTTCATACTTCGCGAATAATTCTTTGCCCTGAATGGCCGCCATATACAAAAAATAGTATTTTGTTTTGTAATGCGTTTCTATCCCGTTTCACATCTGGCATACATACATAGACTAAATAAACCTATTCAATTCCATTGAATGGAAGCAGAATAAATACTCCTCAAAATTCTTAAAGTATACTTAGTGTTTGGACTAATATCGTCGATATAGGACTTAAAAGGTCGGTCAACTAGCTTAGTGTCTGTTCTCAAACTGTAGTTAAGTATGCTGGTAATGATGACGATAATGATATTATGATAATATAAAAATACATTGTAATCAGATTTCACAATATCTCATTAAGCAAAATAATGAATGAGAGGTGTATGACCGAAGGCATGTCTAATCGGTGCACTCCTATAATTATCACCCAAGGTGGATGCGGACGTCAAACCCTACGAACAAACGGATGTGAACGGTAACATTCGTTATTTAGGAAGATGATCAATGACCGTCATGACCTATTCGCTTCTGGATATTTTTTTTTTGAAAATAGAAAAAAACATTTAGATTTATCATCCAATAATACATTCTTCAGTAGATATCGCCTGTGTGATAAATTTCATAATCTACTGCGATATCATATCGGTGTACACGAATTTGATTGGTCAATCAAAAAGGAACTCCCTTTTTTATTTTCAAAGAACAGTTCATTTTTTTAAAAAATAAAAAGTATCTTCTTTCTTATTAAAAAGGAACTACTTTTATCTAATTGACCTTGATGGAATCACTGGACCAATATTATAAAGGACTATGCAATGGTTGAATTGCTGTCAAAAATTTCATGTATCACTGCGCCATAATGTATTCAGGTTCAGTAAAAGTGAAATCTATAGCAAAGAATTATATCTATTATTTCTGCATGTAGAAGGGATTGGGTGATAAATATAATCTCCTTCTTGTCTTTGTTGATAAAAAAAATATCAACACTCATTAGAGCCACGTTTTTGTTTTTACAGATTATAAACTTGTGTTGATATTATTTGACTCGTAGGAGATTCTCTATTTGTATAAAAAAAATCTACTTCTATCATAATCATATATTATAGTGCAAATTAAGATCGTGTTTGTGGTTGCGTCATATATTACAAATGCGATCTGTGGTGATAATTTTAAGCTGCTTATAGTTTTTAATTTCACCTACTTTAACAATGTAGCAGGATGTCGGCTCCATCGGGGTATGATTATTTGTTTTCCGGTAAATCTCAATCTCCGGTTCAAATGACAAACTGTGAAAATTGTTCTGTTTAAACAACTTATAAGGCGACATCCATTTGAACACTGTCACAATATGCCTCGACTATAAGTTAAAAGTGCGCGACCGTAACACCTCCGTAAACTAACGATCTACCTTTAGGACCTTAATTACAAATTGACATTTAACAACCAAAAACAGAATACATTACACATCTATCAACTGTATGTTTAAGGCCCCGGAAAGCATTTGCAAACACATAGTTAGATTGGACTAGGTCATTCGGGGACTAACATTTTATTTCATTAATTCGCTTGCGCGTAGGGTTATTTAACAATGGAAGGAAACCGGAGGACCCAGTGTTACAACCTCTATTGTAATAACAACCCCTATTGTAATAAATGAAATATTTGTAATATAATTTCGCTTAACCCCTATTGTAATAAATGTAATTAATGTATATTACCATACAATAGGGGTTGACATTCAATTTGAATAATTCATCCAAACTCGTTAATGGCTTTAAGTCGTGTTTTCAGTTGTTGTGTTTCATAATATTCTATGCATTGTAAACGCATGCCATTACATCTAGATATTGATAGTCAAACAGCTATCAAATTTCATAGACTTTTTAATTAAGATGTCGAATTTATTGTATGGTAATATACATTAATTACAATTATTACAATAGGGGTTGATATAACAATAGGGGTTACACAAAATTTTATTACAATTATTACATTTATTACAATAGGGGTTGATATTACAATAGAGGTTCATTGGAAATTTGTTACAATTATTACATTTGTTACAATAGGGATTGTTATTACAATAGCGGTTCATTGAAAATTTATTACAATTATTACATTAATTACAATAGGGATTGTTATTACAATAGAGGTTGTAAAATGAACAGATGCTGTGCGTTGGGCAATTTGCCATTTACTCTAGGCAATCTGTTAACTTGGAAATTGTTTGAATAATGATATATACAACTAAACATAGTTCAGTAATGATATTAATAAATTTACAGAATTAATATTATGGATTAAGTTACGATAACAATCTATTTTTATCGGCTTTTAAACATCGGCTTCCCAAGTCAAGAATAAAACAGTAAGAGATTGGCAACCTCAGTATATACATTGTATTATATGTATTGTTGGTCGATTAAACGTATCTATGTTTGAACACAATATGAAACAACCAACCAGTAACTATCAGTTGGCTCACCTTATTGTTTCGGTTCTATCATATTGACACAGGGGCCTGTTTCACGAAATTTTAACTTAAGATAAAATCCAAATTTTAGTACATACTCAAATCTGATTGGCTAAGCGCTAAAATCAATCTAATACTATCCAATCGAATTACTAAAACCGGATTTTATCTTAGTTAAAATTTCGTGAAACAGGCCCCAGGTCACCAAATATTCCTGGGCCCTGTTTCACAAAAACTTAATCTCCTTAAAATCATTGTAAACTAATATTTCATCCTAACTTAGGATAGAAGCGTTTCACAAAGCGATTGTAAGCATTGTAGCTAAAATCCTCTAAAATAATATTGCTAGTTACAATTGTATCCTTACTTAAAATAGTGGCGTTTCACAAAACTATTTTAAGGACAATTCTAACTAAAATCGATTGTAACTTAGGATAGCTGTCACCCTCACTACATTAACAAACATTGATTAGAGCTACATTGTTTGATCTATTGCGACATACAGATATAATTGGCACATAATTTTAACATACAATCATTCACAAAAACAATTTTCATTCAATTTCATTTCATAGCATGGGATATACAGCTACTGTCCATCCGTTTATTTTATTGTAAGGTAATTTAAGCATTTGGATGGCGCCCCATATTAGAACTCCAAGAAAAAACCCCACCCAAAACTCCAGTAAACTACACACTAAAAGAACATTTATATCCAATGTCATGAAAAGAAGAGCACTCTTATCTATAAAGAAAATATCTTCGTGTTTAATATAGCCGATTTATTGGTATTAGAAGGCCTAAAGGCCTATAATACCAGACATGCCATATGTAGTATTTACTCATGTTTTTGGGGCTATGATGATTTGTAAAAAAGATAATCAATAATCTCAAATGTGTTTATTCAAAAATGTTATAGGCCTATTTGAAATTAAATTTTAATATCATAAATTTATTATTATTTCTTAATGAAGTTACGCTAATAAAACAACATTAATAAAAAATATTAGGCGCCAAAGCTATTTTATCTGCGGAAAAAATCATTTAATTAAGTAAGATAGATAGACTCTTCTGCCTTTTCAAAGTATTATTGAAAGTGTCTATGAGAATGACATTTCAAATCTAGGCATCGGAACATTGGCTTTTTGGCGTATTAATTTAATTTAAATATTGATATACTATTAAACTACGACAAAAAAAATGCAACCTAGATTAGTCGTTTGAGTGACAAATATCATAATTTGTGAAAATTCTCAATAGTTTCTCTTTTCCAAATTACTATAAAACTACGAATTCAAGCGCTTCAGTTTATCGATACACGTTATTTCTATTGAAGCCTGCGAGGAAATCAAATGCCAAGTTCAAGGTCAACCCACCAATACATTTCAAAACTAATAATACGCAATAAACTCATTTATTTCATCTCTCTACGACTTTCTAAACATGTGCAAACATTTCTACAACGTATGAAACTCTCCCTATTGATAATGCAACCGTTTATTCAGTCGGTCAACAGTTTTCAGTTTCGAGGCGTATTTGCTTTCACCGTTAGTACCCAAAGCGGAAATCTGCGCTGCGCGGGCGCAAGCGATTTTAACTAAAATCTATTAAAATTGCATTTTAAGTTACAATCGATCTTCGTGAAACGCATAAAATTTAAAATCTCATTTCGATTTTAGTTAAAATCGATTTTAAGGATTTTAGTTTAAGTTTTCGTGAAACATGGCCCTGGGCCGTCACCCTGTAGGGCGAGAGTTATTTTTCACCGTTAGTATCCAAAGCGGAAATCTGCGCTGCGCGGGCGCAAGCGATTTTAACTAAAATCTATTAAAATTGCATTTTAAGTTAAAATCGATCTTCGTGAAACGAATAAAATTTAAAATCTCATTTCGATTTTAGTTAAAATCGATTTTAAGGATTTTAGTTTAAGTTTTCGTGAAACATGGCCCTGGGCCGTCACCCTGTAGTGCGAGAGTTATTTTTAGTCCCTCTCTCCTTTTCACTCTTTCCCCTTTTAATGATTTTTTGGTATAGAATCGTAAAAAAAGGGTTTAAAAAACATTTTCTGCCAGGTTTTTTTGAATATTCGTGATTTTGAGGCGGAAGGATATAAGAGTTGTAAGGTTGGTTACGTTGAAATGTAGGACCGGAAATTGCATGTATATTTGTCTCTACTTCCAGCTTGTGTATCTCAAGTTTTTCATGGTGAACCCCATACACTCTTTTGGGCAAGAGTCTAAGAGACGAGAATTAACACTAAAGTCAATGGGGAAATAATTAGTGACCTGTGGCCATATTTTGGCTATCATTTAGCCTGATAGAACTGTTTCGTGCGGGTTAAGGTATGCTTATCTTTCATGAAGATCTAGTCTAAGAGTTCTTTCCGTCTCGACTTTACTTTGCACAATCCGCCAACGAGACATTGTGTTTTGACATCTGGTAAAACTCGATTTTGCTTGAGTTTTTATTTAGATTTATATACAAAGAGAAATAAGTTTTGCAACACCCCTCCGTCACCCAATCTGCCTCATTGACATCCTGGCATTCCTCATGTCAATTCTTTTCGATGTAGTGAGTTGTCGAGGTGACACTTTGAAATCCACAGTAAACATAGTGATTTTAAACCTTTCCTTAATGTCCCAATGCAGTGGTTGATTTCTCAAACATGCTTTTTTATTAAGCAATGGTTTCACTTGTATGTATGGAGGACCTAAGCTGCATCATTGACATTTAGGCATTCCTCATGTCAATTCTTTTCGATGTAGTGAGCTGTCGAGGTGACACTCTGAAATCCACAGTGAACATTGTGATTTTAAACCTTTTACTCTATACCCCAGTGGCTGATTTCTCAAACATGCTTTTCATGAAGGACAGACTACGTTAAAATGTTCATGTATAAATTTCTTTTTAGCGCATAAAACATTCGGGTGTTTCGGTACTTTTTTTGTTTTGTGTGTATATATTGTGTTTTTCTGAGAAATAAAAAGTCTTTCAAGATCAATGCGATTAGTATGCCACTCTTCCTGCAACTCTAAATTATAGAACACGTACAAAGACAGTCGTGATGACATTATTATGCGGCCACTCAGTAATGTCTTCACAGAGAGAGAGGGGGAGAAAGAGAGAAATGGGGTTTAACGTCCACTCGACACAAACTAGGTCATTCCAGGACTAACATAATATGGTTGAATTGTTTTTCAATAATTCGCTTGCGCGTAGGGGTCTTAAGCAGTGGGAGGAAACTGGAGGACGCGGAGAAAACCCACGAGCTATACGTGATCTGTGTACAAGATCCACACGACTTCAAACTTTATGCGCATGCCGTGACGAGATAAAATAAATAATTGCAGATATGACCATGTGTGCAAGGGTATATATTAAGCAGTTCCCTGACAGTTAGTAAGGCTTCGACGAGTGTATGGACTCACTTGCGTCCAGCCGCTACCTTGGCAGAGGGGCAGAATAGTAAATGTTATATTGTTAGATGTGTTTCTGTACAAGACTAGTTCCTGTAGAAGTTTAGTTGTAGAATAGTTCATGTTGTATGTATGTAATCGAAGCTGTTTTAGATACCTGATGTAAATAAATCCTTTATCTACGATCGTGTTACACCCCGATGTCTTCACAGGTGTATGCCTTAGAATTTTATTTATATTTAAATAAACAATTAAATAACGGCAATTATACGAACATTCCACAATTTCAAAAAGTTTAATCATTCGTAAATATTAAAAAGAGGTGAATGGTCTGTGTAGCTGGTGGGAAAATAATAAAACTACCTCAAATAATATGCTCTTATCCACATAAAACAGCATAAACACACATTGTTATAAAACACTTCACTGGTTTATTAAGTTCGTTTTTCCTTGAATGGGACTCAGCATCAATAATGCCCGTATAAGATACAAATTTTAATGATGCCCTATTTGGCAAACCTGGCCTGGAGCTATTCTAGAACATTAGAAGTGGGTGCCAAAGGTGAATTAAAAATACTAAGGTGCTCAAATGACCAACATCCCTTGGCAAAAGCTCGAGGAGGAATAGTTATTAGTCTCGATCATATTTACGCAGTAATTACCTTCCGTTATTCCGTATATTAACAATGAATTAAATCAAGGCCATCTGATCACCCTTAGGATCTTTTGACTGAGATTTGTTTTCATTTATAGCTAATACCCCCATCTATAAAATATCTAAAAATAGGCTTTTTATGTTTGAGCAAGATTCGTCTTATAACGTTTTTCAATCAACAGCACCCCCCCCCCCCCCCCACACACACACATACACCTGGCCGAAATATTTCAGAAGTTTCACCAAATTATCTCATTGCCTGATAGACTTAAACAAAGCAATCTCCCCACCCCCCCTTAAAAAAATATGTTGAAAACACGTATTCACACTTATCTCTATATTTGTGTCTGTATAATAACAAACTGTAAGCTTGGTGAATTGTTAGTCTCACGGTTATCATGTCATCCAAATCAATGTCTTAATTAAGAAACCAAGTTAAGCGTCCTTATAAGTTCAATATTTTGGACGGAAGTTTTATACAATAGCAAGGAACTAAAGTTTTTCGAAAGCCCAAAGGGCAAGTCCGAACTTATTTAGTATAAGAAGAAAGCAGATAGAATCAGTCTATTTTTTTCTTTAAAAC
This sequence comes from Patella pellucida, assembly GCA_917208275.1. Classification (NCBI taxonomy): domain Eukaryota; kingdom Metazoa; phylum Mollusca; class Gastropoda; family Patellidae; genus Patella; species Patella pellucida. The sequence goes on from OU795044.1 coordinate 23,072,955, forward strand.
ATTCGACGTTTAGATTAAGCTTTGTCTTAATTCCTTGTGTATAAGATTTAAACAGGAAGTATACCCCATGGTGTTCATTGTGGATTACTGTTGCTATCCGATTATCTGAAATCTGTGTTATTTATGTTGACGTAGCCGTTGTATATCATCGTTCCATTTTTATGAAACAACGAGTTGACGTTTCCCACTTTTCAAATAGAAGAGTTGCGAGCTAGTAAACAAGCCAATACGTGGTATAGTGATCACATGTTAAACCCAACATCCGGTTCTTACATTTATTTATATATTAGAAATGATAACCTTTAAACAAATGATAGTTTAAAGACCACGTCATTGGCATGCAATGTCCATTCAGCAGAAATCAAAGAGTATAATTGACAGTAAACTTTTAATATTAATTTCGAAATTAATGTCTCACCCAAGAATTCCTTTTATTCAAAAAATACATTGGTAAACCGGTATATGCTGCTTATCTTTATTAAGATCTATGGGTCATTCTACCGTCATATTGGTAATCAAAACTGAATGTAAGAAGTTGTAATACCTGTATCTTGATATTAAGACATGATAACTCTCTGATCTGATATTAGCCTGTTTAATCGTTAAGAACTGTATTCTCGTTTCTGGAATCTCTTGGGATCAACTACTAGTCTATGATGTGGTCTCGTTACGGTTTAGTCGGTATAACCATTTTTTAACAGTTATGGAAGTCGGTTTCTGAATTGCTGGATAGATTCTATGTATAGGATATTAACCTACCCGAAGTTGATATGTTATAGAACCCGCGGGCGAAGCCCATCGGCTCTATAGCATATCAATCTGAGAGAGAGTGGGTTTATATCTGACATATACAACGCCCAACCTTAAATTGAATGGAGTCTTACATTAAAAGGTCTGCACCGATTGGATACCTACTCGGTAGTTTCCGTCAAATAACGAACATTATCGAATTAATCACGTGCAATTACGTGGTGGTTGTTGTTTACACGTCGCAATTTTGAAGAGTTGAATAGCATGCAAAAACTAAATGGATGGGAATACGAAGTCAGACGAATAATCAATCCCTTTAGCCAACATATTGACGACGGAATTGGTGTGAATGCAACTATCGATGAGGATCTATACAAACTCAAAGAACATTTGGATCAAAAGGCGTTCTTTTCCGATAATTCTGACAGTCAGTGAACCATGATTGAAGGTTTTCACTGTTTTAAGTGGACTGTGCCCAAAAATACTTTATCAGGGAACTCTTGGGCGATAAATACTTTCAAGACTTGGAGTGTGTGGATGGAAAGACAATTATGAAAGATATCTTAGACATGGGGTATGGATAACCGATTTAAATATGCCGATAAGTCCGCCGTCTATTTCAGCCCTGAATGTTTCAAACTGTCCATAACAATATTTAATTGTCAAAAGATTAAAAAACTATTTTTGTGGTTTTTTTTTTGTATTATTTCGATCATCTACGTCATCCACGGTTCATAATATTATTAATATGAACCGATTATATCGACCTGAGGTGACGTATTTAGCGGTTGATATGAAATATCAACCAGTCTGTCATGACGTCATCAGCGGTTAACGTGAACGAATATAACCTATGGTGACGTCATGACAGGTTGTTATAAGATATAACTGTTATGAACATCAAAGAAAAAACTACCGCCAGTTGTATATTTACATACCGTCACCTGTTCTTGTGTTAATTAGAATATGATTGATAATCTTTTCATTTATGACCTGATGGAAGAAAATCTCATTATGATAAAACAAGTCAAAGGGTTTTACACGACAGATCAACCATCATAAAATAATTGAAATCATTTCACTGAGAAGAAGGAATATTTGCCTTGTCTAAACTGAAGATAGCCTTTGAAACGTAGTAACAGCCAAGTGTTATAAGTGCAGCTCTCAACCGAAATTTAAGACATGTACTTGCTGAATCTGTTAGCATCGAAAGAATAGTTTATTTGATTTGAGAAAAAGATTATATTATGCTATAGATATCAAATGAAATGAATTGCAATGGGATTTAACATTCATATCAGCATAATACCTTACATTGTACACACAGAGAAGTGTTCTTGACTCGGATTTTTAATTCCACATCACGCTGAGTTTGTCTTATGGCACAGTTTCATTGTCACACACGAGAATTGTATTATTAAATAGATAGAGATGATAAATGCGACTGATTTATAATGATTATCTTTATGGTACTCGAGGAACAAAATTTCTATTCTTTGAAACCTTAAATGGATTTTACAGCAAATATTAATGTAATATGAGTGTAATGAAACTGATTTAAATTTATTTTTTAAAACTTTTATTAAAATTTCTTAGTTTTGTTTGTCGGAATACGTGTGGAGTCAACACTGAAGTGAATTTGTTCCCGCTACTGACGTTTAGCCTCATTACAAATCGCGCTTGAGAGCCTTGAGAACACGCCGGTGTGTACTACTTTTAAAATTGTTCACTATTGATTGGAATGGATGAATGATTCGTGTCTGTAATGTCGAACACTCTGCTCTGGATAAAGAGTGTATAGCTTTTCGGTTTTTATTCTTTTTTGACCTGAATTGCCTAAGTTTGCAGTTTAATCAAATTTGGATAAAAAGTGAATTAAACAAAACTTCTTTTACATGTTGCACAAGATTTTTGCATAATTATAAACTGTATAAATACATAGAACCCAAATAAACAAAGCTTTAGAACAATAATTTAAACGCTTAATTGCTTTTAGATACACAAAGAAAAAAAGTTAAGCATCCTTTGTATTTTTTACAATGACATGCCTTAAGAGGTTTGCCGTTGAAACCCTGGGCCCTGTTTCACAAAATCTTGAATCTCCCTAAAATCGCCTTAAACTGAAATTTTATCCTTACTTAAAATAGATCAGTTTCACAAATAAATTTAAAGCATTTTTATCTTAACTTGAAATAGTGGCGTTTCACAAACTATTTTAGGGACAATTTTAACCTTAAGACACCCACCACCCTTTCCTAACATAAAATCGCGACACTATCAAATATTGATTAGGGCTGCGTTGTTAGATCTATTGCGACATATAGATAGATTTGGAATAATGATAATATTGCCAATGGCCCGGGTCATATAATGGTAAACATACTATCATCCACAAAAACAATTCCTATTTAATTGCTTTTCATGGCACAGGAAATATAGCTGCGACACAACAGTTTATTTTATTGTAAGGCAATTTATGCAATCAGATGACGCCCCAAAATTAAAACCCCACGTACAAAAAACTCAAAACCCCAGCTAACAAAACAAATTGTTACCATTTTATATATTACAATATTATTTCAGTATAAATTATACTATTTTCAAATAATTAATAGACCAAAAAAAGCCCCCCCCCCCACCAACAAAAATCCTAAGAGAAAATGTGAGCTCATTTCATATATTATGTATGGAAAGAAGAACACTATTTTCTATAAAGAAAATATCATCGTATAGGCCAACAGTGGTTTAAAATGGCAAATTTCTTGGTATTAGAAGGTCTAAAGGCCAATAATACTAGACATGCCATATGCAAATTATTTACTCATGTGGTTTGGGGGTTATGATGATTTTGTAACAAGATAAATCAATACTCTCGAATGTGGTTATTGAAAAATATATAGGCATATTTGACCATTATAAGGGCAAAATGATACCCGGGTCAAACAGCAAAGTTACCACAGCATCCCAACAAAGTCAGTAACGGGTAAATCCTCCTCTGTTTGCCAAACAAGCATTGATCCGACGTGGTATACTCCTAATGAGACGTCTAAGGTCATTTTGGTCCAGATTGTCCCATTCCTGTTGCAACACAGCAGCAAGTTCTTGGACATTAGCAGGACGTTGTTGACGTTGACGTAACCTCTGTCCAAGCATGTCCGAGACATGCTCGATGGGGGAGAGGTTAGGACTCAGTTCTGGCCAAGGTGATGTTCTGTTGTTGGAGGTAACCTGTAACGATCCTTGCGCTGTCATCCTGGAAGATGAAACGGCGGCCATGACGTCATGCGAACGGCACAACATGGACTGCCAAGATGTTGTCCCGGTAGTACTGGCCTGTTACACGCCCTGCAACAACATGTAAAGCCGTTCTTCCAGCAACAGTGATGCCTCCCACACCATAACAGAACCACGCCCAAATCGATCATGTCTGATGACGTTAACGTCTTGGAAGCGCTCGGTTCGACGACGCCACACCCTCCTACGTCTGTCCAAAAAATCAACAGTGAACCTTGACTCATCTGAAAACATCACATTGCTCCAGCGTCGATTACCCCAGTGTTGACGATCCCTAGACCAACGACGTCTTGCCTGAATGTGATGATCTCTCAAACAAGGGATCACGCGAGGACGTCGGGCGCGAAGGTGACTCCTATGCAGTCGATTCCGAATCGTCTGGCCACTCACTCTCACACCAGTGTCTGTTTGAAGACGAGCGCTGATCTGATTTGCTGTGATGACACGATTTCTCAAGGCCAAGGTACGGATAAATCGATCCTGGGCTTGAGTTGTCGCCCTTGGTCGACCTCAGTGTGGTCTGTCCTGTACAGATTGTGTATCGCGGTATCTGGACCATAGCCTGCTTATGACAGACTGAGAAACATTCATCGTGTTGTGCCGATCTGTAGCATGCCAAGGGCACGTAACCTTTCATTTTGGGTAAGCCGACGCATATCAAAATTTGTTTTCTGTTCATTAAAACAATTAAACTGATGTTTCCCCCCTGGAATTCAATGCCACATTGAGTGTAACATTCAAAGTCAGAGTCGTGCAAATCTTGGGTTGGACCCCAAAATGATCCCAAGCATCACCTGCATTCCACGCGGTAGCTATTGGTGCGTTTGGGCGTCACATGTAACTGGAATTGTTTCTTCTGTTAGGTTCTATAGTGACTTTTTCTTAGTCATTTGCATATTTAAGTATTATGCCCCCAAAATCCAATATCCCCTACTTTTTTGAATAGTATATTATTATTTCATAATAAAGACTTACACTAATGGACAGCGTAAATCAGAGATGTTTTATATAGGAACCAAGGATATTTAATATAGTTGGGTAAAATTATTTAAAAGTGGCACTTTGACATTTTCAAAGTATCATTGAAAGGGTTCATGGGGCTGATATTTCAAATCTAGGCATAGGGATATTGGGTATATGGTGTATTAGACTAAATGTTATTAAATACTTTTAAATTCGACAATATTTTATAGTCTAGATTAGTCGTTTGAGTCAGAAATATCATTTGTGACAATACTCAATAATTTCTGTTATCCAAAATACCACAATACTACGAAATTCAAGCGATTAGATGTTGTAATCTATCTTCGTGAAACGTATAAAAAAATGTTAAATTGTGTTTCAGCACCTCACTAAAATACTAGTGTCAGTCAGGTTTGTGATTCTCCCAAAAACGGCGAATGGCTTACGCTAAAAAATCGGAATAATACGACTTGATAATCGAGATTACTTTATTTCCCGCGAATCTTTTATTCTGCGCTAACATATAAAATTGTAAAAGAATTTACTCTGTGCTGATAATACGAGAAGACGTCTATTTTAAATTCATTTATTCCAGGAAAGGTGATGGCATGTCTACTCTTTCGAGACTATACTAGTGGCACATTTCAAAGCTATCGTTGTGTAGTTACATGTGTAAATCCGCAAGCTATTGAGATCTCATTTTTTGTAGATGCACCAGATGTAAGTCGGTTAATAAACCTCATCCTTTGATACCAAGTTTAAATATCAGTCTGACTTCATATTTCTAACGGACAGTGCCCTAGAACAATACACCTGATCCCCAGCTTTCATCAATACTCATGCTGTGATTCACAGCTTAATCACAATTCTCGAGTGTAATCCCTACTATAATGTATATCTGTTGTACTCATTTACTCGGTTACAGAACATAGATCGGTTGCTTAAAACTCAGTTATTTTAACCACCCGGTAAACCCGAGCGGATCGTTATCTTGCCAACGTATTGTTAAATTGTTTACGGTCTGTTGCTAGAAAGTCGTTTTTATTACCTGTTACCGGACTGATCAAAGTAAATCCAAGTGATGATTATGTGGTCTGGCTGAATTTTAAATTCAATGTACTTTTAACAACTTCACAGAAGTTAGTATTACTAAGAATCTGAAGAAAACTAGAGTAAAGACAAAAAGATAACTGTAGAATACCCTACAGAAAACGCTATAAAAATCAGGAAAAATTATAGGATTTGTACTACAGTAACGGTAGAATATTAATTGGGGCTCTTATTTCCTTCAGCCCCCCCCCCTCCTCCCAAAGTCTGTGGAATAGTGTATAATTTCATCCTATAGAAAATGAGATAGCCCCCCCACCCTCGAGAATGTTCTATAGAATACTACACTGGTAATCTATGACTTTTAGCGAAGGGTATACTTCGACTGACAGACGAGTAATGCCATCTTTAAACAGATAACAGAGCCTAACACCTTCGTCAAAAGTAACTGAAAGTTAACAACACGATAAAGTTAACAGTTTCCAGCAACAGCCTTACTCTCCGTTAAAGATAACGATCTTTACATTATCGGATAAAAGCAATATTGATTTAAACTTTAAAAAAAACCCGGCATGTATATGTTTCTTCATCAATCATAAAACCACGCTTGAAATAATCTAGGCCTTCATTTGTTAAAACAGTGATACATGTATAAATTAAATTTACACCAAAATACACACGGATAACGCATACAATTAAAAGCAACGTCCAAAATATGGACTAGTGCGATGGCTTGGTTGGTTATGGAATTTGGTGTTACCATCTTGTGCACCCACTTGAGAAAATTCGACTCTTAAACAATTTAGCATTACTGTTTTTTTTATAAAACAGAATGAAGGAATGAAGTGGAGTTTAATAAAGGTCATATGAGCTTTGAGTGAAAGTTTGCGTGGAGAACTGTTACCAGGCCTATGCTATTTTGATTTCAAACTGACAATGGTAAACGCCTGACCTCAGCTATCGTCCCGAAAGAGACTTGCATATGAACTTCTTCGGTCATCACCGGAATTGAACCCGGCACAGCCACCGAACTTGCACACTAATGTAATTGAGGTTTAATCAACATAATATGTTTTACAACAAATAACACACCTTTATGGAATATCAATGAATATGGTCGTGAAATCTTGCTGAAACTTAGCAATGAAATAAACCAAAGTAATTGTTATTACATAAAAGTGTTTTATTTGATTATGTTCCAATTACTAAATGCCATTCAAAGAATACATGTTTTACATGTATAAAAGAAGACACGGGTTCTTTAAAAAAAAAATTGCTTAATATTATATCTTCATACACTATTGATATCAATAAAGGTATGCGATATGACAGGTAATACGGGTCTTTATTTACACATCCACACATAAATTGATAGGTAGTTAGTATTGAATACCGTTCGAGCCTCATCAATTCACCATATACCTCCTTGTCTGCTGTTTTAACACATGTCACTACGGTTACCTGGTAATAAATAAAATGTGATGACGTCATCTTGATGACAACCAGAGGTGCGAATAAGCATTGCCATCTGTTGTTGCTTTATTGCATTAATGACTTATTTACTCGCCGTATTTAGGTAAGCCAAGCGCAAATAAAATCCATAAATTGCCCTTTAAAGTACCCGAAGCTTATAAGACGATCTAACTGTACATATAAACCAGGCTAATACAGATGGGCATAAAACGACGTGCTGTGTATTCTTGAGGAGAAACTTGCTCACACGGCAGCATTTCTGTCAACTCTTCATCGAATTTCAAGTGTCACAAGGACACTTTTACGTGCATGTAAGTCAATGTGACGACGAGACCTCTCCCCATCACCAAAACTAGACCATGCTCATTTTCAAACCCTCCACCCTGCAGGTTAGAGAATCCCGAGGAACTTACTTTTGCTTAGTGAGTGATAGTCAAGTGAATATTTATGTTAACTGATCAGTTTGGCACACAGTATTGCGTATGTCCAAATGGAGAATGCAAGTAGGACGTTAAACCCCCGTTCATTTCATTTTGTGACCAACTCACAGTATATGGTAGTTTATAACCACGGATCAATAATTAATAAGAATGCCCTTTTCAAACCCTCCACCCTGCAGGTTAGAGAATCCCGAGGAACTTATTTTTGCTTAGTGAGTGATAGTCAGGTGTATATTTTTTAAACTGATCAGTTTGGCACACAGTATTGCGTATGTCCAGATGAAGAATGTAAGTATGACGTTAAACCCCGGTTCATTTCATTTTGTGACCAACTCACTGTATATGGTAGTTTATACCCACGGATGAATAATTAACAAGAATTCCCCAGGGACATTACTTTACCATAATAAGCAATAGCTACAATACAAGGGCTGGCTGAGAAGTCGATGGTTTCGATTCGTTCTTGTACAAATTCTCCTTCAAGGTGTACACACTTTTGCCAACAATGTTGCAAGGCCTGGGTGCGGTTCAGGGAGACATTTTATTTGGCCACCACAAAACAAGTCATTCACACGTGACATGACGTCATCATTACTAGGAAAATGGCGACCGACTAATTCCCCTTTCAAGATCTTTGACTCCATTTCTGGTGATTTTAATTGTTAGGTTCCAAAGATGGTCTTGTTCGAAGACTAAAATATATAAAACCCTCGGAAATTTATCCAACAGAATTTAAATGTGAGTTCTTATACTCATCACACCGATTACTATTAATTTATTAACTTGACATAACAATATTCAATGGGTTTTCAAGTGGCAACGTTATTTTCACACACTGAATATTAACTTTTCTAATGGCAATACACCACAATCGTCTTCAAGGAAAGGCCATATTGACCATCGATTGGGAAATTAGGATAACTAAAAAGAAAAAGATATAAGTAGAGATACCCCCCCCCCTCAATCACACAAGATAAATTATTTAACCCACATAGTCGTATATATGAGATTTTGGCGACCATTAAGAAAAAGCGCCCTCACCTCATGAGGTTTACCTCATATATTCTTGTTCAGAATTTAAAAAATGGTCAAGACAAACAACATGGGAATTTCTACCCCTTTATGTGGCACCTTCCTCAATTATAACCCGGAATATCTTGGCACCGGAATCAAACCTCCAGGTTAGCGAGCCATTGAACCACACACAGTAGCTCCCGGCACTTCCGAGCCTTGTCAAGTTAATTTCAGCCCACTACGCGGAACTGTTCAACCGGTTATTTATTGTAACATCGCAGAAGCGCCTCTACAATTATTTAGCATATGTTTATCACACATCTTATCATATTAAAATGTTATCAACGCCTCTGATTTATTATTTTATTAATGTTATCAACGCCTCTGATTTATTTGACGAAACTGACTTATTTATCACAAATCATAGGCGTGCTAACAAACCGCTACGCATAATCAAGTAATCTAGTTTGGTGATTATAAATAATATAATACAGCCAGTCGTTTCTGTTACCTCAATTTGTATCAATAGACGATCTGTTAATGTTTGTTGTGTTTTTATTAAAAGATAGTAAGCTGGCACTGCCAGGCAGGATACGCCCACATTTTCGAGAGATGGTTAGAGAACAAGCAAAATCGAAAGTGATTTTTCCTACAATCAAAGGCTATAATTCATTAAATTACAATTTGATATGCGCAACTATCGAAAAGAATCAAGATCTTTAGGTTATAAACATGCATTTCAAGTTTCATCAAAAACGAATTAAAATTGTGATCACTACAGGGTCCACAACCTTGATATACCATTTTTTAACAGTATTCGCGTACGAACGGCGGCCAGATTGTATGGTAATTTGAACTCAACCTTCCTTAGGGTGTAACGGTGATATAATTGAAAGGTTTTTCAAATCGGATAATAATTGTGACCTCCAGAGGTACCACGAGCTAAAATAGGTGATTTTTCGGACAATCAGGGGCCATAATTCAGGAAATTACGTTCCGATAGGCGCAAATATTGGAAGTAACCAAGATCTTTGGGTTATAAACATGCATGTAAAGTTTCATCAAAATCGGTTCAACATTCGGACCTCTATAGGGTCCACAAGCTTAAAACGTGATTTTTCGTACAATCAGGGGCCATAATCCATGAAGTTTTGATCCGATACATGCCAATATCGAAAGCAGCCGATAAACCTATATTTTAAGTTTCGTCAAAATCGGACAAGAATTGTGACATGAAAATATGGGCGTATAAAAATAAAGTACACCTTCTACGGACAATGCATAATAGTAGGACGTTAAACCCCATTTCATTTATTCATTCTACGAACAGAGCTTGAACACTGAGTCGATGGAATGGCTATGACGTATGTTGTGGCGCGTTTAAATATATATCCGGCGAACGTTTACGACCTCCATTTCTGTACCGACTGGGATCATGAAGCCGGACATATGCATCTACAGTGTGCTACGAAGAATTTTTGTGCTATGGTCTACTCTATGTCAAATGATTATTTTACGTGCACGCCAATGTGTATATAGGGCCTCTGTTTTTCGTCCCATCCGAATGACTACACGTCCTTGTTCCCCCAACACTGGGAACGAACCCGTGGTAGTCCTGGTTAATTGTGACCACTTCCGGGTATAACCTGGCCAATGAATATGGGTACATACATGCACTTAGAGAGAAATTTACTTTCGCCATTGTCTGACTGAGCAGATCCTTACCATCACAAGTTCTCCCCCTTGGGCCTTACTCATAAAAAAGACCCTTTTCTTTGAAGCTTAACTCACAGCCGATGAAACGGCTGTATACATTTCAGTATCACCAAAAAGTTTTTTTTTTGGCATATTTATTACAATTCAACTGTTGATGTATACAGTAATCTCATCCAGTCGTTTTAATAAATTAGGTTAACATTTCTTCCTGAAATAAAATTTATTCCGCTTTTTATTTCTCTTGATTTACACGATGATGACAGGTTAGAGCTATCGGTACATCTTTGGGGATTCTGATGTTTATTTTACTATGAAACACCTGTCTAATCTTGTACAGTAGATAGCATGAAGAACAGACGGATTCCTTTTCCCCGTTGGAATGACTGCATAATCACTCACATTTGGCGGGTATTAACACACACTGATTTTAAAGAAGAGATCTTATTGGGGATTAGGCAGCCGTGAAAGAAGAACTGTTCTCAAAGGAAAGGCATAATAATATCGTTAACTGGTATAAGTAGCACCGCTCTGCTACAAACTGGGCGTGAACATTTAACTATCCACCAGTTGTGCTAATAGCGCTAATTTAATTAAAGTGGGAAACATTTCTGAATACTGCGACTGTCAATTGGTCTGCAATATTAAAGATAAAGGGAGGTGGTATGCAGACTCTTCAGGGAAATTGAGAAGAAATTGAAACCATGTCCACGTCTGAAACGCATGAGAAGGCAGTATTTACTAGGCACAACTGTCCGCTGTGTAATTTTGTGTGTGGGATTCTTGTGGATGATCAACAGTGTGGTATGTCAGTGTGCTCGCATTTGTTTAAAGGTAGTTCACTTCTATTAGAGCTGCAGTTAAAATGACTCACATTTAAAAGACTATTAGGTGAATTATGTAAGTAGAATCGGAATTGTGTGAAATTAATTTACATGCCTGTAAGCGTTAGTGTGCACGAGCCATGATGCAGCACGCTTAAATAAATGCAGGGGACACACTATAAAACAAGTTGATTTTCGGAAATTCTTTTTCAAAAAGTCGTTTGTGTAAAAACTGACTGGGATTAAACACGTACATGTATTTAATTCTAGTTTATTGGTGATTGTTATTCAGGACTCGGAAAAAATACGTCATACGAACTGACAGGTTAAAACATGTGGTTAAAAAAAGTCAACGGTGAATTTGACTTGATGAGTCGAGGAGAAGGCCCCAGGGAATTACTGGATACAGTACTTTAGAATACTCCGCGATCACTAAAAGCAACACTTGACACCCTGTGTGGGATATGTATTCCGGTGCTACATTCGCTTGATTGCCTTCTTTTGTGGATAGCATTAACGAAATTTACAGAAAGGACAGGGAAAATGCTAAATAATACAGGACAAAGACTGGACAATATTGTATATCTAAGCTGATTTTAATATAACAATAAGTTATTGATTTTTTTGATAAACAATAGCAACTTATCTATCTATACGTAAGGTTACACCTTTGTGTTAAAAAAAAAAAACATGCCATAGTTGTTATTGTGAATCTTAAGATCTGTATTATTCAAAATTTACACCAACTTACGTTTTCAATGAATGCTTTTGTTAGACATTTTTCGGTTAACAATGGTCTTTGACATTTGATGGTTCTTTATCCATCTTGCTCTGGTGAATTCGTTCAATTTGTTCTACTCGATTGCCCGAGGTTAATTGAATGCGAGATGGAGAACTTAAGTGTTGTTGATGCATTCGCAAGTACCTGATTTGAATGAGTGAAATTGGAATAAACTAGCTTTTCGGCCATTTACATAGAAAAATCATGCTCGTCGCGTCAAATAGATTTAGATGTACCTAGTTTTAATTCTAACGTACACTCGGTGGGTATTAAATGCAACTAGATACAATTCCAACTTACATCCAAAGGGTCACCTGAGCAGAAAAATGTTTGAGTTTCCAGCACAAGCCAATGCATTTTCCTTGGACCAATTTCTGAAATACCGAAACGACAATGTTGCAGCGGATCCTATTTACCAGGTATTTATCACCTATTTTTAACCGGCGTTTTCCCTATATTATCAAAAGGAACAATAACACTCTTGCTGGCTTGACAGCTCCAAAATATAAATAATAGCCCTTTTCTAAGAGTTAGTTGTTTAAGTGTCCTACCTCTTTTGTAAATTATCTATTACATCCTTTTTTACTTGTTCAGAGGGTTCGAAAATATTTTTAAATCCAAGTCACATTTGGAAAGGTTACGTAAGGCGTTTCAAATTATTTAGTTTAATTTTTCCATTTTTTAAAACTAGGTGTGTTAAGATGAAATTTGTATCTTCAATTAATTGGAATTTTGTAAATTAGTACAATTTTTTGACCCGAAAAAAGATTGGGACATATTATTCAGTTACAACAAGAGTGGTATTGAGCCTTTAATGTTATATGAATACATAATATTTTTGTTCTTAAAGTTTATATATATATTGTTGCCAGGTGAGGTGTGGGTTCTCTCCCAGATTTTTTTTGAAAATTTGGTGCTCCCTCCTTGCATCTGAGTGCATTCCTACATCGGGTGTAGGTAAATGCAAACATTTGAAGTGGCACTTTATTTGCAAACAAATAAGCGTTCAAAAATGTTCGGATGCTAGGCCGGTAGGACTACATGAGACGAGAGGAGCCGCGAGTACGTGAGAGTGATGACGACAGACCAATACGCCTCACAGTACATGTAGCTATGTACAATGCACGTATGGTATCAAGACAGGGGGACCAGGAGTTGATAATGATATTAAGGGTTGTTTTAAAGTCTTAAAACCGATTACATGGCTAAAAATTGAGATGTGAAGGGATACAAATATACCACATTAACACGAAAATGTTTATAAATAACTTGAACCAGAAACATTGAGTTTTACTACTTTTGATAAGCCAATTAATCACCAGGTGTATATTAACAGCTGAAAGCCAAATGTGTAGTCTATTACTACTAATGGCCAAGGTCAGCCTTGTTCTAAAAGGTTTTTGTAACGATACTACGAACAAGTCATTCTTAAAGTATCGATTTCTAGATCTGGAAACATTTTGTGAATCATCTTCTGTTGACAAAATGTGGCAATGGTCACTGCTAACGTAATTAAGGCACATCCGCTTTTACTACTCCCTCGCTATATATTATAGATTATGGTGGTGATGAGTACAGGTTTTATAGCGAACTAATTAAGAAAATACCCATCCAATAATGAGAATCGAAGGATTATTAGAGAGCAAGCATATAAATATATAATTATCGTCGCAAAATCATCATCATGGTCAAAGAATCCGATATGGTGTTTATGATTTATGACTTGCTTACTTATTATAACAGTATCTGGCGTTCATATCAAGACGATAAACAAATTTCGCAGTGTCTGTCGTTCTTAGATACCACTTATATATTGTTAAGGTTAATTCTTATCTGGTTGCTGGCCATTAATATCTCTGTCTGCTTTCCAAACTGCTGTAAATATTTAACAATCTAAATGGTTACATTTGACTAATGTACGTTGTTATTTCTTTGAAAATATTATCCTTGAGTTAAAAGCTGTAAGTGGTGAACGTCGTGCACGGTAATGTAAGTTCGGTTTTGAAGGAATACCATATCTTAGTCGGCAGGTGAAGGTCGTCATGTCCGACGGCATCGTTTGCATTACGACATCTCCTAATTTTCTTTAAAATTTCATTATATTATTATGTTTTAACCCTTATCAGTTACTTCCCTTGTTTTTGACTTTGCCCTTTGGCTCATGTAATGGCAGCTTCACCCATTTATTGTACAAATAAAATACTATGGCGGGTTTTCTACAATTTAGATTAATGTTTCCCATGCGCGACTTTATAATAAGAAAAAGTCTTGTGTCCTATAAGATTTACACAGACCCATAATTTAAATAAAAACTAAAAAGTTAACGATAAGACTATACCTTCAACAAAAGTATATCTGATATTTCTAATGAAATTCACTTGCATATTCACACAAATACAAATTAATTAAGGCATAAAAACAAATGCAGATAAAATGTGCCCAGGCCCCACCTTGGAAATCGCTGATTTAGAGTTTCTACAATTTATTTTTCTTTTTTTTTATGCTAAAAATATTTTGTACTAGTTGTTGTAAATAGCTTTATTTTACGTCCGCTTCCACCGAAGTGATATTTTGTAGTACTTCGTTTTTAAAAAAAAAATATTCTGGGTCGGTCCAAACTATAGAGCAATGAAGGGTGTCCTGCATAGAATTTACGGTAGAACATTTCTGACAATTAAACCACCAGATCAAGATGTACAAAATCCGACATAGAACTTTATTCAAAATTTTCGCAAAAATTGTTACCTTTTAGAATATGCGACAAACGACCTACTCTGGCGTAAATTGGGAGATAAATGCGACCGAAAAGGTTTGATACGTCTCTTCCTTATCAACAAAGAACTAAAAGTTGATGTCAGTCAGTTGACAATTTGACAAAGCAGTGGAGTTATTAACGGGGAATGCATTGCCAGACTAAAACACGGGCGCGAATTGCAGTAGTTGCTGTATATAGAATTGTTGATCTCAATGATTACTTAGCGATTGCTAAACTAGTGTATGTAGGCGGTCCTTCTAATCATAGACTAGATCGTGTTTTTAACAATAGCATCTTGATTAATTCCAAACCTAACAAACAAGGAAACTGAAACTTAGACAAATATGTATGGAAAATCAAAAATTTGCCAAAACGACGTAATACTGACAGGGAAAAACATTGTAATGGAATATTAGCCAATTTCAGTTACTATTCTCATTGTTCACCGACACCAATCTTGAAAATCAGCTCATGGACATAATTCTACACTTTCGGGTTGTTGGTGGATAACTTTTCTTGCTCTCCATGAAAATGCGCAACGTGGAACGACTATTTGCTTGCCATTTGTAATATACACGGAAGACTAGGAAAAATTACATCAGCAGACAGACATTGTATCAACCGATCAAGTGTCGGGATCTCGTGATAAACACCATAATAACACAGAAAGAAGTCTCAGAAATTCTGTTTTTCATAGACTGACCTGACTGCAGTCCAGGTTGATCATGTCTAGAATGACGTCACGATGGTGATTGTAAACAACCTAATATATGACATCCCCCCCTTATAATTCATATTATTGGATTCGAGACACGAGGTTCTCTTTACTAATTTGAACTGTCATATTTGACCACGCTTGAAAGAATAATTGATAAGAATTCATGTATATCTTGACGGTAATTTGCGCTTGTCCATTTAAAGGATGTTATTTAGCTATTGACATATCCGCAATAAGAATTATCGGTTTTGAGCACTATTGCTTTGACGCATCGGAACTAATACGTCTAAGAGTGACATATCACGTCGTCATCCTACTACCATACCTGACAAGCCCCGGAAACATCAATTATGTGCTTCTAAACAAAACGAAAATACTCGCGTCTCCTTTTTTAAATTTCATATCAAAGACATCATTTTATTTTCTCTAGGGATTATATTATAAAATTCGGTTAGTTCGTTGAAATTTGGCGTGCTATTAAAAACCTAATAATAAGTTGATGCAAGCCGGAATAATTTTGTCGTCATGAAATCAGCATTTAATCATACAAACTGTGGAATATATGCCCGGGTCGTATTTTGGAATAATGCTCATTGTAAACGTTATTTTAGTAGCCTACCAATTTAAGAATTCGAGTTTGTAGATAACCATAATACAGCATGTTTTAAGTGTAGAGGCTGATTGTTTTATAAATTATTACAATAAGGCTACTCTCAAATTGAACACTATTGTGACAGCCGAGTAAAGCACCATGAAATGGAGAGAGAGAGAGAGAGAGAGAGAGAGAGGGCTTAACGTCCACTCAACACAACTAGGTCATTTCGGGACTAACATGATTTAATTTTTTTCAATAATTCGCTTGCGCGTAGGGGTCTTTTGCAGTGGGAGGAAACCGGGGTACCCAGAGGAAACCCACGAGGTTGAGAAGGCGCCCCTATTCCACGCCACAGCCGCAAGCCAGAGGTGACCGGCCAACTGGAGGTCGAAGCGCGGCACTCTAGACCACTAGGCCACCCCCCGGAACAGTGAGAGATAAAAGTTTTTAAAAACAATTAATTGATTAATATAACAGAATGGTATACTCCACGACGTAGCTGTCACAGATGGATTGAAAACTGTGATACATTCAATATCATATTCACAGTAATCTACACTTCACAATAAACTAAATCAGGCACGGTGGAGTGGGGGGCGTAAAGCCACTTATTTCGCCATTTTACTGCACGCAAGTGCTTTATACAGATCTCTGGGTTAAGAGACCTACGGTTGCCAGGGTCGCGTTCATATAACTAAACAGCCGATAGTCCACAAACTGTATTTAAGTAAATTGCAAGAGCAGATGCGCACGAAAATTGATCTCACACAAGAATTAGTGATACTTAATTTAAGTTTCATCCAAATCGGTTAAAATCATAGGCGTACGATCCAGGGCAGACGGGTAAAGTGAAAATAAATATTATTTCATAGTTGGCAAAAAAAAAGAAAGTGCCCAAAATCTAATAAAACACTAATTTTACTTTTCCTTTAATCGAATACCACGAATTTGTACTGAATTGACAAAGTATTAAAACATTTGTCTGGAGCCATTCTACTTTCCGGGCATCGATTATTTTTTGTGAATACAGTTGCAACTGTGTGATTAGATGGTTGGAATTAACATCTGCATAGAGTGGACTTTCGGCTACAAAACCATTAGATAAATATTGACCTAATTATTTAAATGAAATAATTATGGTGTAACGGTGATATAACAGTTTATGAAAATAAGATAATAATTGTGACCTCGAGAGTGGCCATAAGATACAAACGTGACATTTCCTACAATCGGGGGTTCATAATCCAGAAAGTAACGATTCAATTCGCGCCAATATCTAAAGGAACCCAGATCTTTGAGATAAATATTACAACCGGTACAAGCTAAAACGGGATTTTTCGTACAACCAGAGGCTGTATTCCAGGAAGTTAAAACCCGATATGCGTGAATATTGAAAGGAAACAAACATACACTTCGTTGCTAACAAATTTTATTAACCAAAAATCGCTCAGAAATCGTCTTTGGCGATCTAGATCCAAAAGAGCTTCCGGGGCCTAGGTGGACCCTGGTCTAAGGTCCTATAGGTTCACAAATCTATAACTTCACATTGCTACCCGGGATGAAAAAGGTCGAAATTACAAATCCAAATCAAATATCACGAGGGTGTTATATTACGTCTTACTTTTTGATACCTGTACGTTCTGGGATTAGTCTGGCTCATATAGACCTTTTTGGAACATTCAGGAATTTTTCATGTCTTCCATTTTTTCCTCGAAACCCCAGAACTTTCCAATTATTTCTAAACACTGTTTCCGGGGTTTCTAGAAGTTTCCAAAGTACGATTCTAGAATGTTCGATTGCTTAAAATGGCAATAAACGATAGATTGCGATGAAGTTCACTGAATGAAATGGGGTTTAACGTCATACGCTTCTGTACCTAACCTGGGCTAATTGAAGACGGGCACACGCCATACAGTGTGCTATGAGGGAAATTTTGCCCGGGCAGCAACTTAATTCCAACTGCCAAGGGATTTATTACGTGCACGCCAATGTGTACACGGGACCTCGGTTTTTTTCGTCCCATCCGAACGACTAGGAAACTGTCCTTGTCAGGCCCTCCGCCTGCATTACTGACCAGGGGAAGCCACGACGGAATATCGAGATGAACTTTCTCGGCCAATGCAGGGATCGAACACCCGACCTCCAGGCAACATGAACAGGCTAATGAAGACGGGTATATGCCATGCAACTGCCGCTGTTTTCTTTTCATCAACTCCACCGATTATATGTATGAATCTCGGTTTTTAAGAGATTTTGCCATGCCACTTCAGGTCATCTGTCATACACCAGTCACAAAGGAAATCAAGGTAGAAAAAAACCAAAGATATTTTTGAGCAGTGGAAGGAACCACGGAAAACAAGGTTAGACCGGAAACCCCAATCCCTGCCATCCATAGATTTGGACTAGAAACCAAGTCAATGACAGACCGCATGATCTAAAGCACACATGACCCCGGCCATCAACCCCGGGACCTTCTGGTTAATGCCTTTTTACTTTTTTTTTTATAAAAGTCATCGTTGTTGCCAACTTAAATATTTGGATATACATGTGTTCATTTTAAGCTTAAATCCACTTTCCAGAATATCTGTGTAGTGCTTTTACAGAATTAAGATACATCCCTCATAAATACGAATATCGGTTCTAACTGATAATTATAATAAAAAGTGAACTGCTTTGAAAAACCATTAGTTGGATATATGTGCTTGTTCCTGTCACTTAACGTAAAATTATATTTAATATTGCGTTAAGAAATACGTCTTGACTGCGGGTGTGGGTGGTGCCAGCCATGTGTAATTTTACATAAGTGTTATCATAATCCTGTCATAAGTGCCCGTTTTGTGAGAAGTAGAAGAGTAAAATATCCACTAAAGATGCTTGAAGGCGCCCATAAAGGTCATTTAGCCAGTTCATTAACTTGGTTCACATCTGATGAATGTCAATATATCACCCTTGTATCTCAATGCTTGCAAGAAATGCGAAATTATGGATCGTCAGCCCGAAAATATATAGATGAAAATTCTTGATTATATAAATCGATATGAGTTCAAAAGTATTTTGCACTGAAACTGATTTCGAAATAAAAGCCACCATATGAAATAAAATAAAACATGCTTTAAGACCTTTTCATGATAGCGAATTGTGATTACTCAAATTTGTAGTGGTGTGCAAAAGAAGAAAAGGTCACGTAACAATTCGTCACATGAAAAAAACTCCGTTATTTCAATTTACATATTGATAATTTAAACATTTTCATGTGGACGTAAATGGTCGCTGCCCCAGCCTGTCCGGGCGTCAGTCTACAAGTTGTTTATGGACACTCTACAGGTCACATTAATTTGATCAAACTTTGAAATATAGATTTATTTTCCAAACATCTCGATTATGTTCGATGTTGGCAGGCATGGGACGGTAACTTCATTAGGATTATGTCACCTAGCTGTACGAAATATAAATTTTAGATGTCATGTTTTTTATCCGATTTAAATGAGACTTGAATATATGTCTATATTTCAAAGATCGCGGTTCCATTTGATATTCACACATATCCGGGCCGTAATTTCCTAGATTATACCCAATGATTATACGAAAAATCGCGTTTTTGGCTTGTTTTCTCTAGAGGTCATAATTGTTATCCGATTTAAAGCAAAAACGTCACGGTTACACCCTAATGACGGTTAGTAGTTCGAATTTCGTGAAAATCGGACCGAAACTGCCGGACAAAATGGCCGCATCGGGCGCACCCCGTACGCAAATAGTGTAAACGTATGTAAATACCAACGTTGTGGACCTTCTAGAGGTCACAATAATTCTCACCCGTTATCAATGAAACAAACTTAAAAGATATATTTTTATCCCTTAGATCTGGGTTCTCTTTGATACTTACACGTATCGGATCGTAACTTCAAGGACTCTGGCCCTTGATTGTTTTTCGTAGTCTGTTCTCTATCTATATCTTGCAAAATGTGGTTGTATCATGCATGGCCACCGGTTGTTATATTAATATATATGAGATCCCTTTTATGTAATTTAGTTATTGACTCACGGGAAAAGTGCTATGAAAAAATATTTAAAGAATTACCGAGTGAGCGTGTCTATTATATATATTTTTTTTTTAGCAAATCCTAAAAGCATTTGATTCCTATGTACCAGGCAACCAAAAACACAGCAAGGTGCGTTTCTGAATAATTGTCTCATTGAAATTTACAAAATTGGTGTCCCTATCCAAACCACAATATAGCATGGTTTACCTTTTAATGTATGTACATACTACCGGTTACCAAAAATAACAACACAATGTGAATTTTAGAAAGGCCAATAAATATACGTTTTATACATGAGTCCGCCATATAGACTGTAAAGTCTTTTCACGAATAATTGATGGCCACGGTTATGAAATTCGTTGACAAACCGTTTACCAATATTCCGTTTATCGACTTTACAAAAATATATATA
The DNA here is from genome assembly GCA_917208275.1 of Patella pellucida. Taxonomy (NCBI): domain Eukaryota; kingdom Metazoa; phylum Mollusca; class Gastropoda; family Patellidae; genus Patella; species Patella pellucida. The sequence continues at coordinate 23,093,774 of OU795044.1, forward strand.
ACTCATTTCGTCGCACATAAAGCTTGTTCGTTTCCTGTTTAACAAACAACCCCCGGCTTCAGTATTCTATTTATGTACCTTTGTCATAATCATATTTGGTGATTTATTGGTGACTAGCTAGATATTCTGTTGCCGATAGCTTTGGAGATAAAGAGGCAAACATTGGGTAAATTGTGAAATCAACATCGTATATCAGCCGTACGAGATAGATGAGGTTTAACGTCCACTCGACTCCAACCAGGCCACTTCTGGACCAACATATTGTTTGATTTATTTTCAAAAATTCACTTGCACATAGAGTCTTAAGCAGTGTGAGAAAACCATGCAGAAGACCCGAAGAAAACCCACGAAGTTGAACAGACGGCCCTATGTATTTCAGCGGTATATTTAGAAGTAAATAATGTGATGTTTGATATTGTTGTAACAGACTCCCCAAATTAAAGGGACATTATGTGAGATTTAAATAAAAATTAGACCGTTAAAAGTTAAAAATTCAAAATAAAAACGGCAAATGTCCGTCAAATTACTTCATTCTGAGCCGAGTTATCGCCACAATAAGAAGAGTATAATTACCGTTATTAAGATAATAAACACATTATCTAGATTATTATCCAGTTTTTTGTAAATAAATAATTTTGACAGTTTTAGCTGGAATATCCGATAGTATCCATAGTTGATTAGGGTCTTGGTAAGTTAATAAATAACAAACTAATAGTTTATATAACATTTAATTCATAAAGAAAGACCTGAGATAGACAGATTTAACTCTTGGATAATGCCCCATTAAACGAAATAAATACGATTTAACGTCCTATACTGTTCTGTTCTGACCTGTCCCTTCTCACGCCCTCTGTCCTGCACACTGCCAAGAGGCACCACGCTTGTAAAAACGAAACGAGCACGGGAACTCGCTTGTTATTATTATGCCACATGTGTAACTAGTAAGGACATCAGGGGCGGATCCAGGGCTCTAGCTGGAGGGGGTTCCAAAAAAATAAGGGCACCCAATTTTCAAATAAGGGCACCCCATTTTCGTCTTATACAGTATCCAAGACCGGCGGGCGTCGTAGGCGCGATCTAGCGGGGGGTCTGGGGATTTTTTTTTTAAATTTCAGACTATTCTAAGCCACTCTGGTTGGTGTAAGAGGCATCATTAATGTCGGCTTCTGGTTCATCCTCTGGTGACGACAACTGTGAGCTAGAAATCTCAACAACAGAAAGAACGGAAGGCCTAAAAATAAAAAGAGTAATTCTATACACAGGTTTGGCATTTAAAATGTGCCCCTCAAATCGATGGGATCGACATAAAAAGGCCCTCTTTAAATAAATTCGCCATAAAGTGTGCCCTCCAAATCCAAGAGTTTGACGTGAAATGCCTTTGAATCCTTTTGACATAAAAATGGTTTTGACGTTAAAATGCCCTCCGTATATCGACTTGGCGTTGAATGTGCCCTCCTCATTCAAGCGTAGGCCTATCACGTTAAAATACGCTTTTTAATCATTTTGGTACAAAAAGGGCCTCTTTTGATGTAAAAATGCCCCAGTTTTATATCGATTCGGTATGTGCCCCTCAGATCCATTATTTTTACGTAACAGTGTCCTATTTTAGGCCTCAATTGCCCCTGCAATCCATGGTTTTGACGTTAAAATGCCCTCTGTATATCGACTTAGCGTTGAATGTGCCCTCCTCATTCAAGGGTATCACATTAAAATGCCCTTTTTAAATAGGTACAAAAAGTGCAACTTGGATGTAAAGATACCCCTATTTTATATCGATTCGGCAAAAAATGTGCCCCTTAGACCCATGATTTTCACGTAACAGTGCCCTATTTTAGGCCTTTATGTGTCCTCCAAATAACTAAGCTTGAAGTGTGTAAATGCTCTTTTAATTGTATATTGATGATAGTAAATATTTAGCGACTGCTGCACAGTTGACAAACTACTCTCTTCACCTTAAAAATCAACAAATGCAGTAAAATTTTACATTTACTGAAAGAAACAGCTGATTTTGGCACACTGAGCGGCTGCAGCAATTTTATCTTCCTCCCTTTTCCTCTTGATGCGATCGTGTCGCGGAATTTTAGATGCAAATAGGAAAAAAAACTACCGAAAAATTTTCTTCTTGCCGTCTAGCAAGGGGGTTGCCATATTGTATGACGTTGACGTCTTCATTCACTGCGCGGCGTCGCCACTTGCCGGCCCAAATATCTGCGGGTGTATGGAAGTCCGTTCGGGAAAAAAGGGCACTGAAAAATCTCGAGGGGGTTCCGGAAGCGTCAGAACCCCCCTGGATCCGCCCCTGGACATCCTTGTCAATGCTATCTCCAAGACCGGTTGACTACACAGGGCGCACTAATGTCATTTGTCATGAGTTAAGCCCGTGGGACTGTCAAAGGACACGTATTTAACCGTCATTGTAAGATATAAATATGTGATGTCTTTAGTGTATACATTGAATTTTAAACCTGTTACTGGATTTCCTGATCGCGCAGCAGATTTCACAACTTCATATTATATTATAAGCAAAAATATCTCATATTATATCATATGCAACTAAAATGAATTGTTTGTTTGTTGTTTCTGAGTATGATGTCTTGTCGTTTTATTTGTCTTTTGTGTAAATCATATTTGACGCAGCCCCCTGCACTTACTATTAGTTATGATATCGCCTTCTGCTATAGCTATAGCCAGTATTTAGTTTATCGTCAGTGTCAGTCGACAGCTGAAAGTTTTCATTTCTTAGAAAGCTTACCATTGAGCTTTTAATAGTCGCACTGGATTGGCATAAAGGTGTATAAGAGTTAACTACGCGAATTATCTATTTTTATTTACTTAGAAGTAATTTATTGCCCAATGATGGGGTCGTGAGATGGGGCTGGGGGTGCGGTCATGGGTTTCAAGTTCTGGGGCCATCCAATCAAAGTGAAATCTAAAATTATCGTAGTGTATTGCGTTCTACAGGCTGCACTATACAATTCCCGAAGCTGCTGTCCATGTGGATCCGAGTTTTAATAAGCAAGACCAGAATAAGTAGTCTAAGTGTTTTCTGACATCGGATCTCATTTTGGGGAGCGAACTTAATCAATGAGGTTATTTCATTTGCCGCCCATTCTCGGTAATAGGCCCAATCCCTTTTGGTGCATACAGTCGAGTAATTGACCCCGGGTATGACTAAACTTCAACACGTCACTGTCTACCTGTTATTTCTCCTTATTCCCTCATTATCTCATCCTGGACAACCACACCTTTCTCTTCTCGTGAACACGTGTCATATTATACCATAGTCACCCATTTAGCTAATATCGATTTACAATATCAGACGACACAAACATCTTGTCCAGTGGAATAACAGGAAATAGTAATCACGTGGTCACTCTTTGCTTCATGAATGGAATTGGCTATTGATTAAACTACAGTTGCTTGATATATGAAAAGATCAAGAAATCATACGTTTGCCAAAATCGCAACTGTCAGTTACCGCAAAGGGTTGTTAAATCGACCTGTTAAGTGCGCTTTTTTTGTCTCGGATGACAGTTATATTTTTAGCCTCAATAGCGTAACTGTGAAGCATATTTATCACAGGAAATGGAAACTGTAGTTATATTAGGTGCTTCTTTAATAAAACTAAGATGTTTATAGATCACCGCGGGTAAGGTGTTAATCAGGACGTAGAAACAGAAAAAAAGCAGACACAATCTAATAAAATATTTCTTATAAGAAAGAAATGGGTGGTGCATACGAGTCATTGAAACGTTGAAGAAACAAACGCCGTGTTGGAAACTATTGGCTAGTTAGTGATACATTATCCTTGCAGATCTCATTGAGTGAAATTCAGCAGTGAAAAAAAGCGAAATAGACTGTCACTGCAAAACTTTACTGTGTTCCTGTCAAATCCGCTGATAGAATTGTGAAGTCTCTGGGTATTTATCGGTTTTCGCTGTTACATTATCGATTTAAATTGTTGTTGAAAATGATTTATGGATATATTTCTAGCTATCATGATTGACATTATTTTATGATAAATGCAATTGAAGCGATAGAGAGAAGGGCGTGTAACCCATTATCAGATATTGCTCAACCAACATGTCATTATTATAAAGCTGTATATCGTCGCACAAGATCTTCATATGTCATGATGGTATATAAATACCAAATTACATGTTCTTCCTTATAATTTTATGAAAAAACGCTAATCCACCAGAAAGATATTTTTTATTTCTGGGATGTAGATTAAAAGATTGGATTTTATTTATAACATGATTAACTTTGCGGGGGTGTATATATTTAGCTTCCAGTATATATGACTTCAGTGATGTCAACAATACATGGTGACGTATAACCCATAGCACGTGCTAAAAAGGATTTGTGATATTCTAGGAAGCCAGAAGGCTAACCGTATACGATGCTTATTACATGCGGAAACTGAGGAACTATGAATTGTGTTATTTCCTGCAAGTAAATGCCAAGTTAGTACAATGAAATTTTGTCATAGAATAATTTTAATTGAGCGGTTACATTACAGATAGAATAGAGTTAATAATGGACCGTAATTATTCCTAGCGTGGGAATTACCAACAAATAGAAAAAAAATAAATATTGATTGTATCTTTAAAACGCTAATAACGATGAGATTACGTTCCTAATTGCCAAAACATTTTTGCTACTTTACTTTTGAATACAAGAGTAAGAGCGGCAAAACAAATTTCGATTATCTAGGAACATCTTTGTTCATTTAAATTCTATACTATCGGTTTAGATACTCCGTAGGTGTTTATTTATACAAGGTTATATTGGATCTGATACTTTTAAATAAAAGATGTACAGAAATATTTGCTGATATACAAAACAGACTCTCTGAAAATCGATGAGAATATTAGACAACAATGACAAAGACAGTGTCGGTTATTTTGTGTGATGAATAATTTAAGAGTCTTTATTCGCAATCGAAGCAAAATGGGACATGAAGAATTTAACAACTTGGTGAGTCTTTTGTCTTTTATTCAATTTTTGTCTGCGTTCAAGTTCAATGATGTTCGATACTCAAATATACAATTGTTAAAGTTTTTTTTCAGGGGTTAGTTACACGAAATGTTTTGTCCAGGCACAATTTGATTCGGGTTTTTTTTTAATTAAACTTCATCTTTTGGAATTTATTCCCCATCTCTAGTACGTGTGCATGTTTTATGTTCTGAACTTCGGGAACCACATTTCTTTGATTTTCGTATAAATTACACTACTGGATTGGGTTGACACATTACTGATTTATTTAGGCGATTATTCTAAATGGATCTGCGAGATAAGGATTTGGTCGATCTGATATGTTATGTCGACTTGGATTGGTAAACTCTGTAATGTTCCCGGTTGTATTGTCAGATATAGGTGCATCGGCGTGTTTCTTAAGTCGACAATGGAACGTTACATCTGTTATATCGGAACATTGGTGTTATCGATGTTAATTTGTCAGCGAAGGATGGTTGTCATTATACAATAAAAATATTAACATACAAAAATTCAATGAAAACAATTGTAATTTTTTGGGCCAAAATCAAACTGTTCAAGATTCTCATGGGTAAGTAAAATAGATGCTGGGATATTTATTTAAAAAAAACCAAATGGGCCATTCTAGTGACGTAAACAACATGTATCCAGTCATGGAAGTGAGTAAATTAGTTTCTTCGTGACGTAAAAACCTGTGAGGACATTATGTAACAATAGCTATTGTTGTATTATATTATAGTTTCCCTGGCATTTAATATAAGAGTAGGCCGTAGCGCCGCTGTCTGGGCAAATTGTCCCTCATATCCTATGCCCGTCTTCTTTAGCCCTGTCGGAGCAGAACAGTAGGACGATAAAACTTATTTAATTTCGTATTAAATGTATACAGTTAAATAGACCTAATACCACCTTAAGAAAATAATCGAAGTATATAAATCTTGAACTGTTGATTAGAAAGAAAGTATCTTAGATTGGTGAAATCCAGATGACTTACTGTAAATACAACCGTTTCGTATGCATGACATATGGGTTCATTATACAACTTTTATCCCGATCATACACTATCCATACGAAGCTATATTAAGAACAAACTTTTATATATTTCATTAAAAATAATTATATTACATTTCTGAAGATACAAATGCATGAGGATATGAATAAAGACAAAATCAAATTGATAGCTGTTTCTGAACAGACATTTTTTCTTGAAAAATCTCGAACAACTTTTTTTCCACTGTTTGTTGGATGCTTTCTTTTAGAAGAACTGTATGAATAATTCATAGCGTGAACAATTAGATTTTATTAAAAAGAAAACTTTGGTCTAGTCTCTCACTAAAGGCTATTATACTCATCGATTGTCAAGACCCAGTAGAATAATGAAAACATAATTAAAAGCCCTGAACCGTATGCTCTTCTAAAAAATAGAGAATAATACATTTATATCAGTCGATACTGTTATAAACTGTCAGTTAAGTACATGAGCTATCGAAAGACATCAAATCGGAGCTTAATTCGATTTTATACTGGTCGATTAATTGTATATAATTTCGGTCCACGTTTTTTTTAACTCTCAGTATCGGTGGGGCTATTAACGTTTTTTTAAGAAAAAAATAAAACAAAAATGAGGTCAATTTGTTTTACATAAATCATGCCAGAAGTTATATAGTGTGGTGCTGAACTACAAAACCAGTGTATAGGTTGGACAGTTGATGTGCTGTACGTACTGTTTGGCCAGGTGTATAAAGTTCATGAAAAACTTGTGTAGGGATATGCAAACAATGGATCGAGGAATCCGATACGAAAGTGTTCTTCACTAGATAAATATTCATCTACATGAGCTAGAAGTTGATATTGGTAAATCTGCAGCGTTATTGAAGCTTTTATCTTGCCGTGAAAATATGGGATCCCGATATCAAGTAAGATATATTATAAGGGATTAAATAAAGAGCTTGCAGTTCTCGCTATAATAGTTAAAAACTAGATTATGTAAAGGGAACTTTCTGAAAATTTCAGCCAAATTGTTGGAATCTGAACCTAGAATTAGCGATTGAATTTTCGGCCTTGCCTCAATCATCATTACTAAAGTCGGTACGATAAAAACATAGTCTCGATTTTCCATTTTATCATTAAATCATGAATGAAAATTGAGCAGCAAATCGGATCCTAATCCAGTAAATATCGTAGTCTAGCGATGGCATCGATAGTTGATTATGGTCTGGATAAGTTAATAAATGTCTAATTAATGGTTTATATAACATTTAAGGCCTAAAGGAAAAACTTGCAATAGACAGAGTTAGCTCTTAATGTATGTTTAAGACACAATGAAAATTGTGTATTCTAAGGTTTCTGACATTAATGGTTTATATAACATTTAAGGCCTAAAGGAAAAACCTGCAATAGGCAGAGTTAGCTCTTGCGTAATGTATGTTTAAGACACAATGAACATTGTGTATTCTAAGGTTTCGGACATCATTTGTAGCCTAATGAAGAAAGAAACACATATTTTACCGGACATTGAGGAAGTGATGGCTGATTCACAAACGACAAAATGATAATTAAAAAAGTGGCGTAGAATGAACTAAGATGACGTAAACGACTCTCATTCAGTCTGGAGTATTCACGTATTTCATAGAACATAAATGATTAAAAATTACAATAAATTCTTTTAAAAAGCAACTTATGCATTAATATAACGATAATATGTGTTTTAGAGCCATTTTTTTATATTTTAATTTGCCAAAGAAGAGAACCATATTATGCTCATTAAACTCTGGTGTAATGCTTATTGTTTATCTCTCTTAAACATCACTTATAAAGTAAAACATGATAGTTTTCAAACGTGGGGGTAGATTATTCTATGTTTTAACTCCGTGCAAAGGCTAGAAATGGTGTTTTTATTTATAAATTAAACACAATATTGCTACGTTAAAGATATTAAGGACATTATCTCAAGATAATACGACGATATATCGTAAGAATCGTATGAAATGAACCCAATGTTGGCATTGAAAGAACACATTAGTATTGTTGTATATTATGTATTTCTGTTTTTGGTTATGTATTGATTGGAACTGTGTATATGGTGATTTATATACAATAATGACACATTGATTATACTTATCGTTTCAAAAACCCGTATCGAATAAAGGCTTAAAGTTGCTTAGCCTTTCTTATGTCAAATTAATTTCGTTCGCGGCATGTACTTCTTGCCAGATTAAAATTTTTGATCGAAACTCTCTCCACACTAGGGATATAAATTGCAAGTAATCAAATTTTAAGAATTGTGGCTAACCTGATCGGACCAAAAGTGCTGATAATAGTGAAAGAAAGTCTCTCCACATATATATCTCATTAACTTCACCAGCGGGGAGTTTATCTTCAATACAGTTCCGTTTATTAAGTTCCAGGTCTCCAGTGTACACGAGATTCGCAATTTCTAAAGAACCCTCTTATAAGGGAAAATTGTCAAACAATTCTTAGTTACATGACCACCAGTATTTAATGTAGCTTTGATTTTTAGAGTGCTTAATTGGCTACCATTTCTTAGTTCCATGGCCATATTTAATTTAGCTTTTACTTGAAGAGAGTTAGATGGTCAAACATTTCTAAGTTCCGTATTTCATATAATATTTAGTGTATTTAATCTAGCGTTGACTCTAACTACCGTACTAAATTATGAAACATTTCTTAGTTCCTGATTTCATATATTTGGCGGGGTTTGGGGGGGGGGGGGCGAATGGTCAGTGCGTTGTGTGATAAGGTCTGTCATTGAGGCAACTGGCGTGAATGTACGTGGCAAGGAGTAGGGTCGCTTGTCCAACCTCGTGGGTTTTCTCCAAACGGCAAAGAACCCTATGCGAAATGACATAGTTTATGTCGAGTGGACGTTCAACCCCATTTTTCTCTCTCTCTCTCATATAATATTTAGTTATTTTATCTAGCTTTGAGCTTAACAGTGCTGTTCGGGAAATATCCAAATTCCATTTGTTTTGTTAAGATCAGAGTAGATTTTATAACTATTTGAAAATAAAATAAAATAAAAAGCCGTGTTCACATGCCATTGTTGGTATTGTTCGACAAGTATTAAATAGTAACTATCACTCATCAGGACTGCGCATCGATTTAGCGCGGAGTTATTTGTTGCTTTCAACAAAGCCGTAACCTCAACTGGTTTCATTGGTTTATAATGAAACGGGGTTTAACGTCCTACGCTTAAGCACCTAACCTAGGCTAATTAAAGACGGGCATACGCCATACAGTGTGCTATGAGGGAAATTTTGCCCGGGCAGCGGCGCTACGGCCTACTCTTATATCGAATTCCAACTGCCAAGGGATCTTTTACGTGCACTCCAATGTGTACACGGGACCTCGGTTTTTCGTCCCATCCGAATGACTAGGCAGCTGTGCTTGTCAGGCCCTCCTTCTGCATCACTGACAAGGGGAAATCACGCCAGAAAATCGAGATGAACTTTCTCGGCCTATGCAGGGATCGAACACTCGACCTCCAGGCTAGCGAACCGGCGCCTTATCCATTTAGCCACCGTGATCCCCTCATTGGTTTAGAACTTGCTGAGACATAATTGACAAAGTCAATATAAAGAGAGCTTAAAAACTGTTGTATTTTTGAAGATTAATAATGGAGGTATTGAAATCAACATCGAAACACGAAGAAGCATACCAGCTCCACCGACCACATTACCCGTATTGTAATAAAATTTCTCTTAACACCTATTGTAATAATTGTAATTAATACAATAATCCTACTGGTAACATATTTTTTATATCCATGACTGCACGTTAACGGTTTTTAAACATGTTTTCGAGGGTGATGCTTCATAATATTCATTGCAGTATTAACGCATACAAGTAATTTCATATTCATACGGAAATGCTGATGAACACCCTTAGACTTTTAAAATTACAAGTCGATTTTATTGGTGCTCAAATTTTATAGACTTTTAAAATTAGATTTCGATTTGATTGTAGTATGAAATACGTTAATTACAATTATTACAATAGGGATAAAGATAAATTTTATTAAATTTATTACAATCGGGGGTAATTGCATTACATTTATTACAATATGGGCTGTTACAATAGGCATTGTAATAGCGTTGACTCTTTTTTTGGACCATTTTCACTTTATATCGCCTGCAGATGATTCGAATGTCGCGAAAGTTTCTATTCGTCATATCTTTCTTAATACTGTACAGAATGAAACCAAAGACTCAAGTCTTACAATATTACAGCTTTCAAGTGATTCAACAATACCCACTTATTTTGTGCGTTCTTAATAGTGACGAATCGGACATTAAATCTCGCTAGGGTGTCATTAAAATGTAATTAGTGAATAATAAACCCCCTGTTTCACAACCGAATTTAACAGCCATAGTGTTATAAGAGAAATCCTACGTGTATTTGACTATACCGGGGTGTTAAACTCTTATAAACCCCCACCCAGTCTTTTGCAACTATCTACTGCTCTGTGGTAATTTCCAAAGAAATACATGCCAGAAGTCCCCATATTCCAATTGTCTAATTCATTTAAGGTTTAATCCACGCCAGTATAAACAAAACGAAATCTGACTAAAACACACATCCTATTTCGTTTCTTTTTTTTATAGTTCAAAATTTCGTTCTACTTGTCTTAACTACACTAGGATCTGGAAGGGTTGTTATTATTGACGTGTTCTGAATGATTTGAGGGATTACCCAATGAAACGGTCTGTTACGGCGAGCTTTTGTTGTGAGGTGCACGGAACTTTGGGTAATCCACTAGAAACATCAATGCTGATTGGTTTATTAAATGAAGATAAACGACCTCAAAAGTTGGTTAAAGCGATCATAACTTTTATTCAAAGTGGCCATTAATTGGTTACATCCGTCGTAAAAAATCAGAACGACCAACAATAATATAAGACCACCAACCCTACAGCCCCCCCACCAATCTCGTTAAATTTGTGGTGAACAGAGTAAATGTAAAATAGGAAAAACGTTTACTATCCCTAATCACTGAAAATGTATCGGCGTCATTGTCATCTCAAATCCCACGAATTTGAACTCTGTTATAGAGTAACTGTATTATGTTGTGCAGCTGTATATATTTCTTATCAATCGACATTACCAATTTGATGACAAACCATAGCTTAATCATAGGTTTTTTTGGCATATGAGGAGATTTGATGCATTTTAAGAACTGTATTAGTGAATTAGAAAATGGATGTCAAAGAACTTTCTAAAATTGAATGATGATAAAACCGAATATTTGTTATTAGTTTCAAGGCATCAAAAGGAAATTTGGACATGATAACCTTCCTGTTGTAATTGGTAATTGTGATATAATTTGTAATCTTTCATAGTTTTATGCTTATGGGAGAGTCAATTTGTAGATTGTGCTATTTTATAATCAGAAATATAGGTAAAATACGTAAATTTGTAACTGCAGAGGTCACTAAGTCACTTGTTCATTCTCTTGTCACTTCTCGATTAGATAACTTTAATTCACTTTTAGTTGGTTTACCTTTAAAGCTATAGATAAATTACAAAAACTACAGAATACCGCAGCAAGACTTGTTACCCGAAAGGGACAATACCACTCTGGCTGGCTTGACAGGGCCAGAGTTTTTTTTAGCCTTATTCTAACTACGAGATGTTTAATGTCCTACCTGTTGTGTAAATAATCCATTACATCCTATTTTACTTGTCAAGAGGGTTCGAAAATATGTTTAAAATGTTTAAATCTAAGTTACATTTGAAAGTGTTTACGCAAGGCTTTTCATTACCATACCGTTGAATTTTTCCATTTTTTTCAATTAGATGTGTTAAGATGAAATTTGTATCATCAATTAATTGAAATATTGTAAAATAGTACAATCTGTTGATCAAAATCAAGTTTGGGACACATTATTCAGTTACAGCAAATGTGGTATTGGGGCTTTAACTAAGAAATGTGACCACATAACTCTTGGTTTATATAATTTACACTGGTTACCTGTTAAAAATGTTTAAAATCGACGCGCAGACGTTTGGTTTACAAAACTTGGCGTAGTGCAAGAATATGTATATAAAAGCTGCTATCCGCGCGATAAAACCCTTCCAATTTATAGATTCTATCAGACGCAACCTTTGATTTGAGCTCATTAGGAAATCGTGCATCACGCATAAAGTGTGCGCAATATGTAGATAAACCGTTTATAAAGACGGCCTAAACGTGTATTATTTCACTTTTATAGTCAGTTCTTCGTTTCGTTTTGTGGCTCACATCGTTTCGCCATTATCAAGCCGGGGTTAAATACTTTACGAAATTACCATAGGTTGCCAGAATTATAAAACGGACTTCTAAAAATCCATATTTAATATCAATGAAGATTAAAAGTTATGCATAGCTAACTTGCATTATAGCAGATTTATGGGTATATTTTGATTCTATGATATTATTAGTTAGCGTAGAAGTCGATGTAGTGGTATAACAAACGAATAAAAACAACTTTTGTACCATTTAAATATAAAAACAGAGACCAACACAGTTTAAAATATAGTTCGATTATCCTGAATATTGTATATGGGCACTTTGGGTATATTGAATAAGCTATATTACCTTTCACAGCTTCTACCATCGCACAGAAACCCCTGATAGCAATATTCAACAATTATTGTTCGCTAATTTTAAAACAAGTTTACTCCAGTAATGTGTAGCAGACTGCGTCTCAAAACTAGCCCGGACATCCGTCATCTGGTCGATCAGTCTATTATACATCAACCCTCTTGTCCAGACCATGGCGACCCATTTCTTACTCAGAGAGATAGGTATGTTGGATTTAACGCCACTCCACACACAAACTATGTCATTTCGGGACTAACACATGGTTCAGTTTTATTTTAATAATTCCTCTGGCGCATAGGGGACCTGGAGAAAACTGACGAGGTTGGACAGGCGACCCTACTCCTTGTCACGCACAACCAGGGGATGGAAACCAACCCAATTGACCCAATGACATACCTTCTGATGCAGCGCGCGCCACCAAACCCCCAAATCTGCATGTACGTAAGATAGCCAGTTGGTATTGGAAGAAGACGTAGGCGGAAGCCCTGGAATCTATATTCGATTAATATCACCTGTTAGTCTCCAAGTAATCTCATTGTGGAATTGACAAGGCGGCAAATCTCCACTCAATTCTATCTATATATAAATAGATCGAACGATATATTTCTGTCTTGAATCAGATACTATTTAGATAATCATATCAGATTTTTCCAATCGTGTCAAATGAGAAAATCCCTAATAAATACCAAACTAATAGATGTATTTAAATGGGTTAGAAAACACGAGAATAAGAAACGAGTCTAACTAATAATCCCATCATTACAATCTGTGTATATCTGGGAGCTGTATTAAAAGTATAATCTAATCTTTTAGTGGCATTTAGCGATCGGGAAACACATTAACAGAACACAGTATTTATGGGATACAATCACTAGTTTATTCTAAAGCACACGTCAATTTACAAAACTTATATAAAGTTCAGACATCACAGGGAATTATTTTCAGTGATGACATGTGTCTATGAATATAAAATATACAATATAGAAAAATCAGGTTTTTAGAAAGAACTTTTTTCTTATCTTAGCCTGCACTTTCACCCATTAGGGGGACCCCCTTGCATTTAATAATGAGGTAGTAAAAATTACACTCATGTACCTGGCGTTATTATAATACATACTATATTGTGTACATGGCATTAATAATATAAAGTAATATAAAAATATGCAATAAAATGCCGTTCTTAATTTTCTATAGCAAATTAATATCCGACCAGATTATAAGGGGAATACCCTGAACTGTCCCGTTCAACATGTATCTAAAGTGTTCACTCAGTGGAATCATTCTATTTTGGAATTAGCAATGTGGAATCTGCGTGGGTCCATCCTTTTGTTGAGTTGTGTTTCATATTTGCTTATAGAGCTTCCATTGTAACTTGGACATAAATATAGAACATTTTTACTTTACATGACTGTTTACCCTTCAAAAATGTTGTTACAAGTTTTACATCAATCGTCCACCTTGTAATACTCAGTTCTGTGACTTCAGAATATCATTTTGAAGAAGTACGCACTGTTCGTAATTTTGGGAGTTGTTTATATGAATTTTACAATTTTTATATTATTACATAGTTTAGACTTTTTTTTTCTATATCTTAATAAATATGTATGCTTATTTATTATTCCCCTGCCTGCGTTTTCTCGAGAGTTGAAACTAATGTTTTTAATCCGATGTTTATCCTTTGGGATTCTAAACTCTTTTGGATCCATTTCTAAGGCTTTGCTTTGCTATTAGCTTTTTTGTGTGAGTTGTAATGGTTTGTGTTTTTGGATGGTGACATGAATTAAATTTTAAGTATTGATGTGTATCTGTTGGTTTGTAATATAGGCCAGTTTTTAATTCACCATTATTTCTCACCTGTTCTCACTATACTAAAAGGTTTAAGACATGCTACTCTTTTCAGTAGTAAAGCAAATAATATAGCTCGTTAATTAGTTAAGCGATTTTTGCAGTTTATCAATTACTTACTGGGCCGATTTTAAGATATATATCCTATAATATTGAATATGTATATACATTGAGAGAGAGAGAGAGAGAGAGAAATGGGGTATAACGTCCACTCAACACAACTAGGTCATTTGGGGACTAACATATGGTTTAATTTTATTTCAATAATTCGCTTGCGCGTAGGGGTCTTTAGCAGTGAGAGTAAACCGGAGTGCCTGGAGGAAATCCACGAGGTTGAAAATTCGCCCCTATCTCAACAGCCACAAGCCGGAGGTGGTCGGCCAGCTAGAGGTGGAAGCGCGGCACTCTAGACCACTAGGCCATCCCCCCGTATATATATTGAATACAGTACAATGGCATCATATGATGATAAACAATATACTCAATGTTTGCGGTTTATAGTGATATTTACATCTTATTATTTTATTGTCCCTAGGGATGTTGTCCGTATTCAGCCCGTTAAGTTCGTTAACATCTAGAACAGTGGTTCTTGACCAGGGTTACGTGTACCCAATGGAGTTACGAATCAGCTAAGCAGGGATTATGAGTTATGGTGTCGGATGTAGTACTTTATAGAGTCGCTGTACTGTACTGTGTAAGTACGGTTGTACTTAAAAAATACTATGTATTCAGTATATTTGTATATGTTCAACGCATTGTATAAATAAATTTACATTGTATTTCATATCAATTATTATAATTAGGGTTTCACAACCATTGTTTTCGTAAAATTATTTTTTTTATTACTAAAAAAAATTTTATTTTTTATTTTTTACCGCGGGAGCTTATGTAACAGATACCGATCTGAAACTTAATTTTGTACGGGAATCCAGGTGGTGGCTACTCGGAAGTTGCCGAAATTGCCAAAATCAAAAATCGGCCATAGTTTCCTCAATTCTTCACCTTTTTTAAAACCAATGACATTTTCGGAATTCTTATGACTTTTCTCGGACGGTAGCAGTTGAAATTTTCGAAATTTCGAAACCTCGTCGCTGACTTCTAGCGTTCGAAAAAAGAAAAATGTTGTTTAAGAGACAAATTTTGTCATTTTACAAACTTTTCAAATTTGACCTCCTTATTTGGATACCCTGAAGATCATCCGATTCCAGAAATATAAGTTTCATTCAGAGTTATCGCCCTTTATTTTTCGAATTTTCGGCCCATATTGTGAACTTTAGCTTCGTTTTACGGCCGAATCGACGTTTCTGAAACTTCTGGAACATGAAGTTATAGCTCAAAACCAGCCGATAAAGCTATTTCGACAACTATAAACCGGAAGTAGTCGAAATAATTTTACGATTTAATACATGTAATTTAAGATTTTCATTCTCACCGGAAATAACGGCATTTTTCAAAAATTGTATTTTAAGCCTTCAAACCAGATATTTTTTTAAATAAGTCTGATTTGTAATGTTTTTAAATATTATTTATACTTGATTCCCTTCAACAAATAGATTGAAATCATACGAACATAAAAATACACAAAATAGTTTCTAACTTGCACGGTTGCAGAGAAATAGACGATTTTCTACAAATCACTTTTCAAGGTTTTTGGTCTATAAAAGTATCAATTATTATTCGATTTACGTAACGTGTCACCAGTTGATGACTTATGCTATTTTTGGTAACGATAAACTAATTTTCACGATCACCGGAAGTAGTGTAGTTATGTCTAAAATGTATAAATTGAATTGATATTGCTGGATTTGGTTGATTCTGCTTCCATTGTATTTAATGTGTGCAATGTTTATGTGTAAATCTGTTTATCGGTTCCATTAGTACTGCAAGTGATATGAGTTTAAGGGTAACGTGACACTGAAAGTGACGTAAGTGCACAGGTAATGTGGTACCAGTGCAACCCGTCATTGCTGCCTCGCAGGTCTAGTTGCATTTATTTCTATAAGTCATTTTTTAGACAAGGCATCGGGGAATATTATGAAAGCTCAACGGGTACGAGCACATAAAAGGGTTAAGAACCACTGATCTAGAAAAGAAAATAATAGGTATCCTTGCCCTGGATCAGATAGCCAATAATATACTTGGATAAATAAAACATAACGGAATAACATTAAATCCGCCAAGCCAGATTGTTCAAATATATTTTAAAAACTAAAAAAGACAACAATGTTTCTTTCGAAGTGAAAGACTGTTGTTATTCAGTTTGTACATCTGATCCCTGCGAAAATAGATTTAAATAATTTTTGAATCCCTTCGGGTCTTTATTAGAAAGTTATTCTACAGTCCAGTTATTTATTAGTCTATCTTTTGGATACTTTAATTTGAACATTTCTATGATGAAGATAAAAGGGATCACGGTGGCTAAATCGGTAAGATGCTGGAGGTCGGGTGTTGGATCCCTGCATTTGCCGAGAAAGTTCAGTTCTGCAGGACGACTGAAGGCCTGACAAGGACAGATGTCTAGTCGTTCGGATGGGACGAAAAACCAAGGTCCAAGTACTTATTGGTGTGCACGTAAAAGATAGTTGGAATTCGATATAAGAGTAGGCCATAATGCCACTGCCCGGGAAAAATGTCTCTCTTAGCACACTGAATGGCTGTCTTCATTAGCCCAATCGGAGAAGAACGATAGGACGTTAAACCCCATTTCATTTTTGTAAAAGTACGTGATTACATGCGATTGTTTGATCTCGTAGATACACATCTAGTGTAAAAATGGTCAATGAAAGATGCTCTTTAAAGAGACTAGATAATCCGATCCAAAATTCTTGGAACTTTAATAGGAATTTTTTGTTTCACAACCTAGACCGACGATTATCAAGCCAGGAACTAAATTAATCTTATGATACATTAAATGTTCGAAAAGCGTCATCTTTCATAAAAAATTGCTTGCAGACTGTGACACGTTGATTACTCTTAACACTCATAATATATAAATGTAGCTTATAAACTTTCCCTTGAGAGATACTTGAATTGGTGTAAATTGTGGCACATTTGATAATAGTCAATAACTCTTGTTAATGTTTATTTTTATCACATGAAGAAGGTTAATTTATGCTGCAACGTGAGCATGATAGCGATATAATCATGGGACTGGAGAATAATTCCTCATACTACTTACTGTTTGTGGTAAACGACAAGGCATTTATTGGCACAATAAGTGTTCAACGTTGCTGCTCAAGCAAAAGTTAATAGCGGTAGTCTAGGAGATATTGTGCGGAAGATCTGACAAGAACACTATAACGGGTATTTAAGCAGTAATTGGGAAATAAAGGTGTAAAAAGGAATAATGTGAAGATGCAATGAAGATAGGGTAATTAATCTGCTTGTAAAAAAAAGGAGAATTGTTTAGTTGTACTGACATATAAATGTGTACTTCAAATGAAATTTATTGCTACAATGAAATGCACTATCGTCTAACTGAGCTACTTAAAAACAACACTAACTTAATTATCTTAAACACTGTATATGAATTAAGATAACTCGCCCTAAGGAGAGGCTGAAAATAGCGAAAGATTAGGATACGCCAATTTAATTAATTAATGTCGGATGTGGCTAGATGTTGACTATTATCATTCGTTTATTCAGTTGCTGTCAAGAGAAGAAACCTGCAGAGATAGTTGGCATTTTACAATTTCGAGTGAACCGAATTTCTGATAAGCCAAAGAAATGCCCTGATGATTCTTATCATATTCTTTCTTTTTATTCGTAGAATTAAAGGACGACATTTCTCGACTACGTGATAACTACTGTTAGTATTTATTTTTGATGTAATAATCTTAAATTTATCAAGTACAAAACGTGATCACCGACATCTTTCAACCATTACGGCATCCCACTCTCTAGATAAAATATCCGCTGATATGTAAAGGACATTAGGCTGACACAATAAACACATTCTGGCTGCATCGTCATCGCATTATGGGTTTGTATTTGAAAATACCTCAAATGTATTGATCACTTGTATTAACTTTCAGATCTGGACATGCTTCTAATAGAAAATCTGACAGCACGTCTTTGTCCGATGAGCTACATGCCCACTGGCGTATATTCAAACCGCACTGTCGAAAATGCCAAGCCCCCGATATGTATACGCACTGACTGTGACAAACTAAGTAACTTTATTCATTCTTTAAATCCAGACCAGTAATCGGACCAACTTGCTTGCCAATGCTAATTGATTCATCAGGTGAACTCCGCCATGTCTTTGAATGCGCAGTGGTAGCCCATAGATTCGCCCTCAAAAGCTAACGCTAAAACCGAGTATAACAGTAATTGTTTCTACTGTAGCGTGAATGCATCTTACTTATTTAATTCTTAATATATGTAACACATTAAACACATATATTACAGGGTCAATCCCGATAATGTTTTGAGAATAAAACTCTTTAATTTCGTGTTAAAATCCATTAAGATCCCATACCTTAGGGCGAGCAATTAACTCAATATATGTGATACGTTTTCAAACAACTTAAACCCACAATCTTCATCTTGAAATGAAGTCCGGTGTCCCAAACTGTATTATGCGGTGATTTGATAAAACCATAGTTTTATTTTATAAAAATAATGTGTCGGAGAAATTTACCTCTTGTTATGAAGTACAGCACATGAACCATTCACCGTGTAGTCTCTAAAGGAACGGGAATCGATTATCGGGTCACCAAACGAAATAATTGACCCGAAATCTTAAAAGGGTTACGTGTCCGGATAAGCTGTTTTAAAGCTCACGTCTAAACGACTCAATATTTTGAGCTGAAATTTTGAGTAATACACCAGTCTTCTATATTTTGGCGTTTAAATTTCATACGTACTCGGACTTTTATTTTTGAGGCTCAGTTCGGGACTGTCCCTTTAAAGGTGACAATGACGTTTATTCTTCTGAATTACGAAACATCAGACTATAAACACCGTCAAACTAACACAGTTTATTCAGTCGACCTTTTACAATTACATCCATCAGTTGTGAAATGTCGATGACCCCTCACGTTGTGCAATTTAATTTGGGGGTATATACAGCTATGTTTATATTGGTTTCCCTAATATCTGCTGAATACAGGTAGATAATTCAAACTAAAAGTGTGGCTTTTAGCTCATATCCGTCCGAAGAAAGATTATATTGAACAATGGTTCAGCGAAATTAGAGACGATCTGATGACGTCTTTGTATAACACCAACCAATAAGACTTCGTTATATATGATATACAGAACCAGTCACAAAACCTACACAATAGATACAGGTACTCATTAATCATTTCATTTTCATGTTCCACGGCAATTCGATCTGGACAAACAACCTTACTATCGGTGGTTATTGTCTCAATGGATACCAATAACATGATCGAAAGAAACCTAATCTGAAAATCTTCGAAGCAACAAGTGCATTATACATGTCTCATTTGATGTATCATCAATCACCCCCTTAGATTCCTATCTTATGAAACATCTCCTGTGATCCAGGACATTGGGTTTCTTATGATTAATCTCGGTATGGAATGGTGAAATAGGATGTGACCAGTGCGCGGCTTATCCACTTGCCGCAATAGCACGTTATTTTCCTATTTATCAGTTTTACCAGCCTAAGAAATCTTAGCAGCGACATTCTGGAGATGTCTGATACAATGATTAACTGCGGAGCTAAAAACACTTCCGGTGACGCCACATGTTGAAGATCATATACCTGGGCGGAAAACAGTAGTACTTTTGTTATGAATGACAATTGCGGTTTAATGTGACCCCTGTACAATACGTGGGTGTGTGAGTGGGCTAATGCAAGTGCTTTAAATCAAAATGTCTGCAACTACATCAAGTGGCATGGTTTTGTTCCTGGGCGTATACGTGACAAGGAATGCAGTCCCTGTGTTTTCTTCCACTTTGACTCAACGAGACATTGACTTAAAGTAATGTTTTTATAACACAGAAGAGAAAGCTGGATGGTTTCGTGATTCCGTAACACGCAAAAAGTGATCTCGCCTAAGGACAATCATACTCATTACGTTCATCTCACGAATATGATATTACCTTGCCAATATTATATTATTATCTTTTATACCTTTAAGGCCATACCCATGAACAGTGTGCGGAAGGGAGCACTTTGGCTGGTAGGAAGCAAATCGGCTTAAAGCAAGATCTTGTTAATGCGATCATTAACCTGCTATACATAGATCGAGTTCCTCTATTTATACTCTCATATATCTGCTTATGTCATTTCTATATGAAAGCCTTCACATTCTGACATCAAAGATGTAGGTCTGTTTTTCCATTACAGGCCGAAACATCTCATTATTCTAAAAAACAGTTGTTCTGAGGTTTATGTACGTAACAAGGGAGCTTAGCGGTCGATAAAAATAGCCAGAACACGGACTAAGTAAACGTCCATTTAGGATATACCACAGTAATTGTTAGAAGTAAAAGCCCTAACTAGAATAGAATTGCACTGAACAGAATAATTTCTTATAAAAACGAATGGTTCTGTCTGAAAAATTCCTTTGAAATGCTTGAGTTTAAAACATTTTGCCTTTTGGTGTTTAGCTTTTTTACTACTTTTATGTAGAATCTGGTCGATTGCAAGAAACCATTACATGGTTTTTATTAACGTCCTTCCCGGTTATTAGTTGTAAAAAAGAGAAAATTATTAATGCAATTGCAAGCTTTAAAAATTGATATTCATCCATTCGTAATTTCGCTAATGTACTGTTACGTCAAAACTAAGATTACGTGCTATTGGCTCTCAATAATGCATGGCACTGGAGCGTTATAAAATGATTTAAATTACATTTACTAAGGAGTTAAAAAAAGAAACCATCCAAGAATCGACCAGGTGTTACCAACACACTAGGCATCCAGTGTTATTTCCTTTGTATACCTATTGAAAAACAGACTCGATTGGTTCCGTCACACTACCGTTACCGGCAACATTTATTTTTCCGGACTGATTATCCGGATCTTATTTTGAGTTTCAGTTTTTGTATTCTTTGAATAAATCATTGAATGGTGTACGTTGAAGATCCGGTTAATGCGTTGTCCTTTATTTATAGGGGACCATCTCCTTTAAATGATCCACATGTAATTGAGGTACTGTTAAGGAAACATGACAACGGCCATTAACAATCATTGGTCTACTTAGAGCAAAAATTAGAAGTGAATTTATAAACCACTAAAGGCTACAATGTGGAATTCGGTAATGAATCTTAAACTCAGTAATAGATTGGTCGCAAAGTTTGCGCATAACCCGACAGTTGAGCAAGATTGTAAGTAAAAACGAGTACTCAAAGCGTCTATCAAGCCAGAGAATGAGTAGTGTTCGAGGCTAACGCCCCTCTAACAGTCCATTCTCTTGCTTTCATTGGCGTTTTTCGTATTATATACATTACGAATTTGTGTTTTAATAGAAGAGAGTTAGTGATGAGTATTAACGATCACCTATATATTCTACCATATAAGGGATTAACTACACAAAAATAACATCATGGCAAGACTTTCAGGTAAAATTTATCGCGATTTCTTAGAATTTCTCATTACTGCATCTACTTAAATACGTTCCCAGGGCCGGTTTTTGGCACATTTGACCAATTTTTAAAGGAGCTCCACAGCTTAGAAAAATACGAGGCAATTTGGCAGCAGTAAAGCCGCCATTTAATATCTTAAATGTATGAATCAATTACTAACAGTGAAATAAAGCATAGTTTACCTAATAAAATGAATGAATAAAGGCCTAGTTAAAGTTATTCATATCCTGCAACATATTGATATCCTGTAACTGCGAACCTCTCAAATTGATCCCCACAATTTCTTCACCGGTCCTATACATTAAACTGAATACCAAAGCAGTAGATATCTAAACTGTCTTCTATTGAACCGTCTCAATTACATGTATTATTGTCATTGTTAAAAGTGTCAGTCATCTTCGTGAAATATCAAAGTCTTTTCAGATCGTCAAACTAGAAATTTGAAAGCATGAGATCTTTGAATAAAAGGTCGCGTGGAACTGACATTAAGGGGCATTATCGAAGTACTAGTGGGATGTTTAATGTAAATCCGTCGGCTTTTCGAGTAGAAATCATGGGATAAGCTTTATTTTGTAGGTTTTGATGTTTGATGACAAAAAGCCAATGTTGAAATCTTCTGAGTAGGTCTTCATAGAGCCATTTTAAGCTGATTCCAAATTATTTTTATATTTTCACTTTATTTATAAAGATATAGACGTATCAACTGTGATTTGGCAATGCATTAATATTGGCCGGGTTCATGTCTATATTTCCATCATTTCATGAAAATATTTCCAAGATGGCGGCATTTTTAGCTGGAAAATGAAATATCATCATGAAATGATGAAAAACAATCAAAAGTATAGTCATGAACCCTGCAAATATTAATACATTGCCAAGTCATAGTTGATATGTCGATAACATCATAAATAAGGTGAAAATAAAACAAAAAACTTTGGAATATTATCGCAAAATGGCTACCCTCAAATAATAGCCCCCATACTATGAAGACCTACTCAGAAACATCAAAACCTAATCAAACATTAAAACCTACAAAATAAAGCTTATTCCATGATTTCTACCCGAAAAGCCGACGGATAAAAATTATGTAACAAACCCTATCCCACTATACACTACGTTTGTATTTCTATAGAGAATTCACGTTCATGGATGATATGTTACTGCAACGGGATACAATTGGACACTCAAAAATCGCGTTCCTGTTTAATATCAAGGGTGCCTTTTTACAAAATTGCGTAGACGGCTGTATTCTATGTATTAATTCTATCTTCAATTTGTCGCAAGGAATTTTGATGGTCAGTATTGACAACGTTAAACGTCTTTGTGGAAGCGACAGAAAACAGTGAATGGACGTCTAACATGTTTATAGCACCACATTGCTTTGCACATTGCGTCCCCAACCCTACGCCCAATTGATTTTCAATCTGATTAAAACACAGATAATCATATTTCATTTCGTTTTTACAGTTCAGAATTTCGTTTAAATTTCCTTCATTACCCTAGGATCTGGAAGAGTTCTTATATAACCCGTGTTCTGGTTGGTGTCATCGATTATCCAATGAAACAGTTTATTGTGACAAGTTACCCGTGGGGAGACATTCAAAGTGAAGACAAAGTTAAAGTTGTATTTTCAAATACCCATTTGAAACTTTAACGCTAGTATGGCCCCAGTCGCGACCTCTAACTACACCTGGTCAGATTTTCATGCAGTATACATGTAAAGAAACGAAACGAAACATTGGTCTGTATTTTAATCAAATTGGATGTAGTAGTCCCGATATGATCTTGTTTGTGTTGAGTCGAAGTTAAGCTCTCTCTCTCTCTCTCCCCGTCTCTCTCTCTCTTTCTCTCTCTCTCTCTCTCTCACAATTTTTGCTGTAATGCCGCAGTCTTAATGGGGTCTTAGTTTTTTGGTTTTCTCTTTCTACACAACCGAATCAAAGGTATACAAGTATAACCCGCTATTTTTTTTTTACTTTTATGTTTTTGTAGATATGATGATTTTATACCCACCTCCTTTAGTCAGACATCACCCTTTTAATTATGTTCATGGGAACTAATTAAATTGTAACTAATGACCACCCTGTTTCACATCCAAAATCATTGACAGCGTACGTCTGACAGTTATAAACGATTGCGTTTAACGTGACAGACGCCGCAGACGAACGCTATCAATCAAAGAAATGATTTAAAATGTAAAACACTAAGACACGTCTCTTTATGGTATGTTTGACAGTTGTTTTCAGCTAATAGTTGAAACAATTAATTATTAAAAGTATTTTTTTAAAACTGTAGTCTGTTTCTACATCCATCACGATTAAAAACTTAGCAGTGGATAATTACGTTATAGTTAGGGAACATTTTATTTGGATTTGCGTGGATGCTTGGCAGAAGGGCCAGTGCAACTGACAATCATATTATTGAAATAAAGCGTAATAATTAAGATTTAACCATGTTCTGTGAAATACATAACGGGTTGATTATGTATGGTCGCCCAATGTCCATTTATTGATAAGTGTTCAAATTATTCAGTCAATTTGACATATTTAAATCAATAGAGCAATTCGAATGGATGGCTACCGTCACACGAATAGCATGTCTCCTTTTCCTTTATGGGTCTACTAAAACCCAATATTTTCAACGGCGGTTCTTGAGACATATAGCAATGCGTGGTCGATTTTTTAGTTCCCGATTGTCTTATCTCAAATGTACCGTGTAGGCATGTAAATGTAAACAGAATCGCTGGTGTTCTGAATTAGTGGGAATGTTGCGGTCCTGGTCAAATGCAAAAATCGAATAGTACGGAGTAAATCAGAAACTACCACAGAATAGTATTTTTTAATGGACGAGGGAACCACAGTAGCTCAGTGGGTAGGGTAATGACCGAGAGATCCGGGTCAGTTGGAAATGTCGCTGCCCGGACGGCAAAATATTGTCCCCTTATAGCATACTGCCTGGCGTGTGTTCGTCTTCATTATTAGCCCGGTTAGTGGAGAAAAGTAGGACGTTAAACCCCATTTCATTTGTTTAATGGTGTTTGTATATTAAAGCAACGGAGAATAAATCGTATAAAACAAAATGTTACCATCGTCCCTCCGATTTTTCCTCTATCCCCGAAGACTGTTAATTATATTAAAACTTAGGATAGAAGAACTTGTTTGACATTACCAAATTAATTCGCTTAGAAACAGGACAGCCATAAATGATTAGGTCTGATCAGACAACATCCATCAAAGATGATTCTTTTTGGCAATAACTGTTTCAATATAAGATCAGTCTATTGTCGTGTCCTGACAGCCATCTTCAGGCAAATAAGCAAAGCTACTACTTAGTGAAAATGTCTCTCAAAATATATTCG
Source organism: Patella pellucida (assembly GCA_917208275.1). Classification (NCBI taxonomy): domain Eukaryota; kingdom Metazoa; phylum Mollusca; class Gastropoda; family Patellidae; genus Patella; species Patella pellucida. Next base: position 23,119,137 of record OU795044.1, read on the forward strand.
GTTAATATCTTTAAAAATGGATTTATGTGGTCCAAGATAATTATGTTAGCAATACACGTTTTAAAATAGAAACAATGCTGTCAATCTTGGTATTTATTTTACAGTCTTTTCCTGTCAATAATTATGTTTACTACCCGGGTTTAAAAGAATATACAATACATATAGATTTCCGATAAGTAAATACTGAAATAGGTGAATTATCTACATAAAAGGGTTAACTGGAATAATGCGATTAGTGTCTCCTTATTGGACGCGTTTCCTGCAAAGACAATTTTATGTCGGATTATGCCGGAAACCTACTTAACTATTATTCTTTTGTAACATCATATAAGTGAATACTTATTAAACGCATTTCCTGCCAATGCAATTCTATTTCGGATAATGACGTAGACATTGTTAATTATTCAAGTGTATTTTTATTTCGCGGAAACAAATATGAATATTTGTTTTTTTATTGGATGATAGTTTTATTTATAGAATTATCTTTCCTTATTTAGTTAAGCACCAGGAAATGTATGTAAATTTTTTATCGGACAGGATAAACTGTCTGACTTGATCAACAATAAAGACTAGGTTTCAAACCCCTTAGTGGGCCTAAACAAATCCTAGCAATTTTCTAACCCGGTTCCAACTTTTGGGGTCGAGCAGAAATTGGCTGCTCCTTCGGGCGGAAAGAAAAAACGCGGGCCAACCGTGTAAACACCAAATATCCTTTTCCATAGCATTATGTACAATGTCGTATCATGTGGTTGGTTAATTTTGTTTTGAGTGTTAAGAATTATGTTTAGCTGTTACACAGACAAATAATCCTAAGGGGCTAATGGATAGGGGGGGGGGGGTAAATAAAGAGCCTGGTAAAATATCGGCTACGGTCGTCAGGGCGCTAGGGAATACTAGTGTTCACTACTTCCGCCGTTGAAACGTCCGGATCAGAAATCGAAAATTTTAAAATCGGTAAAGTGTAAGTTATACATGAAATCTGACTGTCGGGAACAACATCAGACACAACTTTATGGAATTCAAACAAAAGGACGATAATTCAGGCTATGTGTGTTCTAATTATGTAATGGTTGTTTTATTACAGGGACGTGTAGCCATCAGTCTCGAAGAACAGAAATCGGCTGTTAACTCTGAAAAACTCAAATGTTATCAGAAGATCGTCTATGGCCCGTCAACACACGAAGGTAAACAGACGATAACGATGTTTATCTTTATATCAGATTTAACAGTTTATATATTTTAATTTTACGGAGATGACACCTTTAAAGAAATATAAATACAAGAATTAAGTAAAAACGGCAATCGCACACGAAAAATATGAAATATGTCGCGTAGTCTATGTCGTATCTAGAAGGCTTGATCTCGCTTTAACTACTACATCTTATCAAGGCCTTCGCGTTCCTTTCGATATACTACAAGCCCATTAGATTCCTTGATCGCCACAAGCTAAAATGTCTACCTGTGATAACCAAGTTGCAAAACTCAAGTTCGTTCAATGTCCGTGGAGGTCGCTATGTCACAACCTCTGATTGGACGCTACTGTTCACGTGCCTGTAGATAAGCTCGGGAATTGTGAGTCACAGTCGTTGCTTCATGAACATGCTAAATATAAAACATATAAATAAATATGTTTTAATTGATAAAGATGTAAGGAGCCCCAAAAGTCGCTGTGGGTATGGCGCCGGCTCACTATTCAGGGGATCCTCGTTCGATCCCTATATTTGCTGGAATAGTTCCTCGCTATTGTCCAGACTGTTTCCGGGTGCCCATGGTGCAGTACCAAGTGTCTGAAAGGCACACGCGCCTAGTTTTTGCGATTGGACAAAAGCCCAGGAACACGACACAAAATGTCACTTAAAGCACTTTGGATGGCGTATTCTCGTGTTTATAATTCCGGGGGTCAGAGATAAATACGACTATTTGATACAAAAGATGGAAGATATATAGTGAAAAAATGGATATCATTTTACTGACTCGGTCACTATTTTTTTTTTATAAACAATATGTTATTCAGTATGTCTGAATGGGATTGGGGAACAGGCTTAGCCTATGTAAAACCCCTCCCCTAAACCCCTCGGTCACTATTAAAAGGTCTACTATATATATATATATATATATATATGAAATGATTGAGTGGTACTTATTATTCTTAATTTCTTGCAGGCAATTATTGCAATACCACGTGGGATGGTATTGCATGTTGGGACAGTACACGTGCTGGCGACGTAGGCCAACAACAATGTCCGTCTTATATCCATGGGTTTTATACTACAGGTAGAGTATACGTATATGTTTATTTACATGTCATTCATTTTTAACTGTCATTGATCTGTTAAAGATGCATTATGTATGAGCCGCGTCTGCCCACTGCTTTTTTTTCTTCCTTTTCGCTGAAACATTATAACGAGAACAGCCAGATCTTATCTAAATTTTACAAAATGCTTCTTTGATATTAAGGATGTCTATCATATCGTAGAATAATGCCCCGATACTCTTGTAGACCAGCTAAACATGAATGTAGAATTTGTATTTTGAGTTTACTTCCACACCCTACTGGCACCAGTTGCATTATTAGGTTTGTTGTTGTCGCTGTTTTGTAACTATAGTAATTAACACTATATTTGGTCTCTACGTAATCATATTACGTCAAATTACTCTTGATAATGTATTTATTATGATATACATGTAATAGGTTATGGTCATATATTATCAATATCAGAAAGGCGAAGTTCTTGTAAAAAATATGGGATAAATGGTATTAAATATTATAGTTGAATGATACCTTCCAGTAAGATCACTAGTTCGAAACAAAAGTGGGAGAAATGGTTTCGGTTTAGTTCTCATTTTGCTAGATTTCCGGCGTTGCTCAAACCTGGACGTTATAATTACATGGTTATTGCACTTGTCCCCTTTCTTGAATGTGTGTACAAGCCCTGCTCGATAACATTTAGATTTTTGGAACGAAAAAAAAAGCTATGGAACTGCAATCATTTAATCTTGTAAAACGCCAATGATATTGCTTTTTGTTTACGTAAATCATTACAATATTATGACAACTACCTTTGATGCCTGTCCGGACGACACAGCTGTTGTTTCTTTGCCTTACAAACTAACCGTGTCACTGTTAAGCATGTTGAATTTAAAGGACCGAAGTCCGTAACTCACAATCCTCCAACATCTTCGACATCGAAAACACGAATTATTGGTTAATTTAATTCAACATTGATGATGTTAAGTTACCGGCAGAAAATGAGCTTCTGATCATCCGATATTTAAAATAAAATATTTTTTTTAACATTGGTACACGAATCGTGTACCATAGTGCGTCTATCAGCATAAATTGAAAAAAGGCACTGGGAGAACGAGGCTAAAGTATCCCAAATCAATGAAATAAAACCAAGTACGAACAATCCAGACCATTAGATAAAATTCGAAGTCCTAAAAAAACGGTATAGGCAAAATAGTGTAATCTGGCAAAATGGACTTATTCATATCCTGGACGCGGATTCTACACAAATGCTGTAGTAAAGATGTATTGTGCGTGATTCATGGCCAAACATGACACTTCCTGTGTTATCTGGAATAACCAGACACTGGCAGTCACCCATCGATCGGGAAACCTCGCGTATTTCGCCGAACATAACTTTTTTGACATTAGAGTAAAAACGGAAACAATTGAATGTAAATCAGGTATACACTTTACATTATTATATGCGTTGCTACCCATTTGTGTCAATTTCTACGTCCAAAATGTTAGCGACTTAGCTCCTTTAATACCGTTGTATGCCCTGCCATTATACCTGTTTATATAATAAACCCACTGTATGCATAATATACTCAACAAACTGTCTGAGTAGAGTAAAGTATATCAATATATTCCAATATCCAAGCTTGGTATTCAAGTTGAATCTGATAAACATGGGACTCGCAGAATAAAAGACGATAACTAATGAAATCCCAGCTTCATAAGGTCTGAATAATTCTTTCAAATCATGTGTATTTCTTGAATAAATTTAGTATTATTCTATATCAACTGACGGGTCTTGGTTATTGACGAAATATCAATCTAGACAGATTCATTCTTCAATAGCATGGTTATTATTTTATAAACCAAAGTGTGCATATTTTGATTTATAAATCAAAGAACGTTATGATGGAATAAGATTTGTTTGTATTCAATGAGTTTGATTTTATTTTTAATCACGAACTTTAGCCCCACCTAAACAAATGACTTTAAATATTTAAAATACAGTCTAAAAACACCCAGTAATTAAATAATAAGTAGATGTAAGAAACCAGGATACATATTTCTAAGAACCTAAGAAACATAATTAGCGGGTTTAACGTCCACTCGACACAAACTAGGTAGTTTCGGGACAACATATGGTTTAATTTTATCTCAACAATTCGCTTGCACGTAGGGGTTGGACAGGCGACCCTACTCCTTGTCACATACAAGCAGGGATTCGAAACCACGCCAGCTCACTCATTGCCAGGCTTTATGATACAGCACAAACGTGCTGACCATTCACCCCCCCCCCCCACCACAGAAGATAAGAACAAGAAAAATAAGAGCAACAAGAAGAATAATTTGAACAAGAACAAGATGAAAATGCCTTCGGTCCAGTTATTTCTCTGAACATTACAGATATATAACACTACGTTTACATAAAGACAAAGTGGGGCATTAAATTCAGATTCACAACGGTTTTATAGTTTCATGTCTTTAAAATGAAACCATGTGCATCAAAATAGACATAGGATTTAAAAAAAAAGGTATTCAATATGACATGAAATGAATGAAAACAAACACAACGTGACGTTAGCGTAACAGGAAGGAATCCCTATTGGTTACGCCTGTCAACAACATATACTCAAGTTTAATTAATCTACAAAACAAAAAAAATATCGTTTTTCTGGACTGTCAATAACAGTTCTGTTGAAATGTTTAACCGGATGCCATGTTTATAAATATTAGTTGTTTGTTATCTTTAACAGCTTGTTAACATCCCTGAAGCCAACTACACAATATATCTGTGACCAAGTTTCTTCTGCTCTTAACATTTACACTGGTTTAACAAGAACAAGTCATGACAATGAATCGATTGTAAAATCGCATATTTTGCTAGATGGTCAATAAATATCTCGAAAAATCTGATCAAAATCGAAAATAGTTTACGTCAATCGTTTATTTCTGGTGGCTTATCTTGACAGGAACCATCTTCACTCATTTCTCAGAATGTCACTGATGTCTGTGTTTAGTGTATTTGGAGTGACCCTGAGTCAATATCATTTCCTATTGACCGCAACCCATTACTCTGATTATGTTCGGTCCGCTAAACTGCGACTAATCAACGATAGTACGAGTAAGAACTTTAAACATGTATATTGTTTGTAGTTCTGTAAGCGCAAAATTCACGTCGAAATTGAAAACAAACATCCAAATACAATTAATAGATGCAAAATAGTAATAATCCAGCCATATGTATGAACCCCGGTTGATCTCACAGTGTAACAGATTATATAACAGGCGTATGGCATACACATGCATAAGCCTCTATCTGTTTTCAGTTACTGTAAAATTCTTCTTTACCCAATTGCCTTATGATTCAGGAATATTATTAATTAATTCACAGCCTGGAAGACGATGGGGGTCATGAAGGCTATTTTGATACAGACTGTCATTATCTGCCCTGTTTGATTACCACTGTAGTTTCATCTGTATCGTCTTTTAGTGCAATCTGATTAAAATACAGATCCATCTTTCGTTTCGTTTTTTTATTCTTTCGATGGCCTATACTAAATACAAGTAACAACGAAATTTTGAACTACAAAAAAAAACGAAACCGGAATTGGATCTGTGTTTTAATCAGTTTCATTTTAGTGAACATTTATGATAAAAATTATAAAGAGGTTGGTTACATGGTCTCAAGAGCACTAACTCCACGTTATGTATCTCAAGATTTCTTCCGTGAACTTCATACATGCTTTTGGTGCATGATTTTTCTAGATCTTCTTCCATCTGTAGTAGAAGGCGTTTCCATTAAAAAAACGTTCGGGAACATTTAGAGCTTGCCATACAGACGAGAACTGACATTAAATTCAGAATGCTTTGTAGCTATTGATAACAACCCATCTATTTCTTGTATCTATTTTGTCATGCCCATTACTATAGCAATTGGTATTATATAAAAATAGCCATTGAATATAAAGTGTTTGTAATGGTTTGGGTTCCGTTTGCAGAACCATTCTTAAAATAGTAATACTCCAATTATTCTAATTGGCAGTGTGTTTTCCAATTGTATCATATTATAAACATGGACAGGGTGGGGTTGAATGGTTAGCGTGTGCGTGCTGTATCAAAGGTCTGTCACTGAGTCTCCAGTTGTATGTGACAAGGATTAGGGTCGCCTGTCCAACCTCGTTGGTATTTATCCAGGTCCCCCGCCCCCCCCCCCCACTGCCAAGGGTGCGCAAGCGAATTATTGAAATAAAATTAAACAATATGACCTAGTTTGTGTCGAGTGGACGTTAAACCCTCTCTACAAATTGTGAAGAGAATGATGTAATAAGCTATATCATACTTAAGTATTGTGAATGCGAAATCTCAGACTAATCTTCTATTCACTTACCTAGTTGTAACCACTAATTGCTGTGTTTATTTGCCAAGGTGTCTTACCTTTCCGATATCCAGTACAGCATCAAAATTACCCTCTTAGTCGTTATCGTGTGTCTGCTGCCAGGATACATTTCAAGTTCCCCGTCATACAATGACGTTATCGTTTCCTCGCGATTGCTTAACCTAATATCCCCGGATCTATTAAGCGTGTGTTAATCCATAAAATTCCCCGCTCTAAGGTATTACAGCATGGCGATTATCCCCAATAAAGACTTAGACATACATATATTAACTTCATTTGTGTAAATACCAAAGATATATAGAACCTAACCTTCAGCGATCGTCTAATTTAGGGTAAAAATCGCCGACAAATGTAAAGGTTGATTCGTGCTAAATAGACAAGGCAAATTTAAAATGTCACCCCTGAGGCATAATTTCTTCTCGATTACAAGCGGTTTATTGCCTAAGGTTTATTTCAAAGTTTTAACACGACACGTGATCGTTTATAAACGATAAAAACACATAATTTACTTTAGCTTGGATGGAATTGAGTTAGTACCAACGGATAATTTTGTGCAATTCGACCTTCGCTTCTAACGTTTCTTAAAATAATGATTCATTGTAGCACGATGTCAGTGAGTCTCAAACTCTTGTGTGTGATCGCCTGCCTCCAGGTCCAGTTCGTCAGCTTTGGTCATTAAAAACAATAGCTATATTTAATTATTTCACGGAGTGGGCGTTGCGCACGTTACATATAATTCGTATTCAAGGGACATCAACATTTCATCCACTGTCATTTGTTTATTATTATAAAGTCATTCCGACTTGAATTAACTATTTAAGACTCTGGCTGTGGGAGAACTCATCGTGTCTATGATATCACCCTAGGTGGAAATGGACGTTAAAGCGAACGAACGGAGAACTGATGGGCGACATTTGGTTCCATGGATTTTCGCACTATAGTTCAACCCGTGGTCGAGACCAGCCATACCAAACGATAGAGAACGGTTGTGATAGTCCAGACTGTAGTCCGAACCATAGTGCGAAAATCCGTGCAACCGAATGTCGCCCAGATCATGCAAAATAATAACTAATGATTGTACTCAGTTTGTTAATCGCTGAATGGTTTCCATAGATAATGACTGATAGTTCCCTTAAAACACCTTGGCCAGAATTACTTTGATTGGCAAATGATGTCGAAATAATTTGAGAATACAGTTCGAAATTCTCATTTAAACATACATTATGCAAAAGCTAAATCTGCCTATTGCAGGTCGTTCTTTAGGCCTGAAGTGTTATCGAAATTAATAATTAGACATTATTTAACTTAACTTTGAACTATAAAAAACGGAACGAAATAGAATTTGTATTACGATCAGATTGACAACCAACGTGTTTCGTTATTAATTAAAACGAAATACGGCAGTAGATAATGTTTCTCAAATTGAAGCTGTTACCGTAGAATAATAAATATTGTAAATGAATTTTAAAGAACGACTGTGTCGCGACCCATTAGTAATATTATGTTTACATTTAATGTTTCCGTGGTGGACAGGAATCTCCTTTTAAACAACTTTCATTTTTAATTGTTGTGGCCTTGTTTCTTATAGGATTGGCTACAAGACGATGTATGTCCGATGGTCAATGGTACGTGAATCCCGAGTTTAATAAATCCTGGACGAATTACACTGGTTGTACGTCATCTGTGATACCCAATCCTTCACATTTTATTGAGGTAAACACGAAAGAATTTGGTATCCAAGACATCTGTGGCAGTAATAACATGTTTAAACACCATAGGGTATATTTAAAAGCACAATCAAACATTATTGGCCATGTGAACTCTTATATGAGGAGAAGTTTCGGATGGTCTCGAAACAGACACACGCCACTATTTATAGCTAAATGTAGCGAAGGCTTTAACCTTGGTTTCGTACGTCATTGGTTTGAATATAAAAATACATTACATTATCAATATGTACTTTATAAAACGTCAGAACATCAGTCAACAGCAATAATTAAATTCACAAGATAATTCTGATTTTATTTGTGTCGTAGATTTGGTTAACTGTTATTAATTTATTCTTAAAAATCCACTTGTAGTGGAGATTTTTGACAGTTTCGTCCACTCAATCCTAACGGCAAAAATTCCAGACACAAAGCAAGTCTCCTTGCTTGTAGACAGAAATATCAATAAATTGTATCTCTCTTTTAGATTTTGTCAAGTTTATTTGATCATTTCTTATGTTTATTTTATAGCTTTTAAGTTTGATTTGACATTTTAAGATAAAAGCGATTGCGATTTAATATATTATTTTGTATAGAGCAACAATAAATGATGTTTGACTGTCTGGGTTTTGATATAGTTATAAATGAATAAATTGTTCAAAAATTATTTATTTTGCAAATAAGTTTAATGTCCACATTATGTGTTTAAGACAAGGATATTTTGCAAATATGACACTCAATTATTTTGGTCGACTTATTAATTAGGCATTGGCTATTGTTACGACGAGTCGTAAAAATAGTCCCCCGGCTATTATTACGACGATATTTTCAAAGCCCTCTATCGGCGAAGTTAAAAACCGAAAAGTCGTAAAAATAGTCCTAACCCTAACCCTAACCCTTCCCATCTCTTAATTGCTGCCTTCAGTTCTGAAAACGTTGAAAATACTGCTTATTTTGCAGATTGACAGCCATTTTGGAATTCGTTCTAAACTTTGCTCAACCTCGTCGAAACAATAGCCACTCTGTATTAATTAACTCTATGAATCATTGTTTTCTGTAAAGAGTTGGCGAGGTTGCCATCGCCGACCCACGGAATTGGAGCATTAATTAAACCAAGATGATTATTTTCATAATTACTAAGCAACATGCTCTTTAAATGTAGACATGCTCTTTATATCAAAAATATTATCCTTTTACGTGCAATTATATCTCATTTCAGAGTCATTTAGAAAGATTAGCATTGATGTACCATACAGGATATGGAATATCTTTGATATCTCTAATTGTGGCCTTTGTCCTTATGATATATTTTAGGTAAGTTTGTGTGTTTTGGTTCCCTTGTCATTTTAACATCAAAATTCATATTAACAACACAACAAGTCAATATCAAATTCAGTTCAAAAATAAAGATTGTATGAAGATTATAAATACTTCTATCAGAGTAGATGCTTTCGCGATTGTACTATACTACCGATAGCACGCGCGTATCCTCTGTAGACAAAATATGTAGTCGTTGAATACTAACCAATTCCGACCAACGGACATTGTAAATGTGTACACGTTTTGGTTGTATTATTAGTGGGTTCTATTGACCAGTTTAATTAGAAGAATACTAACGCATCTTCATTAAAACATACTAGGTTAACGGTAAGATTTCCACCCATCTTATTTCGGGGAATACCAGCGCTCTAGCGTTGATTAATTCAAAGAGTACTTCCCTTATCCATGTGAACGCTCTAGAGGCTAAAGTTTATTTCTAATTGCCTTTAAATTTATACACAGTGGTAAAGGTCACGAGACAAGGAAGTCTATTGATTTTCAGCGACATCCGATAATTGATGCCAGAGTTATAGCCCTTGATCACTTTGAATGTGAACGCTATAGAGGCTAAAGTTAACATCCGATTGACTTTAAATTTATACACAGTGTTGTAGGTCATGAGACTAACAAGTATATTGAGTTTCAATGAATTTTTGTTAACTTGAACAGCTAAATCTAGAATATTAAATGTTACGTCTAAACGTTAGCATGTAGAAGGACTTTATCAAAGCCAAACAAATTCGAATGATTTTCTGATAATTACATAATGAGTTGTTACTTTGAATCATATTTTAGTGCAGTACGGGTCGTAAGGTTTGGTACAGCCGCAAGAGACCGGGAGAAATTTGTTTGCAGGATCAACATTCTCTACGGCTAGTCTGCGATCTTCTACGGGGTCGTAAACACGCAAGTGATGCTAAGACTCACGCACGGGTTTACTAAAATTCCCCCGTATAGTAGTACCGATCCTATTTAATTAAGAGCACGTTAAAATTATTTCATACGTAATTAAATACGTGTATATGTATAGTGGACATGTAATATATCTTATAACGTAGATTAAAACGTATGGGGTTCAATGGGTTCGCACATGTGAGGTTCAGATTGGTTTTATGTATTTAAATAAATACTTCACATGTAATCTTAAAATGATACAAGTTATGGAGCACATTGGGCAACATTGCCCTCATAACACACTGTATGACGTTGTGTCCTTATTCATTGAACTAGTCTGGGAATTAAAGTGGAACATCCACCCATTTCTTTTCATTTGCTATTATGTCTCTGTGTGATAGTCTAATTAAACTCAGGTTCTCTGGATGGTTTCTACCTATATTGCTTTTTAAAAGATTTCTCAATTGGCCCATCGTTTTTTATATTTTTGTGTATAAATAACAACACTTTTAATCTTTCAATAATTTTACTCTTTTTTAGGCGACTTCACTGTCCAAGAAATATTGTTCATCTAAATCTGTTTGCGTCCTTTATATTCCGTGCTGCACTTTCCTTTTTGAAGGATAATCTACTCGTCCAAGGAGTGGGACTCCCTGATGATGTATCATTACCATCCCTGGGTACAATATTGTTTAAAGAAGGAGGAGCGGTAATTATTTTCTTATTGATTTAAAATCGCCCGTCACTAGTGTTCAATTTATTCACCATTTTCAACTGATTGTATGAACTTGTATAACAAAAAAAAAGAAACTTCCGAATTCAAGTGTTGTTTGCAAATTGTATTAATAACCCTAACATAATCAATTTTAATTTAAACATAATATATTATGCAAGAGCTAAATCTGCCTATTGTAGGTCTTTCTTTAGGTCTGAAATGTTATCTTAATTATTAATTAGACATTAATTAATATTTCAAGACCATGATCAACTCTCGATGTCAACGCTAGTTTGTTATATTTACTGGATTATGATCCGATTGTCTGCTCAACTTTCATTCATGATTTATTCATTAAATGGATAAACGAGAATATTTTTGTTTATTCTACCGACTTTAATAATGCTGATCGAGGTTAGGCCTAAATTTCAATCGCTTAATGCTCTTTATCTTATCTCCCATAATATATCTTTAACAAATCTTTAATTTTCCTTATTGTTTCTTTAAGCATTGGGAGTGTAAGCTGCTGTTCACAACGTTTCACTATGTTTTATTAGCCAACTATTTCTGGCTGTTTATCGAAGGTCTATATTTACATACGTTAATAATAGTAGCTGTATTATCAGAGAAATCCAGAATCAGATGGTATCTGCTTATGGGATGGGGTAAGTGATTTTGTTTTATTTTACCGCTGATCAAACTTAGATAAATGTTGGCTCGAGTACAGAGTCGTATGGTTTCTACCAGGGTCAAACTGTCTGTTCCAGGGTGCTATGAAAGCAATTCGATTGATGCTTAGCAATACTGGATCAAGGTCGGATTAGATTTGATGAAATTGCACGAAACAAGTGGAATACATTCAATTTTCAATCTCTAAATTCTTTGAAAATAAAAAAAAACATAAATGACATTGTTTTTCTATTGTAATTCAAATAACTATGCTAATGGAAAATAAATGTGTTGCATTACCATTTTCTTTTTATTCCCTAGGATATTTAAATTCGATTTTATGTAAGAGATAATATCTATGCATCCATATACATGTAATTTATCTTGTGTTGCCTTGGTATATACACGTATTTAGGAAACGGTCAGATAAGCCAGCGTATGTATGCGTTTAGTTATATTAATACCAAAAGAAATAGTTCTCTCGAGATATATGAGATCCTGAAAATAGTAATATGTCTTCTTTGTGACGTTTTCACGTTACAAAACAGTCAATCATCATATTTGTGATGCGGGCTAAGCTTGTTCTTAACTTATATCGGTCATGGGAGTAACGGTCGTAATTTCAATGGCTTATTATGTCATATCCGACAATTTAAAGGAGAGTTGGCACTAAAATATGATCATTATGTAAGATCTTTCTTTTGTCCTGAAATGTTATATAAATTATTAATTAGAGATTTATTCACATATCACGCCCATAATTACTGCTCTAGAACATCGAATAGTTGTGATTTTGAACGGATTGAAACACGATCGTCATAATTACACAATGCATCTTTAAAATAACAATAATATATTCATTTACATCAAATTTGTAACTGTAAATTGACCGATATCCAAATTGTAAAAGGTAAATAATAATTCGTATTTTAAGACTGTATCTCTATCAGGATATGAAATAGTGCCTGTAAATTAGACGTAAATGTAACATACTCGACGTACTAAAGTATAAATAAGATTGTCTATATAGACGATATGTTTTTTTTTAGAATTTGGTGTTAATACTCATTGGTATCCAGAGACACCTTCCTCTGAAACCCAATGTATAAGATACCTTTATGCTATTGGTGATCAAACAAGAAATGTGCTATGGCAAATTCAATAAATTAAAGACATTCTTCTTTAGTCCTTTCAGTTCCCAACGAAATAAGAGTATTCTATCGTGGTCCAAAACTACTTTCTTTCGTTTATTTGTTGGCCCCACTCTAATGTTGTCTGCCATGCCGCAAATAAATACTTAAATGAGAGCAGCTCAGGTGTGTTTGGTCGATCACCATATAAATGGGCGACATAATAACGAAAAGTAAATCTTAATTTAAAAATTATTTTCTTCTTTTTCAGTTGGGCCCTTAGTATTTGTAATACCATGGATGTTTGTCAGACTGTTTCTTGAAAACACGCTGTAAGTAATTCTTTCTTGTTTTTCGACCATGAACTGGTCCCTAAGCGCCAACCATCTTTTTGTTGTTGTTCGTCTTGTTGTTCTATGGGGTCCAAGGCTCGTCACTTCAATTGGGATCAACCTTAAACTTGTCACGCTCGTTCCTTAGATAATTGAGCATGGGTTGACGAACATCCACTTATAGATGTGAGATTAAAATTCCAAGATGGCTACGAGAGAGAGAAATGGGGTTTAACGTCCACTCGATACAAACTAGGTCGACCATGAACTGGTCCCTAGCGCGAACCATCTTTTTTTTGTTGTTCGTCTTGTTGTTCTTAGGGTCCAAGGCTAGCCACTTCAATTGCGATCAACCTTAAACTTGTCAAGCTCGTTCCTTAGATAATTGAGCATGGGTTGATGAACATCCACCTATAGATGTGAGATTAAAATTCCAAGATGGCCACGAGAAAGAGAGAAATGGGGTTTAACGTCCACTCGATACAAACTAGGGATTAACATATGGTTTAATTTTATTTCAATAATTCGCTTGCGCGTAGGGGTCTTTAGCAGTGGGAGGAAACCGGAGGATCCGGATAAAAACTCCACCAGATTGGACAGGCGACCCTACTCCTTGCCACTTACAACCGGGGATTCGAAACCACGCCAGTTGACTCAATGACCGACCTTTAACATACAGCGCGCACGTGCTAACCATTCGAGCCCCCCCCCCCCCAAAAAAAAAAAAAATAATATGGCTACGATGAAGCCATAGTCGGTTACTGGTCTATAGTATGGTGGTCATTTTTGTTGTTTCTTAAACGAAGAAAGACAGATGAATATATAAACAAGCCAAGGCTAAAATATTAATCTTATTTTTATTATATATACGTGCTGTTTTCTGAATGTTGATCCGAAAATGGTATAATATATAACGCTAACCTAGCGGTTCCGTGTTCGATCCTACTGTTGACTAAAAAAGTTCGTTGGGATATTCCGGTGCAGTTTCCTCTAGTCATGGTGCAAGACAATAAAGAGGTTTTCAGATATACAAAGAGTAGGCCACATTGTCGTCGTCAGGGAAAAATGACACCCCTAGCACACTGCATGGCGTATGTCCGTCTTCATTATCTCAGTAGCTACAACACAGTAGGATATTAAACCCCATTTCATTTCATTTCCGATACAAAAGATTCCAAAGTTAGTGAACTTCGCCTTAGGATATAACACCAGACTTAGTGTGTATTTAGAATATAATTATGATTGAGCTGATATAATTGGTTAATATTTCAGTTCTTCCTGGGCTTAATATATATTTAGATAACTTCCGCAATAGATAAAAGAATTCCACAAATTGTTTCTACTCATACCCAACGATATTCTCACAGTATGAATTCAATATCATCAACTATCCAATAATATAAGGCCCGATTACAGGAACCACGGTGGCCCAATGAGTAAGATACTGACATACTAATCAGGAGGTCCCGGTTTCGAACCTGCTGTTTGCCGTTAACGTTCCTAGTGATTTTCCAGCGTGGTTTTCCTATTCAGTTGTGTCGTTCTAGTCGTCTAGTCGTTCGGATGGGACTCAAAATCAAGGTCCCGTGAAGGCGTTGGTTTGCACCTAAAATAAATTTTGGCGGTTGGAATTTGATAAGATGTAGGCGGATACTCCACTGTACAACTTCATTAGCCCACGTGGTTGAGAAGATTAGGATGTTAAACCCCATTTCATTTCGTTTTTAATGATTATGCTTTTCTTCTAAGGGTGTAAATACTGTAAATTTTCCCCAGCTTTGGTAACCTTGTTCGTGGGGGCCTGTGGGTCAGTTTGGCTAAGCATTCCGATTTTACTATGTTGACGTTGGCACGTTTATCAAACTCGAGAATAAGATTGTATATTGGTATTCAATTGATGCTATGTCAATAAGCATATAAAGACATATCGTAAACAAGGTTGCTGGATAATAACAAATAAGCCTAGGCAGACGATCTGTAACGTGGGGCAGTAACTCCTACTTCGAACAGAAGATTACGAACATACAGAGGTTCTAACACATTATAATTGCAGATACCAAGCCTACAAACACAATATTTTCCAAATGTATTACTATTAGTTCCATATAAGGACAAACAGAATGGTGTATGCAGGAGTCAGATAATATGGAAACGCAATCAAAGCGGTTTTCCATGGTTTGCGCATTCGCGAAGAGTCGAACGAAACCGGTACAAAACCAAACTTCCACGATAGGCTTTACAAATTTAAGTTTAAAATTGGAAACTCTTAGGTTTTGAACCTTGCGATCAGCTTGACTGACACGATTCCTAGTTAGTCCAAATATTTATGGCTACTGAACGTAAACTGCGTATTTTTATTTGATCATATACTGTACGAGCGTATATTTAATCTAGTACGTCATTCAAGAGGAAATACACACGTGTTTTGCGCAATACGTATTTATTTTATCATGTTTAACCTTTTCAGATGTTGGAATACTAATCCTACGCCCGCCTATTTCTGGATAATGAGATCGGCCATAGTATCTTCAATCATAGTAAGTGAATGTTTATTATACAAAACACCCAGTACAGATAAATCATTATTTAACATTTGTTTATGTAAACTATCTAATCTTATTAGATGCACAACAAGTAGTAGTATTCTTCACAAATGTAATATCGTACAACAAGGCAGATCGTTCAATGTATTATGCAAACCAGGACACTGGAGCATAAAACAAGCTATAATTTTTATTGTCTAAGACGCGTAAAGATAGAATGAAATTCATCAACAGCAACATAAACTTTAAATAGCTATAATTCATAATTGGTTGATTTGAATAAAAAAAATTAAAAGTAGTTTTGGGTTTTTTTTGCTTGTTAAGTCATTTTCTTAACCGGTAGATCTTGGAACAGGCAATATGGCCATGTATGACGTCTATATTTTTTTGTTGGTACAGGGTCCTAATCTCTATGTTTAACCATTATTATTATTTACTAGCTGTTTGTCCGTCGTCGTTGCATGGGCAGTTCCCTGCAACTCTTCCTTATATGAGTTTCGAGAAACAGGAAGTAGTATAACTCCCGAATCGGAAGTGGTTAGTGCAGCGTCACCAAGGATGTATCACTTCCGGGCTTTTATATTTCAAATTTGCTGCCCATAACAAAAAAGCAAAAGACTGTCACAAAAAATTGATAATAGTGGAGCTTTAAAGACACGTGCTTTATTTATCCTTTCTTTCTTCATTTTGCAGATTAACTTCGCCTTTTTCTTAAATATTGTTCGTGTTTTGTTCACTAAGTTAAAAAGTTACAGTACACCAAAGTCGAGAAGATGTCGTCACAGGTACAGGTAAACAATAATTTTCAAAAATATATTTATATTCATTAATAGTATTCCTAAATTGAACATACCCATTCAGATCTAGGCCCTGTACCATCTACACTTGCCAGTCGTTACCCGAATCATTGTTCGCTGGCGGGGTATATTAAGGGCCACAGACGCGAGGGCCAGGTGAATGTTAGGAAGGGTCGGGTTTGAAATGCCCGAAGAAATTACAATTTGCAGTTCGCGTTGCTAGTCATCAGCGGGAGCCGGAAATGATCTAAAATTATACTTCCGAACACACGTTTCCACTGAAGGTCGTGTACACAAATATATTGTTGTGCAACCGAAATCAAACCTTATGCCCTAAATAAAATTCCGAAGAAATTATTCTCGTTTAGGGAACTCACGAGTCTCGACCCGCGAAGCCGGTCATCAGTGAGCTTTGATGGGCCTCCGAGAAAAATTGAAACTGAGACGCTGGCAAGAGCGGTTCCCTGCTACCCCAACCCGTGAGTACATTTAATGAAGAAACAAATAATGATAACCCCAGATTTCTCATCTTATAGACCACAGGGACGTTACGTTTGGGGGCAGGGCGAATACAATTTGAATATTAGACAGCAGCAGACCGGGAGTACAAAAACTTCAAATCGACCCAATATGGCCTTATTTGTACAGTTTTCAACCGAAATCCCAGTCTTTGACGACCTAAATTCCATTAAATCAATCAGACTGTTGAGGCTGCATTTACCAAACACCATATATTTAACTTACCGTCAAAATGATGAAACACATACTTTTGGGGCGTTTGTGTGGAACTTTTCACCACAAGAGTTCCACAAGATATTTTTTTTATAAAATTTCTTCTCAGACTATCTGTATGCCTCTGTGGTACCACATTCCACAAGATTTTCGACTTAGAATAATTTTGAAAAAGTGTTTTGGGTCTGTGGTGTTTTTCACCACAAGAGTTCCACAAGATATTAGACTTAGAATTTTTTTTTTTTTTTACAAAATTTCTTCTCAGACTAACTGTATGCTTCTGTGGTACCACATTACACAAGATTTTCGACAATCAATTGCACAGAATGTAAATAGGTAAATCTGCCATGTATTGTACCTGTATATGACCACTTAATTTACGACACATGACACAATTATTAATATAACTTGACATTAATTTAGTACACCCAATAATCCAATATCCATGTGATCTAATGTTTTGTATTGATATACCACGACCTTGGTGAAAACAATGTTCATGGTAATACTTAATAATCAAATCAGAAGAAATTTTGTGTTCAATCAAAATAAAAAAAAAATATTTTAGAAATTTTTCATGGTCACCTTTTCCAAACGCCCCAAAACCTTGCCATGTCTTATGCCCGAAAAACAAGGTTTATAGACAAAGTTTTATTAAATATTTATATATTCATTAGTCAATTACGGTTCCCGAAAAATTGATTTAACTAATAATGTCAGATGTCCGCAAACAGCACACAAAGTGGCTCCAGGCAAAATGTTTTAACCCATAGTCAATTTACTACAAATTCGCCGTATTCAACTAAACGAATGTAAAATTGCTTGTCGAAAAATCTGATTGCCCAGAATTAAGATGGACCCACTGTTAAGCCAAATCAATCGAAAAGACTGTATTCTAAAAAAAAGTAGGGCAAGAACTGGCAAAATATCTTTTCATCAGTAAAAGTGGTTTGATCGACCGTTTTTCAGCAACGACAGGCTGCAACCAGTTACTTCCAGTCTCACACAAAGTTTGCTGAATTTTGAAATTATCGCATGTATTATAATGGTTACTTATTTCTTACAGGAGACTAGCGAAGTCGACACTTGTTCTTATTCCATTGTTTGGCGTCCATTATATGGTTTTTATCGGCCTTCCTGATGATGTATCAGCAACATTGGAGCTGATCCGCCTTTATTATGAAATGTTCTTTAATTCCTTTCAGGTAAAATTATTTACAATAAGACACCTTACCCGCTGTGTACATAGTGTGATCAGTGTCTAACTGTTAATGTTTGATTTCCATTATCTATTTCTTTTGAATTTCAAACATTGATTTGATATTGAAAAGTCCTGACTGTAGGAAATTAAGGGTTAATGGTATTTTTCATTTGAGATTTATTCAAAGAAACTAAACACGACGTTCAATATTATAAATGAAACATATTTTACTTTATTACTAAAAACAAACAAATTATAACTGTTGATTTTAACGAGGTAGGCGTCCTTGCAGATTAATTTTCATGAAACTGTCAATACTTTTTATTTTCGAAAACAATGCCTACGCGTACAGTTATATTTCTTATTTAAATCTAGCCCACGTGTTTATTTGAGCTCTTTTGTTCTAATTTCAGGGATTTTTTGTAGCTTTACTGTATTGTTTCCTGAATGGCGAGGTAAGACAAAAGATTTAAAGGGATAGCTTCTTAACAAACGATCACAACCAATATTTTCTAATGGAATCTTCGAAAACCGTCAAATTCTCAAACGTCGGAACATTTAAATTTAAAATCACCCTACTCTCCTAGAAAAAACCGGCATTAGTCATATGGGCGAAATCATTGTCGGAGAAATAGCCGACGTCTTAATGTTTGTTAGAATTACACAGTTACGGCCAAAATAGTTTTTTTTAGACTATACTGTATAATATACAATTATCATAAGATATTATAATAATTCTTTTCTTTCGATGGTACCACATTATGGTTCGATTGATAAATGGCAGCAATCCAATGAAATTTGTTTAAATATCCAACATTAATTGCCTTGTTAGTCCAAATGTTGATTTGACTTCGTTGAAAACATTAATTCTTCAGAGAAAGTGCTGAGGTAATATAACCGATTTCGTGTTCCACTGCCTCCATAGCTTACTACGTTTCCTCTGCAGGTATGGTACTGGCTAACAAATCAGTGGACACTACGGCTAGATCTATTTCTTAAGGTCAACTCCTGATTTCACCAAGGTCGATGAGATGTAAATAAGACGAGGCACGTGATTGATGGCGAGATTGTAGGTTAGGGTTACGTTAGGCGTTAGGGTTAGGTTTAGGTCTACGGTTAGCTTTAAGACTTTGGCGGAGAGGTTTAAATCTACACATACACACTGGCCTAGGATGATTGAAATTTAGTTCGTGGTATTTCCCAGTTTTTATACGCTAACATTTTCATGTGGACGTATATTGTCGTCACCCCTGTCCGCCTGGACGTCCACAATTGTTTGTGGACTCTCTACAGGTCACTATTCTTATCCGATTTTGACGAAACTTGAAATTTAGGTTTATCTACAAAAGCTATGGACTGCTTTCGATATTGGCATGTATCGGATTGAAACTTCATGAATTATGGCCCGGATTGTACGAAAAATCAGGTTTTTAACTTGTGGGCCCTATAGAGGTCTCAATTTTGAAACGATTTTAATCAAACTTGATATGCATGTTTCTAACCAAACTATCTTGGTTCCTTTCGATATTTGCGCCCATCGGATCTTAACTTCCTGAATTATGGCCCCTGATTGTTCGAAATATCGCCCTTTTTTTTTTAGCTTGTTGTCTCCCTGGAGGTCACAATTATTATCCGATTTAAAAAAACGTTTGATTATATCACCGTTACACCCTAATGGAGGTTTCGTGAAAATTGGACCAAAATTGGCGGACAAAATGGCTAACGCTTGTACGCGAATAGTGTTAAAAAATGGTATATCAAGGTTGTGGACCCTGTATATGTCACAATTTTAATCCGGTTTTGATGAAACTTGATTAGCATGTTATAATCCAAAGATCTTGGCCCCTTTCCACATTTGCGTATATCGAATTGTAATTTCATGAATTATGTCCCTTGATTGTAGGAAACAGGGGCGGACTGGCCCGCCTGTGCGCCTGTGCTAGCGGGCCCCCACTTCAAAAAAAAAAAACAAGATGAAAAAATATTTTTATGTAAGAATGAACATAAAGGGTTTAAAAGAGTGCCAAGGGGGGTTTGCACCCCCTATGATTTCTGTGACAAGGCTTTGGGGCCCCAGTTGCCTCAACTTGGAGGCCCCATCCCCATGTCAGCTATAGCTTTGTCCCTACAATTTCCCTCCACTTGGGCCCCATATTTGACGTAAGCTGGGTCCCACTCTACATGTCAGTAGTCTACATGTGGCCAAGGGGCCCCATTTTCCTCAAGAGGGGCCCAATATATATATATTTTGGATTAAAAACTCAAAAATACATCAAAATTCAGTAAAAATAGTCATTTATTTTTGTCAAAATTGGGAGCCCATAGTGAAGAGTAGGGGCCCACTTGCCATTGGTAAGAGGGCCTATATTCGGTGACCATTGGGCCTCCATTTTCCTCAAGAGGGGCCCAATTACCAGTATCCCAAGTCCCATGCGAGCGGAGTTTTTCCAAACTCAAGTATATCAAAAATCGTCTAAGAAATGCGGCTTTTATGATGATGGCCACGGAGTCGGACATTGTTGAACAACTTCACATTGAAGAGGAATAGATCAATTGGCCAAATCCAGCCCTTTGCTAAGCAAAGTACTCAATTTCATGAGGTAAGTCGCATGACTCACCTCATGAAATTGAGTATTGAGTACTTTGCTTGTATTGCCGGTATATTCCTTACGCACGCGTCACAGGAAATTAATATTATAATGATTAGTAATACAATGAGTTTGATCTGTTACAGTCGTAACGCGTTATTATAACGGCTGACAAATACATATTATACTGTTGCTGATGACATATTTAGTGTGGGTGGGACCTCGTGATATTTGCCCTAGGGCCGGGGCAGCACCATTCAGCTGAAATAGCATTTTTCCCGCTTCTGGCATCTGGCGGTATTTTTTGGACATGTCTTCAGTTGCAGTAGTATTCAGTCTTATGTCATGTAATACTTGTAAGTTTTAAAAACTACTGATTTAGTAATTTGTACGTTTACCAGCTTAATATAAACAGTCTTTTATCCACAATTCATCATAAGTTGATATATATGTCGAAGTCTTGTTTATTATCACTGACCGACAGTATTACTTTTAAGTATTTTTTTAAATTTATTAAAGTTACATTATTCAAGATATAGATAAGAACTAGCCATTCTTGCTATACTAGTTCGAAAGTAGATGATGTAAAATGAATAATTTGAAAATTTCATTCAAATTACTCTATTGCAAGCGAAGAAATAGGCATTTAAAGATTTGACCGACCTGTGCAATAATTTCAACCACGGTCCTGGTTGATCAAAGCTACGACTCGAAGCGTCTAGCCGCGCCATATTTGATTTACCGCTGAAACGTTTTAATCTGTTTAATATCGGAGCAATCTGATGCCATCCAAAGTTGATTATGGCCTGGATCAGTTAATTAATGTCTAATTAATACTTTAGAAAACATTTCATGCCCAAATAAAGACCTGCACTAGGCAGATTTAGCTCTTGAATAATGCATGTTTAAGCAATTTTATTTTTTAAGTATTTGTTTTTGAAATTCGGCAGATTTACTTTTCCAAAATTGATCCCCAGGTGCTTGGAAAACGATAATATCCCAGAGAAATTCCTCGCCAAAATGGAGTTTTAATTTTTCCAAAATAGATCCCCAGATGCTTGGAAAACGGGTTTCCGGCTGGCGAATTTCAAAAAATTTCTGGGGGGAGCATGGTGTAGACCAGAGGGGGAGGGGGGGGGGGGGGGCATTGTCACCCGAGTGGGGGAAAATTCTCAGTTAACTTTTCTAGAGGCATTTTTCGTCAGGAATCCGAATCTGGTAGAAACATATATAATTCAAAACCTGTCCAGAATAGGGCCGAAAATCATTGATGACAGCAATGAGACAATTATAATACAGTAATATTATAATAACATTATATCTGGAATTTCGTACCGTACTAAGAACCGTATTTTGACATTGAATACCCCCCCCCCCCTTCATTATCATTATCATAGTAATTGAGTTTAATACCACAAAACTTTGATCGCTATTTAAGGTAAGTAAATATAAATGTGCCATAATATTACTTACATAGTTGAAGAGGGTAATAAACAAGCTTTTCTGTGATATGTAACATTATATCTGGAATTTCGTACTAAGAACCGTATTTGGCATTGAATACCCCTCCCCCTTCATTCTCATAGTAATAGAGCTTAATACCACCAAACTTTGATCGCTTTTTAAGGTAAGTAAATATGAATGTGCCATAAAATTATTTACATATTTGAAGAGAACAACCAACAAGCTTTTCTGTGATATGTAACAATATCACTGGAATTTCGTACTAAGACCCGTATTTTGGCATTGAATACCCCCCCCCCCCTTCATTATCATAGTAATAGATTTTAGTACCACCCAACATTGATCGTTTTGTAAGGTAAGTGCCAGCAAATTATTTACATATTTGAAGAGAACAATCAACAAGCATTTCGCTGATATGTAACATAATATCTGGAATTTCGTTCCAAGACCCGTCTTTTGGCATTGAATACCCCCCCCCCTTTATTATCATAGTAATAGAGTTTAATACCACCAAACTTTTATTGCTTTTTAAGGTAAGTAAATCTTAATGTGCTAGAAAATTATTTACATATTTGAAGAGAACAATTCACAAGCCTTTTGCTGATATGTAACATTATATCTGGAATTTCGTACTCAGACCCGTATTTTTGGCATTGAATACCCCCTCCCCCTTCATTATCATAGTAATTGAGTTTAGTACCAATCAAACTTGACCGTTTTGTAAGGTAAGTAAATCTCAATGTGCCAGACAATTGTTTACATATTTGCAGAGAGCAATCAACAAGCTTTTCGCTGATATGTAACATTATATCTGGAATTTCCTACTAAGACCCGTATTTTGGCATTGAATACCCCCCCCCCCCGTTTAATAATCATAGTAATAGAGCTTATACCACCAAACTTTGATCGCTTTTTAAGGTAAGTAAATATGAATGCACCATAATAATTACATATTTGAAGAGAGCATTCAACAAGCTTGTCAGTGATATGTAATATTATATCTGGAATTTCGTACTAAGACTTGTATTTTGGCATTGAATGCCCCCCCCCCCCCCTTCATTATCATAGTAATAGAGCCTAATACCACGGGTATGCAGGTGTCATCGCAGCTCATTGTTATTATTATACATGTATTACTGTATTATAATTGTCTTATTGCTGTTATCAATGGTTTCCAGCCCTATTCTGAACAAATTTTGAATTATATACGTTTTTTTCGTTATTTGGCCTTCCGTGACCTTTGACCTCGATTATCTCGGAAACGCCCCCTCATCTGGCTTATTACCTACCAGATTCGGATTCCTGGTGAAAAATGCCTCTAGAAAAGTTAAAACTCAGATTTTGCCCCCACTCGGGTGACAATGCCCCCCCCCCCCCTTCTCCCTCTGGTCTAGTGGTGTTTGATTCCAAAGGGCCCCTTCAGTTAACCTGCACAGGGCCCCCTTCGGGAGTCCAGTCCGCCCCTGGTAGGAAAAATCACTTTCTGTTTAGCTTGTGGGCGTATCCTGCCTGGCAGCCACGGGTACATAAAAAATACACAATATACATTAAATTTATATACCAAGTTGGCTTGAGGCGCTGGTAACTGTTTTGGTTGTAGTTGCGCCGTTAGTCTTCTGTGGAGAGAGAAGAGAGAGAGAGAAAGAGAGAGAGAGAGAGAAAGAGAGGTGGGGTTTAACGTCCACTCGACACAAGCTAGGTCATTTCGGGACTAACATATGGTTTATTTTTTATGTCAATAATTCGCTTGCGTGTAGGGGGTTTAGCAGTGGGAGGAAACCGGAGGACCTGGGGAAAACCAACGAGGTTGGACTGGCGCCGCCTTGCCACGTACAACCGGGTATTCGAAACCACGCCAGTTGATTTAATGACAGGTTTTATGATACAGCACACTCACGCTAACCATTCAGCCTTCCAGTCCCTGTCTTCTGTAGGTGGCCTACTAGCGTTTTGTTTCTGAAGATAAGAATAAAATTATTTTAAGACCCCCGGGTTATGGGTAGGGATTCTTATATCTAATAGATTTTATGTGGTTTCCATGTATATTTTTTGATGATTACTTTTTAACCTGTGTTAGGGTTGTTCCCAAAAGAATACGTTAACGAAAGTTTTTTGGGAAGCGATAGGTTGCCTGAGAAATGGGGTCTATCAAAGTTGTTGTGGGTGTTGTAACAAATAGATTTAAGGTGGTTTCCATGCAGATTCTTTGGTGATTCATTTTTAGCCTCTGTCGGGTGTGTCCTTTGTCAAAAATGTTAATAGATATTATGAAATAGATTTAACCGGAAAACCACACTTACGAATAAGGAGAGACAACTCGTAACAGGTTCCAAATGTGGGCTCAGACTAGTGATTCTTTCAAGGTTGACTTCAACGTTAACACATTTGCCATATATTGGCCAATAACATTTTTTTTTTTAACATACCAGTATTCTTAATTCATGTATGTTTACTTCCCGACCCCTTCGTCTCAAAATAATGACTATTCACCAAACCCTGGCAAAAAAAGGTAAATTCAAAAACGCTTCTTCTATTCTAGACAAAAAAGCTAACAAAATTGGCATGCAAAATGTGGGGGGGGGGGCGGAAGAAAAAAGAATTGCTATAAATAGAAGAACTTCATTTGTTCATGAGATCAGCGGAAGCAATTACTAGTCTTGGTCCTATAATAAACCCAACCGTGCCTCGCTGAAACTGTCAGTGTATAACCACTGGTTATGGATTAGCCACGGTGGCTAAGTGGGTAATA
Source organism: Patella pellucida (assembly GCA_917208275.1). NCBI lineage: Eukaryota > Metazoa > Mollusca > Gastropoda > Patellidae > Patella > Patella pellucida. The sequence continues at coordinate 23,144,618 of OU795044.1, forward strand.
CGCTTACTCGCTGGCCTAGAAGTCAAAGTGTTCTATACCTGCATTGGCTGAGAAAGTTCATCAAGATTTTCCGGCGTGGTGCCTTATAAGGACAGCTGTCTATGTGTAAATAATGACAAATAACTATAAGTGTAGTCTTAGTAATTACTGGTCTTGTTCCTATTCGTTTAGTTCATAATTAGAGTTACCTCCCATAGACTGAAAGCAATAGTCACTCAAGAGACATCTCAATCTTATCTTATGTGAATTTTCTATTTTCTGTAGTGTTAAAAGCTTACATAAAGAATCAGATATAAAATGTCTTTTAAACTCTTCCTCGTAATCCATATGTCATCCTGCTGTCATGACAGTTTAGTGGTTCGGATGGGGCGTTAAACTGAGGTCCCGTGTACACATTGGTGTGCACGTAAAAGATCCTTTGGCAGTTGGAATTTCATATAAGAGTAGACCGTATCGCTGCTGCCCGGGCACAATTTCCCCCATAGCTCACTGTATGGCGTACGCACGTCCTTATTAGCCCGTCGGAGCAGAACAGTAGGACGTTAAAGCCAATTTCGTTTCATTTCTCTTTAATCATTTAAACACATAGCATAGACATATTTGTATGCGCCTTCTTGTGTCTGGATGATATTGCACCCCTTTGAATAATACCCAACTTTTTTTTCTTCTACAACAGGTGCAGTCAGAAATCCGTAAAAAGTGGATAAGATACAAACTGAAAACCAACTCCAGAAAGTTTCAGAAAATTTATTGGCAGACGTCGTCATTTAAATTCGGTAAAAATCCCAGCCAATCACATTTAGTGAATTATATTACGTCAGAGCGTCGGGATTTTCGAAATCCCCAGCTTCAAACAAGTTCAGAAGCCAGTTCAGAAGACGAACGGAAACGATTTCAAATGAGTGATGATCCGACGCATAGAAATGGATACAGATTATCGCCTACACCAAAGACAATTGAGAACACGAGGCCTATTATATATCTTAAACCGACCGATGAGTTTGGATGAAAACGTTTATCTGAGTTCTCAAGATGTTGTTCGTTTTATAAATATTATTTTTCTATGAACCGTGTTCTAAAAAATGTGCGTAATGTAAGAACTTCTTTAAAAATCGAACTCCATTAAAACTTTAAGCTCACAGTGATCTACTGGCGCCCAACCACGCCCGATTGCCATTGATGTTGCAAGTGTCAAAGTAACGTTCAAGATTTAGCTGTGGTAATTCAAGACGCCACAATAATGTGCCAGTTTCAGTCTAATGACCCGTTTTGATTCTGAAAAGAACTATATTGTTCTTTTATCTACAAATCATTGCTAAATGTCAGTTTGTTTACTAGGAATAACAATTTGGTGAAAATTAAACAAAATCACTTCAGTTAATTCAACTGAGTGTGCTTAGACTAATATACAAATTGTGTACCTTTTACAGACGATGATATTTTTCTTTGATATACATTTAAAATAAAACTGACGACCAGCATAACTTTTGAATACAGAAAGTTGAGACAAATGGTGTCATGGAAAGTGTATATACCAAGCTTTGTTTATAAAAAACTAATGTGATATAAACTAATCTGAGGTTGTGATTTATAAAACTTTGAAGAGGGCAAGGCTTTGTGTGTTCGTAAATTATTTATATTAATATTATTATTGCCAACATTTTCAATGTAAAATAAAATGGTACCGGGTGATTGTCCTTGTAATCTCCGAAAACAGCCTACTGACATGTAATAAACGGGAATCCCCGACGTATTATCCCAATCCCCAAAATAACGACAATCGAGCGAAAATGAGATCCCGGGATACAGGGCATGCGCCTCACATAAGAAAATATCTCTACCAACCATGAAAGCTGACCCATGATATTATCTGTGTTTAATTACGCCACTACCCTACTCACCAAACCTCTATTACAGAGACTGACAGAGTTGTATCAGGACTGCATAGTGTGTCTTTCGATTGCAATTTCGTAGATTTCGTAACTTTCCACGAGTAATTGTGTTAACTAATGATGTAAATGGTTTAAAGTTCACGTATGTCAACCGTTTAGCAATGAAATTTGTATTCTTAGGTTGTTTTCTTTTAAAATTCGTATCAAATTTTTGCAATCAAGTCGGTCCAGGCTAATCTAGGGCTATAGGTAATTTTGAAAATAAATTGATCATCTTATGATATAAATGTAATTCAGAAAAGGGTTACTGCTTATAAAATAAATGTTTGCATTTTAGGGTAGAAATATTGTTCACATTTTCGAATTTACATTTTTCGCAAATATAGACTTTACACTTTTCTTTACTACATAAGAAGGTTATAAAAATTGTCTTCAAGCAAGCAAGTAACTGATTTCAATTATCATGTAGTCTGAATTTCGTTGGGCTGAATACTTTTCACTATAGACAGAGGAAAAATGGCCATGCATTTGCACTAAAATTTGTATGAGGATGACCACCAAAATTTTGAGATACACAAACTTGAGAGCATACTAAAAATGTAACTAGTTGCCGTACATATCACTTTAGCCAACCCGATAACACCGTTATCATGAATATTTACCAAAACCTGGCAGTAAATATTAATTCAAACCCTCTTCTTCCACTCTAGACCAAAAAGAAAATCAACAAAAATGTCAATGCAAAGGGGGAGAAACGAGAAGGAGAGAAAATTGCTATAAATATACGAACTACAATTTAATGGGGGTGACGTCCTGTGTAAACGCTGGCTTATTCTTATTTATCATACATGGAGATTTTCGTTCGTGCTTTCTAACATTTATGATAGATGGAGCCCCAGTGAAGACATTTGTAGTTTGCAACCTCTGAGAACTACGGGCTAACTCCAAGTGAGTCGAAAATACAAGATGGCGGCGTAAAATGGTGTGAAATTGACATTGACAAACATTGTTGGCGAAATGAATCATGTAATGTGTCATTTTATACGCTTTGTTGGTCACCGAACTCACTTTGGACAATTTGCTATATATCTCACACACAGTTGGTCGAATATGGCGACCAAAATGTTGAGATTGTGCAGTCTGAGTGAGGTGGGCGTAACTAAAATACCCATCCACTCGTTGGGTTGAACGCATCCTCGGTTACCCAGTGTACTCATTCCGTTCTACTCCACTGTACCCTGGGTTAATCTATGGGGGAGACACGTTTTCAAGTTATCCACTATTGATGCTTGTGCTATTTTTATCGACCAATCCCATAAACTGTTATTTGAAAAGGAAATTGCCCAGAGGGAAGTTACTCTCTTCTGACAGTGTTAGGAGTTGGCCTATTCTAAAAGCGTAATTATACGTTTTATAATTGGAGACAAAACGTTCATTTAATCATGTAGGGGCATTAGTTTTTTTTGAGAATTGCGCGTTCGTACCGCGGATTTTATGTACACGTGATATCGTAGATAAGTAATTGGGAATGAATTTAACGAGTATACGTTTATTAATAATAAACATAACAAAACGACATATTATTATTATTATTTCATACAAAGAACGAATAGTAATAATGATGACAAAAGTGAAACATATAGATGTTATACATATTTAAAATCAACAACACCGACTACAGATTTTGATAATACAATTGAATATAAATAAATTATTAATATATACAATACTTACATAAATCAATCAGTAAATGGACATGGATATGGTTATCTACCCTTATAAAAACGTAGGCGAAACGATTGGTTTGTAAACTGTTTTCTGATTGGTTCGTACAGTATAGCTACATTCTAGCAATTCGAAATCGTGGAAGCCCTATAGATTAACCCAGGGTATAGTGGAGTAGAACGGAATGAATGCACTGGGTAACCGAGGATGAGTTGAACGCTGCCTATTACAGATGGAGAAACATGTAACAGCGCCTTGCTCGAAAGTTTGTTGGGGCCACATTGGCTAAGCGAGTAAGACGTTGGCTAGCTTCCCTGGGTGAAGCGGGTTAAATCCCGGGGTTGACCAAGAAAGTTCGGCGGGATTTTCCGGTGTGGTTTTCCCTTGTCAGTGGAGTAGGACGGGGGCCAAACAAGGACAGCTGGTTTGTCGTTCGGATGATGCGAAAACCCGAGCTGCCGTATACACATTGGCGTGCACGTAAAAGTTCCATGGGCAGTTAGCATTCGGGTAGGCCATAGCACTGCTGTTCTGACACAATTTCCCTCATAGCACACTGTATGGTGTATGCCCGTCCTCATTAGCCTAGTCGGAGCAGAACATTAAGATGATAACCAACATTTCATTTCATTTCTGAAGTATGAGGTTTAACATGAAAATCTTGCGATACACAGAATGGAAGTAGCATATACATGTACTGGTAAACATGTTATGTTCGCCCTATATTTCAACCTATTAACTTGGTTACCTTTCCGCCTTAAAACCATGATTACGTTATTAACTAAGAGACCCGCTACCCATGGAGACAAGTGGACAGACGGGCTGGGATAACGATAATAATAAAAGTGGATGAATTATGTTGTTGCTTCAAATATATACATTTTTATTTACACACATTTTATGCATATGCTACGATCAAAATCAAATCTCTAGTCTATAAGATTGAAAATATCCGCCATGTTTATGTTAAACTTTAATATGAACTTTACCCTCCAAGACTCGTGGCAATGTTATTTCTTGTCACGGCCATTGGCCCAAAATAAAGTAATCCTGACTGAAATTGTTAATGTATTAATTTATTATTATTATTTATAATGAGTATATTTATAATGCGCTATATCAATAAACCAAGTTTATGCTCAAAGCGCTACACAATTATTTACCCTGTCTCTAGGATACAGTTAAAGTCTGATTACCTCCCTTCACGTTCAGCAGATCAAATTATTGTAAATTTCGGAAGATGAAATAAAATACATATATAAATGTATGAGCAGTATAGGCCGAACTGACCTGACACATCTTTAATATACGCTCAGCAGTTCAAACTATTGCACCATATGGAAGTTCAAATAGAATACATATATACATTACATAATCTTATAGGACGAACTGGCCCGGCAAATACAAAATCAAATATATTACTATCGATTTTTGTGGTATATATAACAGCTGTGGTGAACCAACAACTCAATATTTAAATCAGTCTTTTCAATTCAAATATGAATATGGATCAAACTTTACAAAGGCAATTGCAGTTATCATTATAAAGCAAACTATTGTTTCGAAAAAATAATTTGGTTGCACTGGAAGATTTAGATAAACCCATTCTGTAAATACAGATTTACATTTTGTATCACTATTTTCATTCGTCCAGTTTAATAAATTATATATTTCTCCAAATATATCAGAGATTTGACATTCATCCTTTTTGATAAGGAGGAGTTTGTTTGCTTTAGCTTTATGTAAAATTAAATTCATTTCAAATTCATTAAGAGCAATATTTTGAGTATATTCATTCGATGCCACGACAATGAAAAGAGAACACTCGGTAATAGCTGTTCCAAGAATAGGGTTAACTGGAGTGCCAAGCATTATGTCCGTATTTGGATCAAAATAAGTCATTTCCATGTGTTTCATTATCGGGAGAAGTTTTTCTCTAACAAACATCCTATCACTCTCACTATATGAAAGATAAGCATGATATTTTATACATGTGTCTATAGGAATACCGGCAAAGTTCTCAATAGGCACCACTTTTCTCACTGGATCCAAAATACGCAGTATTATCTTGTAGACGATAGATATGAGTAAAGTTAAAATCAGAAAAACTACCATTGTTAATCCAAAGAAAATATAGTCCAAATACTCTACATTATCTGCAATAGTTTCGATAAGAATATAAACAGTTTTGCAAATAGTTGAATTGCTCTGAACTCCCGAAAACCAACAATCAAGATCAAAAATCTGAGATGATTGGTCTGAACCATAAAAATCAAAGAGATTTGATTGTTGTGGCTTAATATCTAATTGCATTGGAAAGCTATATTCATATTCATATGTTGCATTGTCACTTTCGTTTAAATAAGAACGAGTAATTACGATATCGTGTTTGCCATATAAATTAGGCGAGATGCATTGATTCATAACGGAAAATTTACCCTTCAATTCAATTTCATATGGATCAGTAGAATTTACATTGAATATCAAAAGTTTATATAAACTGATCACCGACATTAATGAATTTATTCTTCCACCCTTTATGAAAATAAAGTACAGCAGTACGAAAATAGAACAGCCCGATTTTTCGTTCCTTGGCGTCGTGCCTTTAATAGTATAACGCATGGATATATCGTCTTTCATGCCTAAATGTCTAAAATACGTTCCTACTGAAACAAACGTTCCGGGTGCAACAAAAATGGTCACATTGTTTGTTTTTTCTTTAATAAGACGGAATTCGGCAGTCCACACTAAAGCATTATGCTCAAAGAACATGTGTTCCATCTCTTCAAAACTAATTTCCTTGTTTCTCTCAGTTGGAAAAAAAGAACACTTGCAATTGCATTTACTTCTTGTCTTTGGCCGTTTCTTAAAAGTGCATTTAGGTCCTTTCTTCGTGGCTTCTTTATCATTTGTTTGTTTGCTGTCTGTTCTTTTAGAAATATGGCAGTTATAAACTCCATAATCTCCATCCTGGATTAACATTATTTCTAAGACGCCAATGACTTTAAAATGTTGGTAGTCACCTGCTTGACTGTTACTGTGGTTAACCCGATCAAAGCTCCATCTCATGCGATGCCGATCGCTTGGCTTAAGAAGCTTTCCATCTTTGTACCACAAGACCTGGTTGATGTGTGGAAAGGATGTGTTATAACCTAAGACGGTATCTTCGCATACAAATCTAGCATCTTCACCAATATAACGCGTTTGATTCTCTAATAAAATGGGATAATACTGGCCATTCGTTAGAGGATGAAGACGCCTCTGGCTCAAATGTTTAGTTTCGGGTTCATAATGTTGAATACTGTTATTTAACTTTGTCATAAATTGTCTGCCAATGGGTCCAAAACGTGACTCTCTCAACGAGTCGTGTAATATTGAATAGAGTAAGAGCACAAATGATACAAATATTGTGAATCGTATGACGGATTTTATTAAACAAGCTACTCCATTAGCAATACTAAAACTAGCATGAATGTAATATCCAAGTATATCAGCAATGGCTGATACAAAATATAACCGTACATTAATTGCCAGATCCATTACATATCCAAAGCTTTATCATCTTTCCGGTTAAGTGTGTCTGAAAAAGAAAAAAATTGTTTATAGATTGCACTGAACTTATTTAGTATTTTCTATTTGTATGTAAAGTGACTCGAAATTCCCTTGGTAGCCTTTGTCCCTGACGGTGATAGGTATCTACAATTTACTTCGATGACAAAACAAAAAGGTCTATTAGTAATATAATTTATCTATTCGTTTGATGAACAATCACATAAAGAACAAAAGAACATTCTAACATTACCGTAATTTTTAAAAAATTTCGAACATTAAACTAACCGGGTGTGTTTTAATTATAAATTACATTTTGACAATTGATGGAATACTAAAAAATAATATACTAGGTTTTAATTATAAATTACATTTTGACAATTGATGGAATACTAAAAAAATATTATACTTTCAATATAATGAAACGCTACAGTCCATTGTAATTTAAGCCTATTCACGGATATAGAAATGGATATGGATAAACACAAAACTTCAGACGACGGCATCACGTTGTTACTGCCGGAATATCTGAGTCTGTCCGAATTTAAGAATGCCGAGAAGATCTATCAACAGGGATTTAAAAAAAAACACCCCAGGAATAACCGTAGTTTCCCTCGCTTTCCATCGGGTATGTTACGTCGATCCTGCAAAATTTCGACACAAGTTTTACACAGCAGTAAGAATGTATTTATGTATTTATTCCTGCGAGGTATGACTAGGAATAGGTCGATGTCAGAAACGCCCAAATGACACTTGTGAAACTTGTTATAACTAACCCTGACAGCGGCTCCTCCTAAATCTGTTTCCTTATCCCCCTCATTAAGGAACAGCGTTCGATGGTTGTTCGGATGGAATAGTACACCTGAGGTTTCGTGTGCACGTACATTTCCCTAATAGCAGTCTGCATAGCGTAGCCGTAAACCCGACTTCGTTACCCCGGTTATTTCAGAAAAGTAGGACGTGTGTGGTATATTTCGACCATAGTCATTTTTAAACCCAACCCTTCGCTCCCGTTAGCACCTATTGACTTCTATTTCGGAGAGAAGAAGGTTATCCCGTGCACATGACGTCTACATACTTTGACAGACGTAAACAAAGTAGAGTTGTTTTGAAAACACATTAACTAATCCATTCATATTGATTGAAGGTGCATTTAAGATATTACAAAACACAAGCGAGCCGTGGTATGTGCTAAAAATAGCATTAGCTTACTTATCTCGCTGCACTAATATTATTTCAGTAGAGAGCAATGTATGCTTTTTAAAAGCCAAGAATTGCAAAACACGTGTTTATTTCTCATACAATGAAAAAAAATATATCAAAATGTAGACAAACCTGGACATTTGTAGATTATCTTGAGTTATTCTATATCTTCAGATGACAAATATTTACAAACAAATATTATGTAGGTTACTCGTGGTGGCGTAATTCTATTGGATACAAAAGTATGGTGTTCCCTTTCCGCCACATCGGGAGATTGCGACTGTGTATATACCACTATGTATGTTCTGTTCTGTGTGATGGCCGCGTATTTTGTAATACAAAACACGATTTGATTTGATTTTGATATAAATTATGTTTAGTAAATATTAATGAAAGGAGTGATCAAGGTAACACAAGTGCAAAGATACTCGCTTTTGAAATATAAAGATGCGGTAACACGTTCACATTTATTCGTCATAAGGGATAATATGTTAAATACTCCCATCTTTAATTAACGGGGGTTGGGATGGCCTAGTGGTCTAGAGTGCCACTCTTCGACCTCTAGCTAGCCGGTCACCTCTGGCTCGCGGCTGTTGTTTCGAGCCCTAGTGTGAGCGTATCTGACATGGAGATAAGGGCGCCTTCTCAACCTCGTGGGTTTCCTCCGGGCACTGCGGTTTCCTCCCACTGCTTAAGACCCCTACACGCAAGCGGATTAATAACATAAAAATTGAAAACCATAACTTCGTCCCAAAAAGACCTAGATTGTGACGAGTGGGCGTTAAACTTCATTTCTCTCCCTCTCTCTCATCTTTATTAAGTAAATGTCTTTGTAAGCCTACTCATGTCATTGGAATTCATGGCATCTCTCTCTATTTATCAAACCCCGTATTACTGATTCAGTTTCACCTAAACATGCGTCTTTCTTAATGCATTAAATGTTATATAAATTACAAATTAGACATTAATTAACTTACCAGGAAAGACCACAATCTACTCTCGATGCCATTGGATGCTCTAGATTTTAATAAATTTAAATAGGATTTGGTTGGGGATTTAACGTAAAATTCGATAATCGAGACTTTGTTTATCATCGTAACAACGTTAGCGATAACCGAGGCTACACTGTAATTATATCGGCGTTACCTCGACTCAGAGTGAGGTAATTTGACTGACATTTTTAATATATTTCTTTTTTACTATCCACTATAGCAATAACTATCAGCTCTTAATCTAATCGTACATAACGACCCTTTAATATATGTTTAATGAATAGTATATAGAAAATGTTGGATGCTTTGTACTAAATGGGTGTTTTCAATAAAAGAATACTCATATTGTCAATCATACCATATTCTGTAGCTAATGTCATTTTTTATCATGCATGCTTTAAAATTCGAAACTATAAAGCATTAATATGTTTCTTAATTTTTGGATTTCATTAAAAGGAAGTCTCCTTTAATAGACGTACACCATCAATAAATTTGTTAAAGAGATACTCAACGTAAAAATTAACATGTTTCCTTTTTTTTAAAGCGACGTCATTAGCTCTCTTTGAACTTTTCAAAGTGGCTGATATGGAGCACCATAATAAAGAGTGTAAGTGGCGTAGAGCAAAAATGGAAATACCAAGAATTATGACGTAACTTTCCTCCAAATCGTAATAATCGTATCATACTTCCATAATACGATTGTCTTTACACTGCGGAGCCCAATGACACAAATGCGGTCAACTCTACGCATTTTGTAGCATTAGAAAATGATTAGTTTTATTTAAGAATACAACATGTTTTTAGTCCTGGAAAGTAGTAGTACAGTTTTACAAGTGTATAGCGTTACTAAAGGTAGGCAACTCTATCTAGTTAATACAGATGGAGTCAAGCCACTTTATTTTTTTTTCATTTAAAAGTCAGAAAATCAGAAGAGAGAGATCCACACGTGGTGTTTAATGCCCACTCGACACAAACTAGGTCATTTCGTTACTAACATATGGTTCAATTTTATTTCAATATTTCGCTTGCGCGTAGGGGTCTTTAGCAGTTGGAAGAAACCTGAGGACCCGGAAAAAACGCACGAGGTTGGACAGGCGACCCTATTCCCTGTATCGTACAACCGGGAAATTAAAACTACGCCTGTTGACTCATGAGACCTTATGATACAGCGCGCACATGCTAACCATACGGCCACCCACCCACAACCAAGAGAAAATCAAAAAAAAAACGAATATTATGCTTAACGCCAAATTACCACAAAGGAGTCGAGCCACTTTTTTTTTCATTTGGAAGTCAGAAAATCAGAAAAAAAAACAAATAGTATGCAGAACGTGAAGTTAAAACAAAGGAGGTACAACAATTCAAAAATTCGTCCCCTCCATTCCGCCCCCAACACACACACACACAAATGTAAATAATTGGGTCGGTCGATCTGGAAATCTAGCTTCAAGATACATTATGGGAGATTAGATAAAGAGCTTGTAGTTCTCGCTATAATAGTTTAAAACTAGATGATTTTAAGGGAATTTTCTGAAAATTTTAGTCAAAATTTGCCACTTTGAACCGAGATTTTGAGCCTAGCATCGATTACCATTTCTAAAGTCGGTACGATAAAAAACCCTTTTTTCTCGATTGTCCATTTTTGGATTTAATTATTAATGGACGTTTAGCAGCAGGTAGGAATATCATCCAGTAAGTATCGCATGCTAGCGATGCCATCGAGAGTTTATTATGGTCTGGATAAGTTAATTAATGTCGAATTATTAATTTAGAAATGATTTTAGGACTAAAGAAAGACGTCCAATCCCTTGACAAAATAAGGAGCAAATAATGTAAATCAGTCCTTTATAAAATTAGGAGAAATGTTATGTTCATTATATTATGGTTAATTTGTAAAGAAAATATTACTTTATAATTTACACTCGTTGTTCTATGGTTTGGGCCTATGACTCTAGTTCCAACGATGTTGTTTATTTGAAGAAGAGATCAAACTTGGGTCAGTTAAGAGAAATTTTAAACTATATTAAATCAATATTCCCAATAAATATGAGATGTAGACAAATTAAAATACACATACTGTTGATGTCCTATTACTTCTAACCCATCTCAGTAAATTATATTATGCATTTAAATTGATCTTTTACAATCTTTTAAAATATAATTGTATTAAATCATATCTCAGCTCGTTTATACTTATTAAATTGACGTATATTGTATTAAATCATATCAAAAAATGTAGAATAATATAAGCGAGGGAAAAATTTTAAATGGCATAAATTCAAGATGACCACCTTTCGTCATATTTTCAGTCAAATTTACGCTGTAGGCCCTATACATTGTCTTGGGCAGAATTGCTGAAATTAATTGTTCAATCCGTATTATAATTTGATATTTTTTCTGGGTATGTCTTCATAGTATGGGCTGCTATTAATTAAAGGGAGCTATTTTGCGATGATAATCCAACTTATTTCTTATTTTCAGCTTGTTTATAATGTTATCGACATATCAAATGTGATTTGGCACTGAATTAATATTGGCAGGGATCATGACTATATTTCTGATTTTTTTTTCATCACTTCATGAAGATATTTCAAGGATGGCGGGAAAATGAGACGATGTGAAAATTTTGATTAAGCAGTAATATATTTGTATCAATATATTTGTTTTCAGGGGTGGGGGGCGTATATTCCATTTCTGACATTTACAACCTAGGTAAAATGGACACATATGGCTGCCATTTGTGGGCGAAAAAAAAAGGACAATGTGCTGATTTTGATAAAGTATGAATGTTTTCAGGGACGCTGATTCGATTTCTACCATATACATGTGCGTGAAATGATTGTATTTTCACCAATTATATATATTTCTGAACCCATTATTGTCATTTTATTACTTGTTGTTCTTATGCACAGGTTTCTGAATTCAATTCTGCCATGTACACTGTTAGCTTATAGCATGTTCCTGAAAGCCGGTACCGTGTCGTACTTATTTAATATATTATCCAACAATGACAATCCCTCACCTGGGTTGACCACTGAGCTGATATCGATTTGCCTGGAAAAAAATGCCTATTCACCCAGTCTCCCATGTACCTGAAGCAACGACTGCGAGTTTTACAACATCTGTCCGTTGCTGGTTTACTTCACAATTCCAGAACTTATAGCTATGTTATCTGCAGCAATTGTGACATAGTAAACCCAATGGGACCCTTGACATTTGACGATTCTTTAACTTTGAAACGCGACGACCAAGGAATCTGATAGGCTCACAGGCTGTGCTTATACCAAATCAAACCCTTGTGTCGAAATATGCAGAGTGTTACGTGAAGGGATTGATAAGTTGTACGTAGTTAAAGCGTGATCAAGCCTTCTATTGAAGATGCCAGTCTCCTTGCATAAGAACAAAAAGAGAGTAACGGCAGCGTTGGCCATCCCATCATGCCCCTGACACGACCACACCAGACGCTCACTACGACCAGACCGGGATATGTTATCACCACACTCCCGTAGCGTGCATACTACGTGTACGCAGCCCCCCCCCCATGCCGATAGAGGTTGTACCATGATCACACAGTCCTTACAAGCGCAAAACCTCGGCAGATTCTGGTACCCTACATCTAACCTCGACTGTATGACAGTAAGTGATCTGTAGCTACAACCATAACATTGTGATGCGGCTACCGGTTTACTTCTTAGGACCACTTGCCGCTTTCAGAAAGCAGGTTTAAAAATGGCGTCGTTGGAAGGATGTATAGAGTTTTCATTGCAAAGATGTCCTTTGTTTAAAGAAAATCGGATAAACTGCTATAGACATTGAAAGCTTTGTATGATAAAACACTCTTCACGGCATCTTCACGGGCGCCGCCATTTGTTATTCGCGAACTTGAAAGTAGTTCTAATGGCGGTATTCGTCATACAGCTCAGGCTAGATGAAGATTACTTTTATAAATTTTCCCGTAATCCCGTGAATTTACATTTTTGATATGTTATTTGGAATCAATCCAGAAGTTGTTTACCACAAACCCCATTTATGTTAGAATTTTCTGCTAGGTTTGGTGATTTATTTTCGCTAGATGGACTGGACTAATATCATTGTAAATCGAGATGTGAAATACAAATATACACACCTACGCAAAGTCGATCCCAACCATGCAGTACTCGAAACACAAAGTTGAATGACCAAATTCAGTCAACTAGAACAACTGTAAATCGGCGCGCCACATGCGAAAACTCCCATAATGAAAGTGGTACCATGTTATTATGGTAATACTAATTAAATATCTTGAAAACATATTATATAACTATTTAGATAATCTATAAACATGTAGAAAATAACAATAATAATTCAAACGTTGACAATTTATTGTAATTTACCGTACACTGTGTGATAGAATACACACATTCACAAATTGCACTGACATATATAATGTAATTCAAATTATAATAAACTAGAGTATTTGGATTTTCAAAGCTTCCTTTGTCCTTCTTGAAAGTGGCGGTGGGGATGTGAGTGTGATGACGGGACAAATTCGCCAGTTAGTCTGTTCTAATATTATATTGTTTTGTTTTTTTTTTTACCTAAATACAAAGTGCCCAGTTTTAAAATGTGCCTACCATTTATAAATAATTATTGATTTATTATCATAGCGACTTACAACAAAGGCATAATTTCATTAGTCACAATTTAAAGCAAACATACAATGCGATCACTATTTCATTATTATGTTTTACACGCTATGGAATCGGGGACACAATACTCAAACCACCCACACGTGAACATCATTGTATTGATGTATAGTGACTGACAGTTACCCAGTTGACATCAAAACCCATGTCGTAATTACTAATTTAAGTCGGAATTATTTGTAGTTCATGTTGTACATTTATAAAAGTGTTTAAATATTAGACAGTGAATAATATATAATAAAGTACATGTAATATTGGTTTGAGTTCAGGTTAAACATGTCCTTAGATTATAGTGCGGTGACCATAATAATAAACCGAAAGAATATAACTTATAATATATACAAAATAAAATCATCACAGTTATAATTTCAGTAAACTTTAATTGTGAGAGCGATATTTTTGTACTAAGTATATCTCTGTTTAAGCATCCACCTTGTTTTATCTTGCAACCAGGGTCAATTGAGTGTAAATTACTGTTTCATTGGCATAGTGTTCCGACCAAAAAGCCCCAGTATTAGATCTGTGTTTTCTAATGTTTCCATTTGGGTTGCATCCAGAGCAATCAGGGTTAAACCACCAGCCCGCATTCTGCTGTTCAACACAATTTTCAGTGGTGTTGGCGTCATTGTGGTTGTCCATTGTACTGAAATCAATGTTTCTGAGGGACGAAAGACAATCGCCAAGATGCCACTGGGTATCAAATCTGGTATTGGTAAATGTGAATTGGTAGTTACTCTGAACCTGAAAGTTCTCGTAAACAATAGAAGCATTTGACCAACTCGGATAGGCGTGTAGCATAATGTGGAGATCTTGTGGGCGCCCATTGGTAATCTCATAAATGTGATTCAGACCGATCCAGTGACCGTTGCTGAGATCACCGAAACCATCGACATACTCTTGCCACGACCTGTTAAATGATTCAAGAGGTTCGTCTGCCCACACAGAATTCTTCTGAATGAACGTGTGCCTGTCATCCACCATGTAGCAATGGACGTCAAAGGGTGCTGACGAAATTGGCTGTATGGTGAAAGCAGAGTGCGCTTGGTCGTAAAATCCAGATGCAAATCCTTCAGAACAATCTACAAGAATAATAAAATACAGCCTCTTAATAAGCCTGTAAAAAATGCCATAAAATATTCCGTAAAGGATTAAGCACGTCCTGCTTTCTGGAGAAATAAAAATATTTGATATTTAATTTAGGTACAAGAAATGTGGGGTTTTTTTTCTTCGGAAAACCATTACATTATTGTGCAATGGTTTTACCATTTTAATTACCGAATGGAGGCACACGGAGATCTATTTTACCCACCTTGCATTAGACGTTGACATCTATCGCCAACATAACCTCCAACACAAAAACATCCACCATCCTCAGTTTTATTTCCCCCATGCAGACAATCGTTGTTTTTGTTCTGGAGATTAAAATTTTAAAACGTTTACGTGATTGACAGTGAAATGAAAATGGGTTCAACGTCCTACTATTCTGGACTAATGAAAACAGGCATACGCCATACAGTGTGCTATAAGGAAAATGCTGCACGGACTGCGGCAGTACGGCCTAATGTTTTACCGAATTCCAACTTCACATGGATCGTTAACGTGCAAGCCAATGTGTAACACGGGACCTAGGTGTATTGTTCTACCCGAACGACTATAGTCAACTGTCCTTGCCAGGTCCACCGTCATGTACCACTGACAAGGGGAACCACGTCGCAAAAGCCCGACCCCCAGGCTAGCGAGTCAGCGGCATACTCATTTAGACATCGTGGCTTTAAATTTTGAATGTTTTAAGTGAATAGAAAAATTAACTATGTTATATATGTTAAATAAATCGGCCGAAGTTCAATTGGTTTTGGACTTTGTGTGTGTGCGCTTAAATGAGCCGCTCAAAATACAAAAAATTGAAGTCTATTTAAAAAAAAGAAAGAAATTGTTTAAAGGGTGCACCGACACATCATGTACAACAAGGATCATTTAGCGATACTCAATACATTACGCATGCACTGGTGGGATATTTACGTACACGTAAAATACGACCACTTGGCAGTTTGAATACTATTCACTATAGAGTCCAGGCTATCTTGGTATTACAAAAGTATTGTGTTGACGAGGCGTTATACACCATTACATTACCTGTAAAGTGTACATCTAGCTAGATTGCTCAATAATAAAACGGAAAAACCGGACAGCTCGCATGGTGTTTTGAAAAATATTGAATATAACGACCAATAACATACATTCCTTACCTGTCTCTGAAAATATCTGTTGCTATCTTGAGTTTGGATTAAAGTGCAGTTAGTGTCCACGGGTTCTATAAACATTTGACATGTTTTCTTCTCCTCGTCAAAGAATATGGCGCTACACTCGTTCATTCGTGAACAGATTCGGGCGCAGTCTATAAGCCACCCAACATTCTTCTCGGTACGGGAATTGTCTTGCGAAGTGACGGCGCAAGATCTCTCATAAATATATTCGGTTGCTTCTATTGACTGAATTATTAATGTAATCAGGACAAGCACACTTTTTAAAGCTATCATTGTTGCAGTAGCTTCCCAACCAATACCGAAATGGCTTCTGTCTAATATTAAGGTAGTCAGTAGAAGTAACAGCTTCTCAAAGCTGCACGAGCTGTAGTTCTGACCAACCAATATTAAGTTGATTTCCATTACTGCTGCTGGTAAAATCAATTTCTTTAAAGGGGAAGACCAACGATTTTCAACAAGGTTTCCTTAAATCTTAAATACAGAGGGGATTATTTATCAATATATATTTAAGCTTTATGGAAACCTTTTTGAAAATCGTTGGTCTTCCCCTTTAAAGTAACAGTACCACCAAACAGATGTAATTTGTAAACTAAAAGTATACAGTTACATTATTGTAGGTCTTAATTGTTATGCGAGGATGGTCATTTGAATGGCATGACAAACACGCATATAGCCTGACAAAGCTTTCAACCCAATCATCCAGAATTGTATTTTCGTGCGTCGTGTTTGAAAATTACGAAAATTATATACCGTGTGCACAACGACATGTAAAACCGCTAGTCGCTGGTATCGAATATCTCTTTTTTGAATTCGCAGGTGCCTTTTGACAATTGATCACTTAGTTTAAGTTTTGTAAATGATTCAAAATTGTCAGCGATGCCTGCAGTCAAACATTACTCTTTCCCGCCAAGGAGAGTTAATAACTCGTTTTATTAATATAATATAGGATTTTTTTTGACCTGTAATAAACAGACAGGTCTACAATATTCCAGAATATAAAAAACACCTCCATTTTGATCGCGTATGGATAGTTTTTTTTCTCGTCACTAGAGGCAGCTTATTCTGTTCGTTTCAAAATATTAGAATTTTTAAAACCCGAATAACTTTGCTAAAAACCGTATTTCTCATATGCTTTCAGTCTGATAAAAACATGTAGCCATGATTCCGTTACCTTGGGGGGGGGGGGTAAATAAAGCAAAGTATTGGGCAGAAACCAGGAATCGCTCTTGAAGAAAAATTCTTCGAATTACATATTGGCATTCTGTTCTTTTAAGTTTCAATAGTCGTTTCGGATAAAAAAAGAACTGAAGACCACCCCAGTACAGCTTAGACACATCATAGTACCCCATGGATCTTAGTTCTGACAATTTGTAGTAGGGCTTAAAATGCCCCGCCACTTTTCCCACCTAACTTCGACATCTCGTCCGTACTATTTTTTAATAAAGATTCATCTTTTTCCATTCCAGGACGTAATGTTTCTTTAATTATTTGATTTCGTTAAATATGCAGATTCATGTTATTTATAAATTCTAAGAACAATAATGAAAGCATTTTCCCTTTCTTTATGTACTAAAAACCCCCGCTATCTTATAATATTTTATCGACCAATAACGATTCTATCTTTTGTAGCAGGATGGGGCTAAGCCAGTGGCGAAACCTTAGTAACGGAAAAGGGTTAATATACTCGACTGATCTTGAAATAGAAGGGCGGATTCAAAATATTGAAATGCAATGAAATGGGGGATAACGTCCTATTGTTCTGCACCTAACCTTGGCTAATGAAGACAGGCATATGCCATACAGTGTGCCAGAGGAAACTTTTGCCCGGGCAGCGGCGCTACGACCTACTCTTATATCGAATTTCCACTGACAAGGGATCCTTTACCTGCACGCCATCTGAACGACTAGACAGCTGGCAAGGGGAAACCACGCCGGAAAATCTGGATGAACTTTCTCGGCAAATGCAGGGATCGAATAAAATATTGAACATATTGCATTTTTTAATCAAAATAAAGAAGAAGGTATCATGAGACACGCGCGTAATATCAAACTTTTGGGGTTTAGTTGCCGAATGGTAACCGCGTGCACGTCTGGTCACAAGGTTTGTCTTTGAGGCAAGGTCATGGTTTCCGATTCGCGTTTGTACGTGACAAGTAGTGTGGTGGCTGCCAACCTCGTGGATTTTCCCCTGTTTCCTCCCACTGGTGCGCACTAGAGAATTAGTGAAATAAATTGAACCATGGTAGTCCGAAAATGACCTAAGTGGGCGGTAAATCCAACCTCTCTCTCTTTTTCTCTCATATCTAAATATTATATATCAAATTCGAATAAATATAACCACACGTTTGCATCATAAACCTTAGACGCCAGTCGGAGTATAAAACGTAAGCCAGTGTTATATTGTTTAAAATTGTGAAAATGCAGAAAGTTGGGCATTTCGGCCAAAAGTTCACTTTAACTGTTTGACAAACAAGTGTGATCCACCTGCTAGAGTTATTGTAATGTTATCGTTAAGCTTGTGGTAATGCCGCAATTAGCAAATATTCCATATTCCAAATTTATTACTCAGAATAAACGGCACATAGAGTCGAACAGTTCTTGCCGACCCTCTCTCGGCTACTCTGGAACCGAGTAAACGCTATTACCTTACCTTGGCAACGGAGTATTTATGTTTTTTATGTTGTTAATGTTCTTAAAAGAAGCTGCGCGTTACATCCGATGCTACAAAAACATACATCTAAGATTATTATAGCTATCGATGTTTATTCAATCCTCAATGCGATTTGCAGTACATGTAGATTGATTTGGAGTCGCCAAGTATAAGGGGTAATTAACTCCTAGACCAAATATAAAGCAGTATTAGTATTAGTTTTGATGTCTGAAGACAATTTTATATTGATTGATAACTACAAAAAAAACCTAGAGTTTTATGTTTACTTCTCCAGGGAATATGCTGGAATTTTCAGTCAAATTGCTTCATCTGGGAGTCGAGAAAACCCCATTTTAGAAACAACGTAGACCCTATTTCCACCGTTACCACTGTAATAAAAAAGGCTCGATTTTCCATTTTAACGAAAATGAAAATTAGACACATAAGATGGTCTTGTCATGTTAATAGATGTCCAATTAATATTTTAACACCATTTCAGGCCCAAAGAAAGGCAGATTTAGCCCTTGCGTGGTGTATTTAAGGTTAAGTTACACAGTTAAGCGAATCTTGCTATTTGAAATATTGCGTCACATTTACGCGAAGAATTTGTATATTTAAAACCCAATTAACGAATGAACATCCTTTGAATGGCACTGTTTCGTTTTAATCGACCACCTTTATGACAACAATAAAAGGTTTTCCCCATTTCATGTACGAATCTACCACACAAAAATCACTAAAAGTACACTCAATTTGTATAAGCCCAAATATTTATGTGGACATATATTGTCGTAGTCCACAATTTGTTTGTGGGCTCTCTACAGTTTACAGTTTTTATCCAACTTCGGCGATACTTGAAATAAAGGTTTATCTCCCAAAGATCTCGGTTCCTTTTTTTGTGGGCTCTCTACGGTTCACAGTTTATATCCAACTTTGGCGAAACTTGAAATATGGGTTTATCTCCCAAAGATCTCGGTTCTTTTCGATATTGACATGTATCGGGCCGTAACTTCATGGACCTGCCAGAGGTGACACGTTTTGTTTGATTCTGATGAAACTTAAAATATATCTTTATATACCAAAGATCTCAATCGATGTCGATATTCGTGCGTTTCATGGCCCCACAAGAAGTTATCTCCATTTGGTCGGTTCAGTTTCGACACATTTTCAATTATATGGATAATCACCTTGATGTATTGAAAAGCTTTCAAGATAAAACCACTATCTATGTCATGATGTTTGACACTAGATGATACCAGAGATGTATTTATAGATAAAATTTATATGATTTATTATAGTTGAGTGTAAACTATTTGAGGAGATGTATGGACAAAGAATTATTGTAGTTGTTGGTAAGTGGCCTAATTAATCACACTTATTTACATACAAGTAGAGCCACCCTCTTGATTTTTCTGTGCTCCATGAGTTAACAGGTTTAACACGAGACCGAAGGTCGAGGTGTTAAACCTGGGCCTGGTTCCTAGAAATTTCTTAAAGTAAGCACAAAATCATGCTTCACTTTTACTTACGTAAGAAACTTTTAAAAATACCGCCCCTAGACAATTCTCAAGATCATTCTTACGTAAGCACAAATCAAGTATAAGTTTAAGCACATCGTGACTGGTAAAGTTGACCATAAATTGAGACTACGGTGCTCTTTAACGTCATGAATGTGTCGTCTGTTTCATTTACGTCACATATATTATATATATGGTTGATTAAGATACATTTGATATGTCCCCTATAATAGGGCCTACATATCTAAAAATGTCACATTGTGCCACAGAATAAAAAACGCAGACACATTATACAAACTCACTGAATGAGAGCGCCTGATCTTAAAGTAGCCTGTGTATTAGTAGTCTATTGTTTACTAATTGGCAATTAAATAAAATGGTTTCAGGGTAGAAGCAAAATTTTCTATAGCATTTTTGTATCAAAAGATGTCGGAAATGCCGTTGAATAACTCTACGGTCATTCATTATTTTGAAGACTTAAGTTTGGTAAGCAACGTATACCTTGCTTGGGACTTGTGCTTTATAGATTGGCTATGTTTAAGAACGGAGTTGTGCTTAAGTTTTTTCTTGGAAGGCATAATAACGTTCTTGTTCTTACAATGAAGTCGACTTAAAATCTAAGCACAAGAACGTTTTTAAAAAAAATTCTAGGAAAACAAAATAAGGCAAGTTTACTTAAATGCAAAGTCTACTAAAATCTAAGCACAAGAATGTGCTTAAGAATGTTTAAGGAATCAGGCCCTGGTAACGAATGAAGCGTGCTATAAATGACTTGTAATACTGACACTCAAGATGCTCGTTGTTAGTGCACGGAAAACCCACCCACCTCTCTATTATGATTTCTACTTATAACTAGTGTAAACCAGCAGAAGTGTGAAATAACACTGAAAATGTCTAGTTATTGCACAGTTACGCTCCAGTGAGTTTTATAGAGGTAAAAGAATCCGCTTATTGAACGAAAAGAACAAAGGAAGATCTCCCGTCCGTTTTACAATTGCTAATGCCGCTCAACATTAATGGCCAATCTGTGCTCCAAATGCTGTGAAAAATAGATTGTTTTTTCTGTGCTCAAAATGCAAGAAATATATTCTAATGTCGCTCACTATTAAAGGCCAATCCTGCGGTGTACTGCTGTGATTGTGAATAATGGTTGTTTTTCTGCAGGAATCAGAAGGATACAAAATGTGTGACCAAAGTTTAAGCTTCAACAAAAATACCGATTTTTATTTAACCGTTTAAGTATATTAAATATGTATTGTATATTTTGTGTTTGGGATGGATAGGCAAACTCTACCGATTCACATAGTTATGTTGTATTGCACGCATGTTGATGATGGAGGGATTGGTGGCCGAATGGTTAACGCATGCGCGTTGGATCAGAAGGGATGTCATTGAGAAAAGAGGCGTGTTTTCGGTTCCCCGCTTGTACATGACAAGGAGTAGGATCGCCTGTCCAACCTCATGGGGTTTCCCCCGGGGTCCTCCGGTTTGCTCGCACTACTAAAGACTCGTACGCGCAAGTGAATTATTGAAATAAACGTGAACCATATTATTATGTTAGTCAAGAAATGACCTAGTTTTTAAACTTCATCTCTCTCCCTCCCTGTATGTTGATAAACACCACAATATAAATAACCAAACTTACTCTAACTTGTTAAACTTGATAAAGATTTATATGATCTTTAAAAACTATCAGATTGCCATGGTTACTGCTCCGCCATTATAGTGAACACTTTTTTTGTTTGTGGAGTAAGGGTAGCTACCACACTTTAATATACGCAGTGGCGTTGTACGTGGCAAGGAGTATGGTCCCCTAAACAACCTCGCGGATTTTTACCGGTTCCGCTGGTTTCTTCCAACAAAAAGACCCCCTCGAACAAGCGTATTTTTTACACGAACCATGTGTTATTAACCCGGAAATGATCTGGTTTGTGTCGCATGTGGATGGTAAAACCCCATTTACATTACGTATAGAAATTGTTATGTATAATTGTACAGCTATTTAAAAATGTTTTAGGTTCGTATGTTTGTATTTTAAAGCTATTTCTGAACACGTTTATGAATTGTGCGCTATTTCAGTGTTTTTGACATTGATAAAAAAACAAATACAAAGCTATAATTTACATTCCATTTCGCTTAGATATAATTTATTGCAATTTAATATTCCTTTTTTCTCTTTTAGTCTTTTTGGTGGCTGTAAATCTACCAGCTACACTTAGTACGGGTAAATAATTTTTGGAATTTAATGAAAATCCGGAAAACATAAACGAAAAAAGATAATTTGACTTGTATGTATAGCAACTAGCGACTTCGTTATTTTGGAGTTTCCACAATGATTAATTATAATAAGTAGATTGATTGAGTATCTCGATTATTAAAGGGGTTGTAAAAAGTGCACTATATGGGAAATAATCATCATAGCCACAAATTCGGTAATTGATTACCGGGGCCTTCACGTGCAATCGAAATTGAACAATTTAACAAGACCCAATTTCCCATGCACATACCACCATATTTGATACATGTGGGCTAGACTTGTTGTGTACGTGTTCAGTGTACACGCACAATCCAGGGATGCATCTACCGCAGTGATTGGAATCTCAGCGTAGGTCGAGAAGAAGTTCGAGATTTTCAAACTTGGTCAAGTAATGTATTTGTTGTACTGATGGGACTAAAAACCTATGTAAACAGTTTGCACATCATATGGCCATTTAAAAAAACTCCCACTCGTATTCTAGTCTCATAGTCATATTGTGTTGGTAAGACGGTAAACGCTATTTCGTTTTTTTTGTTTTTTTGCGTGGGTTGGGATTTAAAGAAGATAAATTATTAGCCGTCTGGCACGCATTAGGGCTTTACAGTATATTCTTATACAGCTCACGGTGTGTTTGATCAAAATCTTTTTTCTATTAAGACATAAAACCTTCTCGTCGGTGGATAGGTGGTACCTGGTCAAGTTCCACTGGTGGATCAATTGGCGGAGGATGGGGAAGTTCGTCAAGTAGCAGCAGTTTTTCCAAGACTGGAGGTTACAATACTGGGGGTTACCGTGGCGGGGGCAGTTACCGGTACACCTCAAATGGAGTTTTTGGATGAGCGTATCCGTCTAGCGGATTTTGAGGATAAACCTGCAATAAATATATCCGAATAAATTGTTTTGGAACCATTCATTTTTTCTCGACAGTCACACATTCCATAAGGTAGTTAAGTCTGGGGTGTACGCTCATTTAATGAAGTATGCAAATTAAACACCTTAATTATAGATTTCCCTCCATTCCCTTTTTGTTTGTGAATTCCCATTATTAATTGTGAGTCTTGTAACCGGGATTTGCACACTTGGAAACCGTATACACAATTATTCAAGATATCAGTTTAATCAATGAACATGAATTTATTAGCTTTCTTGAAAATTTATCACGGCTTTAGATGATTGTTCTCTATTAGAATGGGCGTTTTTAAGAGTCCCATATAATCGTGTTGATTTGTTAACTACACGATATCTGCCCTCACACCTTCAAGTGTGACTCTCATTATCGGTTCATTGTTGAATATGATTAGTGGAATCGCTCAAATTGACGTGGTTGTCGTCGTTGAGGGTGGGGGATGGCTGGGTTGGGTGTAATGTTTAATCAACACAAACCCCCAATGATTTGACAGGAGACCCGGCTCTCTGTTACCCACAAAATTAGGTTATATTACACCACGCCAATGTCAGAATATACTATATTATGTGTGCTGTTGTCAATCTCATACAACGAAATAAAATGGAGTTTAACGTCCTACTGTTCTTCTCCTAAACTGGACTTATGTCAATGTAGACGGGCATACGCCATGCAGTGTGCTACGAGGGAAATTTTTTCCGGACAGCGGCGATACGGCCTACTCTTATATCGAATTCCAACTCACAGCGGATCTTTCAAGTGCTCGCTAATGTGTACAAGGGACCTCGGTCTTTTGTCCCATCCGAACGACTAGACAACTGTCCTTGTCAGGCCCTCCCTCCTGTATCACTGACAATGGGAAACAGCTTTAACTTAAAACATATGTGTCTGACATGTTACGCCGTTCTCTTTGCAGCTGCATTTTGTTATCATATACTTATATTATTTGAAGTATATATAATATAAGATGACTATAGGTATATTGTAAAATATATTTGTAATACTTTTCTGAGTGTACGGCCATCTGCTAAGCATTCCATCGTCTATTCTATTTCTCATACTGTTCCGAGTTTTAGCAACATCAATAATTTTATTTTTAATTTTAATTTACATTATAAAAGAGATATAAGAGCTTGGGGATATATAATTATACCAGATCAGAAAATATATTCGATCCCTATCGAAACATGTACATCATATTCAATGATAAAAAAAACTCTTTCCAAAACCTGAGATAGTAAAGAAAATACCAGACAATAAAAAGCTTAAAAAAAATAATGAATAAACTAGCACATTCGGGAAAGGGTTGTTAATTTCTTAAAACTAGGGATGTTGAAACAAAACCTTCACGGACGAAATGCGTCGATACTGTTTAACTGTTTTAATAATACATATTATTTAGCAATGAAACAAAAGACATGAACACAAGCGTCAAGGTAACAAACATCAAGGAGGTTGCTTTACCAGTAGAGCAAGCTGGTGGTGTAATATAACTGAATAACTGTGTAGAAATAGTTCTTGTAGATGTGCACTCGTTCAGACCTTCACTTTCAGCTATACATTCACTGTTGTATTCACCAGTCCTGAAATATGCAAGTCATTGTTTAGTATTGAGGCACTGGGGGTCATTGTATCCAGTCGAAATGCGAAAGCCAAATCTGGCTTTACGGCTTTTGAATTTAGTATAACTTCCAAAAGTAATTATTAACCCATTAAAAAAGAAACTAATTCAGCAGAAACACAGAAGAATAGTATTAATTGTTTGAATTATATGCTATGTTCTGACATACGTACGAAGTCAGAATGGAGCAGAAGTAAGTCCCCGCTTTAGCTGTTGCAATTTCGATAGTGATGTAACAAAGTTTGTAATATTGTTAAAGACGCATTATGCGAGATTTAGATAAAAAGATGCCAGTTCTCGCTAAATAGTTTAAACCAGAGAATACTCCTGTTAATTGGGAATACAAAATTAAATTTCTGCAGGAATACAAAATTAAATTTCTACAGAAACGGGTTACTTACTTGCATATGAAACTTTTCCAAGCACTAAAGCCAGAGTTCGCATCTACTTCGGACATGTTGCTACTTTGTTGTTTTGCAGTAAGGCACGAATTGACTTCACTAAAACTATTCAAAAGACACATGGCCTGGAAATCTAAAATGTGTAAAGGGAGCTGTTTTTAATACACAAAATGGTTAATTGATATTATACGAGATGGATCACTAATATTAATCCAAGAGTTGGGTCATATATATTAATCCATGATTAATCCACGAGATGGATCATTAATATTAATGCTCATTGTCTGAAGCAGGTTAATAAATCTGTTAGCCATTATGTTATTGGACTATCACCTTAAAAAATATAAAATAAGCTATGTAATGATTCCATAGCTACTTACCCTGGGTATTTTCGCAGAAATATTTAAAGGCCGTTTTATAGCTTTCAGCAGTTGCTAAAAGAGTAACCAGGCTTTCATCGGAAAGACATTCAGACGTCGCCTTTGTCACACAATCAAGCAAATTGGAGAAAAACTCGCTCCAGCCATCACTTAAATATAATAATTGTTACAATGACTTGGTTAAAAAATCTATTTTATTCTGGGACTGGAGTATGTAGAAAACGCAATTACATTTTGACTAGAATTATAGTTTTAATCAATGCGCTCATATGTATTCCATAACAGTTTGTCTGTTTAAAACTTATCAGATGCAGAATTCATTCAAAACATGATATCCGACTGTTATCATTATATACATGTATGTTACTCTTTTAGAACACCAATTTCATTTTTTACTTATTTGGAACTGCATGGCGCTTGATGACCGTGGGGTTTTAGGAGCATTTATAGAACTGTTCTAGTCGTAAATGAAAGGTGTATAGAGCTTAAGACTGCATGCATCAATAGGGGCTTTATCGAATTGCAATGTGAGTCAACCGTAAACTATCCCAAATATAATCATTTGACTTTCTATTTTTCATAAAAGTTTATAGATTCACATTGTAACAGAGCTTACCTGTAATTGCAGGATCATGTGGAGCGTGCATAAAATTGTATAATTTACTTACCTGCACACCAAAGACGAATTCATAAAATAAAACGAAGTTGCTTGAACAGCCAAATCCGCATTGACTTCCACAGGTGGTTCAACAATGCAATTATTTATACTTCCAAGAAAGGACGTGCATGTCGATACATCTACAATAGTCTGACACCAAACAAGACCAGTGCCTATAGTAAAAAGAAATACCAGTACGAAGTGAAACAACCGAATGATGATACCTCAATATTTCATTAAATCAAATTCTGTCCAATAAGTTCTAGTATTATATGGATTTGACCCTTCAATACAAGTTAAAACCAGCGGCTTCCAGGCAGGATACGCCCACATACAAGAGTTGGAAAGAAAACAAGCTTTAAAAAGAAAGTGATTTTTCCTACAATCAAGGGCCTTAGCTCATGAAGTTAGAAATCGATATGCCCAAATATCGAATAGAATCAAGATCTTAAGGTTATAAACATGCATGTGAAGTTACATCAAAATTGGATTAAAATTGTGACCTCTATCGGGTCCACAAACTTGATATACCATATTTTTTACACTATTCGCGTACGTCACAGTTTTGGTCCGATTTTCAGGAAAGTCGAATTCAACCTTCATTACGGTGTAACGGGGATATAGTCAAACGTTATTTTTAATCGGATAATAATTGAGACCTCCAGAGAGACCACAAGCTAAAAATGGAGATTTTTCGTATAATCAGGGGCAATAATCAATGAAGTTACGGTCCGATATATGCTAGAGATCTTATGCTGATAAACCTATATTTCAAGTTTCATTGAAATCGGATAAAACTGTGACTTGTAGTGTGTTCACAAACAATTGTGGACGAACAGGGGCGACAATATTCGTCCACATGAAAATGTGGGCGTATAAAAACATACAAAACAAAAATATATACACCATAGTAAATTATATTTTACGAATTACAATCGATTTGCTAAATCCTAAAAAAAGATATGATATTATAAATAATATTATAAAATTAATAAACTTACTACAGACCAGAATTCCAACAATTAGATACATAAACATATTGAGACTTATCAAGGAATAATCCAACCACTACGGCCGATTTGTCAAGTAATGGCATTTGGACAGGGTTCAATTCGTTCTATATGGTCTTATCAACGGTTGCCAGGTATGGTATCTCGTAAACAATCTTTCAAGGTGACAATGGGTAATATAATAATTACAGGACCCGAATATGAATGCCCAGGTATTTTGGTGTCTGTGTAATGCAAAACTGAATAATTAGGACATCGCCTCTGTCCCACCCTCCACAACCCAATACATTGTAAATGATCTACCTTCTAGAAATTGTACGTCATACTTTCAAAACAAAATTTAAATCAAATATTTTCGAGCTTACAACTATAGCAGGGCCTTTCGAGGAGGTAAACGTGTCTCGAAATATTGAAGCGTGTTTGATTTTAAGTAATTAATATTGAGAATCCAATCAATTTGTAGTAAACTACAAATGGAAGAACAAGACTGACACTTCTCAGTCAACAATGCTTACGCCCTTTCCGTGGAATCGAACTGGGATTTGAAAAAATTATTTGAATCAAAAACGTATTTTAGATTTAATTCGGAAGCAATGTTTTAATTGTAAATTTGTTGTAAGGAAAGCCATACACGCCGGCGTGATTTACCTAAATTTATGTTGGTAAAAACTTTAAAGATTCTGAATGTCTTGTAATCATAAGTTTTGAATCCGTGCGATTTGATGACTGAAAATCCAATTCTCTGAGTACGGTTTTCTGAATATGGATTTGATATCATAAAAGGAAAATACGCTCTATGGGGTGAACTTGCGAAGAAGTCGGTATGAATGATCGAGGTTTGAAACCAAATTTCATAATAAAAAAAAGTAATTGTTTATTATAGAGTCACACACTGCATATACATTACATAGAATATACATAAAATAAAAACAGCGTCCAGCCCATATGGACTTACGAGACACTTTTCTCTAAAATTAAATCATTAAAAATACTAAATCATTAAAACTACTAAATCATTAAAACTACCTAATCATTAAAAATACTAAATCAGTAAAAATACTAAATCAGTAAAAATACTAAATCATTAAAAATACTAAATCATTAAAAATACTAAATAATTAAATAAAATTAATAAAGTAATAAAATATATTCAGATTAATCTTCTCCTTAGTTTTAACATGTTTAACAGACAATTAGCAAGAGTAATGTTATTATTCATTTTTAAAATACTTAAAAACATTTTTTTTGAGGATATATTCTTAACATCCTGATTGCGAATAGTTTCTTCCGGATATCAGAGTAGACATCGCAATCGATTAAAAAATTGATTTCGTTTTCGATACACGACGAGCACAAAGGACATATGAGATAAGTTCCAGAATACCAAACATTAGGTCAAACGTAATAAATACACCCACACAGCAGCTCCGTCACAACTGCAGCATACCCGAAAGGAAAACTTGGATGTTGAGCAAAATTGATAAGGATTTGATCCTTGAAGAAATCTAACCTCTAGGGTAAAAACCTATATCCTCTTTCGCGTTCGAGCGGTATTCGGATAAGGGGGCCCACCCAGGAACGGAAGGCTGCTGAGTTTGTATATCAATAAGGTTCGTCTTCAAACCAAATTTGAAAAGAATCCGTCAAAAAATATATACAGCGGCTATCGAGTTCACAAGCAAAGCCGTTAAAAATCGTACCTTATATGACGTGAACAAGGTTGTCGGTAACAGTGGGGAAGGAGGGGGGGGGGACTCATATAACATGAAGTCGTGGAAAGAACCCCGGAAGGAAAAGTCGCGGAAAATCGATGGGGATCGTCCTCTCATTACCACAATACTTCAGACCCGATTTGAAAAGAATATGTCAAAATCACGTTCACAAGAACAAGACAATAATTAAAACATACAGTATATCATGAAAGAGGTAATATGGCCGAAAAGTTATATAAACAACTAATATAGACTCAAATCAACACATGATGCCATCGCCAGCCTGTGATATTTATTGGATTTGAATACAATAAATTATCGTACGAATGGACAATCGAGACTGTCTTTGGTAATACTGGCTTTAATAATGATGATCGAGACTAAGACTAGAATCACATGCAATTGCTAGTATCTCGGTGCAGAGTAGAACAATTTGACTGAAAGTATATTCTCTTTACGCTATATATGTTTTAACAATTATAGCGAGAACTGACAGCTCTCATTTAATCTCCAAAAATGCCCCTTTAATATTAGTTTTCCTAAATATCTTTGCACTGGTGCCGTAGAAATCCTTAATCCTCCACTGTACTCATGTTAAAGGATACTATTGGTGTCATTATCACGTATGTGATAGAACTGGTTAAACACGTTCCAAATACAATTTTACCACATGGATCTGTGTTAAAATTATATTTGGAATGTGTTTAATCAGTTCTATCACATTATGTGATAATGACTGAGGTCAATATTGTCATTTAACAGTGTTAGATTACGGTGGGAACTAGTGTGTTGTCCTGGACAAATCTAGGCAACGTAGAAAAGGCCGAATTTGCTTTTAAAAGAAACGTATCTATTATAAAATCTCCCAGTAGCAGGGAACACAAACATCTGATATACTGTTAAGCTACCAACTAATTTAGTAAGATGATATAGCGAACTTATTGAATAAACAACTGTATCTCATCGCCTAGGTTACCTATGTTATGTTTATTTTACCTCTTGCATTACAGGCTGTATCCTCTATCACCTGCTCATAATATACGAACACGAATCATTATCACTTTAAAGTAGTTGTCCCGATTTAAACAGAGTCTAAAAAAAGTCTGAGTACGTATGACATTTAATCTCCAAAATATAGAGGAATGGTGTATTTACCTTGTCTCAAAATTTCAGCTTTATTCATCGTTTGGACGTGAACGCCAAATCTGCTTTTAAGATTTCGAGTCAATTCTTTCGTTAGGTGACCTGATAATTGATTCTCGTTTCTTTGGAGGTCTATACAGTGAATAACACTTGTGCTGTACTTGATAACGAAAGGTTAATTTCACTTACACATTATTTTTATAAAATAAAATCTTGTTTTTATAGGTACCGCATAATGCAGCTTTGGACACTGGTCTCCATATCCAGATAAAGACTACAGGTTTAATTATCCAAAATATTACCGGGATTGACCCTTTAAACCAACAAGAATCCGGCTTTTGTTCAAGTGAGATGAAAATGCATATTATTTCTCCTACAAACACAGACAAAATAAATAAATACTTTTGTTATGATTGGTATTGGTATATTTTAGCAGTAGACAATGGTTTAATTTACGATTCTGTGTGTTATTTGCATTTCTGAAAATATCAATTTTACCACGACTTTTAAATCAATGCTAACGTAATATCAATTAACAATAGATAATCTCGCAAATTGGATTCAATCGGATGAAACAGGGGCCAACCAAAATAATTTAGTGATAATAATGGCTTGTATGACTAGATCCTATGCTGGTTGTTGACCAACTTTTCACCTGTCTCAGTAAATTCTGAACCATCTCTAGGCTAATATTCCTGGTTAGCAATCCTTCAAATGACTTTCAGAGACTTTAAGGTTGGTGGTTACGTGGTATTGGTAATAATGATTCAGACAACCTATTGCACTCACCAAGAAAAACTAACGATGCGTGCTTTGCATTTTCAGGAAAAATACAAATTCCTCACTACATCACCATCCAATGTTAATATATATTTAACAGGATATCGAGAAAACAAAATCAAACTATCAAAGTCAGTTAATCTTCCGATTTTGATTCATTTGCATCACAAACAGAGCTATCAATTGGATTTGGCGAAACATAAAGATGGCGATGTACAATTTACCAGTGGCGGCACCAGCCGCCGGTGGTTGTAGGGGCAACACTAGGGCAAAGTCAAGGGTTAAGTGGGCAAAGGCACGGACTCCAACTTGGGGAAGCGGGTGTACACCATAAATTTTTGAAAAACCTGGCAGTATTTCAGGCACTGATCGCTGAGATAAAGTGTCAAACGAGCGGCTAGCGAACCACGACGAAATACACTCATGAGTGTCAAAGTATAGAGTCCTTGTGGGGGGGGGGTATTGGGACCTCCCGAAGAAATTTTTGAAAAATAGACTGTCGGAAATGCTGTCTGAGAGTATTCAGGCACCGATTGTAGAGATATATAGAGCTGATCAGATACCATCTGTCGCCTGATCACTAGTCTATCCAACCCCAGAGAGGAAAGTGGCAAATGAACGAACTTCAACAAAGCCCCCGAAAAAATGTCAGTATTTCAGGCACTTGTCGTCGAGATAAAACAAGCTTACTACATACCGCCTGTCGCCAAATCACTAGTTTATCCGACTAGAGAGGAAAGTGACAAACCGACGGAGTGAGTGAATCAAATTGAATGAATATTTTCGCCGCAATATTTTATTAAATAAACTGCCGAAAATGCAGTCTGGTAGTATTTCAGATACTGGTCGTCGAGATAAATAGAGCTGACCAGATACTGTTCGTCGCCAAATCACCAGCTTATCCGAAAAAAGAGGGAGGTGTCAAACGAACGGATTGAGTGTATCAAGTGAATGCATATTTACGCCGTGTTTAACCTATACCCAAAAAAACTTTGAGGATCGTGAAAGCACTTTTCAAGTAAATCACATGTTATTGTTTAGAGTTTGCGATACGTTTCGATAATCAATACCTTCTACGGTGATCCAATCTCCCATCCCTACTCAGTCAGAGAGTGATTTCCTACAAGCCAATCCTGCTGTAAACCTACTATATATTATTTTAAAACTATTTTCTTAAAACTAAAATTATTGGGAGGGGGGGGGGGCAAACAGAGGGCAGATCAGATTAATCCCCCCTTGGCACCGCCCCTGCAATTTACATGTACATGTATATCTATTGAATTTGAACTTTTATAATGCGACTGATATTATAGTTGCAACTTTTACAATATTGTGTAGTCAGCAAGGGATTATTGTATCGCTCTGTATCACGACCAGAGACATTAAGCAGGCTTGGATTAACCGTTATGTAACAATTTAGCATACTCCTATCAGATCCTCATCTCAAGTAAAATATATTGCATATAACTATAACGTTAGACATTGTTCAAGATGATTTAGCACGATTTATCAGCATAATTCGATATATTCTTTTTACACCCAGAAATATCGGACATATGATTTGTTCGTTTATTTACAACAGTATGACAATAGATTGTATATAAAAAGAAACTATTCACAAGATATCTCATAATTAGTCGGTCCAACATGTGACCCTTAATTAACTCTAATCTGGAGATTAGGGATACAGTTATAGATAGTCGATCCTGGCGATCAACTGAAAACAATCTCAAGTGCTCGAAGTATTAAATGATGGAAAGATATGGGTTTTTATATTATTAGATACTATACTAGGAAATATTATCCCTAAATCACAAAAAGCATGGGAGCAAAATGCCTCACCGGACACGTTTGGTTGCATTTTGCGACATTTATCTCAGACATCTAGGCGCTACATTAATTCCGCGCAATGCCACAGCAGGGTGACGATGGGGTTCTTAGTAAATTAATAGTACAATGAGAGAAACAGCGGTAGTCGAGTAATTCGGCTGAAAGAATATTTGGGATTCTTCCTATTTTCCAGTTTACCAAATCGTTCAACTGGGACGATTATCCCGGGATAGACACTTTAAGCACCGACGTAAACGTAAGAAAAAACATTCTAAATCGTAGGACTTCGAAAAGAGGTAGACGCATAATTCTCTCATATCGCATTTAACAGCACCATCATAGTCTTGGAAAATTTGGGATTCTTCCTATTTTCCAGTTTACCTAATCGTTCAACTGGGACGATAATCCCGGGATAGGCACTTTAAGCACCGACGTAAACGTAAGAAAAAACATTCTAAATCGTAGGACTTCGATAAGAGGTAGACGCATAATTCTCTCATATCGCATATAACAACACCATCATAGTCTTAAAATATGAAATCTTATTCAAGGGGGGCGAATACCAGGGCAAGGTGTAAAAAAATTGTACTGATCTGTCTGATTTTGCAGACAAAAAACACTGAAAATAGGGTGGGAGTTGCGTTTAATTGAAGATCAGATGCCATGAAATCGCATATATCTTAAAACAAATTCTGGGAGAGGACCCCCAGCAATTGCTTAGCACCTGCGACGCTCATAATTCTGGCTTCGCCTTCAAAGTACACCCCCTTTCGTAATATCCTGGATCTGCTTCTGCCTTATTATCCAGCGCCGAACGAAGGAGGGGATATATCTCAAGGTATTTTTTGGAAACTTTGTACACACTTCAACCCATTAAAATAGTTGGCCTTTTGCTATTTAGGAATTTATAGAATATATAATTATATTTCTTGTGTTTCCATGAGTATATCAATTAACCTACCCTAATAATAGATATCGGTGAACTAATGAACCCGCGGACAACTGAGCATTCCCCATTTTGAAACATTTTCTTCTATGAAAAACAATCCAGAAATACATAAAACAGTAGAAGCATAAATTATTTAAATCTGTTTTCATATATCCCAAATTCTGGGTAACTAGGCAATGCCAGTGTGGTCAATTTGGTTTTCTCTTTTGGCCTAGCTTCACTCATCGGTGTTAATTTCGAGAGGGAGTCTTTGATCACATTCTGACTAGCATGATATGCCCGATTATAAGTGATTATGTACAAGAAATCTTTTGAAAATATAATAACTGGGTCGAAATAGCAGCTGAAATAGGCCCAGGAAACAGGAATCATAACCCCCAAAATGATAACACGTCGGAATCCTATGCATCACATAGTTTTATAGTGTATGTTTGAAGATTTAAGAGAGAACTGCAATTGTCTGAACAAGAACTAGCTACAGAATTGTGATAACGGTCTGCAATTAAAACAAGCCAACAGTGAAGCTGATGTCCCCCGTCGAAATCCCCCCAAAATAAGATGACACATATCAATTAATTGCACATTTATTTTTTTCAAAAGCATTTTGATCACTCTCTATCAGATCATGATTATCTTGTCCCAAAGCATCGACCGATGAAATTGATGAGATTCTTCTTAGCTTTAGCTCGTAATATTAATCATTGAACTCAGTCAAGATATCCGCCAAATGAGCATCTACATCAAGTTTTAACATTCTACCGCAATTAAAAGCAGAGTTATGTACCAAAGTCTTGACCAATAAAATTGCGTATCGTTTCTTAGCCCAAGCAGAAAATTCGCACCATCGAACTTAGTCAAGGTAATGATATAATGAATCTATATTCTGAGTTACATCGCTCTCACTTCATTACAACTAAAGTTATGGTGCCACAAAGCATCGACCAATCAGATTGCTTATCTCTGCTTACCCTATCAAGTCAATCACATAATGAATGCCTTCACCAAGTTTGAACATTCAACCTCAATTAGAAGGAGAGTTATTGTGTTCCAAAGTCTCGACCAATCAAAACGCTTATCGTTCTGCTTACCCTCAGCAGAAAATGTTGATTATCGAACTCACCCTCTCTTAAACAGAGAGGGTTGGGATGGCCTAGTGGTCCAGAGTGCCGCGCTTCGACCTATAGCTGGCCGGTCACCTCTGGCTCGCGGCTGTGGTTTCGAGCCCTAGTGTGAGCGTATGTGACATGGAGATATGGGCGCCTACTCAACCTCGTGGGTTTCCTCCCACTGCTAAAGACCCCTACGCGCAAGCGAATTATTTAAAAAAAAATGGAAAACCATACGTTAGTCCCTCTCTCTCTTAATCAGAACTAAAGTTATCGTGTCTCAATGAAATTCTGATAGCGTCTGTCTAAATTTTCAGGGATCGCCCTTTTGATATCTTGTATATACAGGTGCTTGAACTATCATTCTCTTCGATTTTCAGATGATAATTAGGTTTGTATAGAATACGCAAAATTTTACTCTAGAAAAGTGGGGTCTGGTTTTGTGCCCATTTGGTGGACACCCCCCCCCCCGCACTGAGCCTCCAGACTAAAAGATGATGATTGGAAGTTTGATCAAATTTAGATACTGCCTTTACGATATTTGAGGCATTGTCTGAAGCAATGAAGATTGTATTTATGCGGCATTCATTGAATGATTCCAACAGAACACCAAATAGGTTATCAGAGGTGTAGAAGTGTGGAAAATCCCGAGTCTGAAGAACAAAATGGTGAAGTTGCCAGTTATACATTAAATGCGCGGCCACTCCCATGCATGACGGAGTAACAGTGGAGGTCCAACAATCTATAGTTACGGATACATTCATGGCTTTCGCTCGCGTGTCATCGCACACCTTTGGCAGACTCAATTCCCTGAAAGAGGTTATGGATGGTAGGGTGTATTTGTGTTCGGCCTCTCGAAGGATTTCTCTCAATGACGACGATTCTACAGTTGAAATGAGTCTCATCGCTGAGCAGATGGACATCTATGGCTTTAGTTAACGTCATGGCCCTGGGACTGTTTTTTCATAAAATCAACAAGTTTTGGTTGTGTATGTATTGTGTTGTTTTGGGTAATGACAACACGATTCTCTTCAAGTGTTTATTTTAAACCATGAACAGTTACCCTTACATTATAAAACTAAAACAAACACAAATCAATCTCGGTTATGGGAAGGATGTCCCCTTGACCTCTGGGCTCAGACTCCCAATCGAATTAAAACAAGCATCGAATAACAGGCTAGACACTGACCCCAAATGTTATGTGAATTATAGAAAACGGGTTATTTTCTATGGTCTGCCAAGGCATGATTGTAACATATGGCTCTTGTAGGGATTTGTGAAATGGTGCTTAGATATGTGTCATTGTAAGTTGGTTGTGTTACCAATATATTTTACTTTCGAATAACATCGCCTGCAGATCGGGTATGTTTTGTCTAACTCATTAGTATCACTATCAGTTCCTTTTTTCTTATAAATAGTCTGCCGGAATTGTTTTTTTTTTTGTGGCAGAAATGTGCAAACTAAGTTTCTTGGTTTTAAATGATAGATTACACCTTCCTTAGGGTGTAACGGTGATATAATCAAACGATTTTTCAAATCGGATAATTATTGTAACCTCCAGAGGGACCACAAGCTAAACCAAGACAATTTTGCGTATAATCAGCGGCCATAATTCAGGAAGTTACGATCTGATACGCGCAAATATCGAAAGGAACCAAGATCTTTGGGTTATAACCATGCATTTTAAGTTTCATCAAAATCGAATTAAAATTGTGATCTCTACAGGGTCCACAACTTTGATATACCATTTTTTAACAGTATTCGCGTACGAACGGCGGCCATTTTGTATGGTAATTTGGTCCGATTTTTCCGAAATTTAAACGTATACAAACAAAAGAAACTGGGAATGGTTGATAACGCTCAAATTCGATGAGATTTCCTACCTGGGCTTTGCCCTCCCCTTCGAATATGTGCCCTCGAATTTTGACAGAGTTACCATAAATATTCAAGGAATGCCAACCCTAATGAAAAGCATTTTTCCCTTTTTTCTGCTGCATTTTTTGTTCCAACATATTACAGAGATACTATAAACCAATCGGATTTATTGTACGTACATAATATGTCCGTTTTACATGATGATGTAGGGGCCCCATACAAGCTCAACCAGACCCTCATTTCCA
This sequence comes from Patella pellucida, assembly GCA_917208275.1. Classification (NCBI taxonomy): domain Eukaryota; kingdom Metazoa; phylum Mollusca; class Gastropoda; family Patellidae; genus Patella; species Patella pellucida. The sequence goes on from OU795044.1 coordinate 23,181,966, forward strand.
CAATTTCGACGGATGACTTCCAGAATAGATTCCACAGCCGGATTAATATTCCCATAATATTCCGAATCTTAAAGGCGGCTACAGATTGACCTTACGACGCGACTCAACTGGTCGCCGACTGGTTTTCCGGCGACTGCCGTCGATCGTCGCACGATTTCAGTCGCCGATTCTAGTCGATCTGAGTCTAGCTACGACCATCGTGCGACAGTTTTTCACGATCGGCGACTGAGTCGCAGGAGTTGAACATGTTCTACTTCTACGACGCGACGGAACCAGTCGCCGACTCGTCATCGTCGATGCGTGCGTTTCTACGATCGGTTTCCGACTGCGCTATAAATTTTAGCCAATCAGAGCGGCGAATGAAAAATCAAAATGGCGACCTCGAGGACGACCGAAGAAGAAGAAAGCCTGATTGCCAATCCTTCTTCCAAATCCCTTTTTTTCTTTGCTTCTCTTCTAAGCCTAGATAAATAGGCTAACGCGACGTTTTTGTAATATGTTGACATAAAGCCTTTGTTGATAAATCTAAAATTTAGGAATATAAATCATATCAAATAGAATCATAAACAAAAATTTGAATCCCTCGAGTTAATTTAAATTACTTTCTCAAAATAGTTTCGCTAATAATATGGAGAGATTTTGGAATAATTAGGCATATTTTGTGTGGCGCCATTTTGAACGAGTCACATGATCTATTCGTGAGGACGCCACAAGTCGGTGTATCGGTGTCGATGTGAGCGCGCTCGCGTTCAATCGTACGACCGAAAGCAACTGGTCGGCGATCATTGCTGAATTCGATCTGAGTGCAATCTACGATAGTCGCCGACAGTTGAGTCGCGTCGCAAGGTCGATCTGTAGCCGCCTTTAGTTTTATGTTTTTATCTAAATGAGTTTATGAAAATTGCAACATAGGCAACAGGGCCTGGCTTAAAAAGTATCTTGATCGGCATCTTGCTCTTTGGGTTATTTGTCTACTTTCAATTCTACTCAACCCCACCCCTCATTTATGGTTACCCTTTGTATGAGTAGTAGTCCCTTTCTCATTGCTCACAGGTCGTTTAGTTCTTGATAGCAGCTAACTATGTTCATGTGTAGATCTTTAGGACTTAATCATAATCACTTAACCAAGTGTCAACGTATGGTATGTCATGGCTCACATAGATGTCAAATCGCTGCTACCATCCTGTCACCTCCTCTATTTCAAGTGCTCTAACTTTGGTCTGCGTAACTATCCTGTAATGACAAGATAGGTTATATATAAAAATGGATACAGCTACCTCGAAAACGTATATTTTGAGATCAAATTCGATTTTTCCCGCCAAAACTGACCGCCATATTGAATAACTCCCAATATTGACTTAGCGGTAACATCTTCGACAAAAGTAAGCATGGAAATGGATTCAGTTACCACGAAAATGTTTGTTTGATACCAAACTCGATATTATTATAATTGGGAGGGAATTGGAATTTACAAGCCAAAGCCATCGGCCATTTTGGATTATGTCCTCTCAAATTTTTACCTTTGGCCAATTTTTGGGTCTTTTTTTTCTGTAAAACTACTGGGTGTAATCTATCATTTAAAACGAAGAAAGTTAAGTTTGCACATTTCTACCACAAACGTGAGATTTCGGCCTAAATCTGACAGACTATCCAAAATGCGAACGCACAAGTTACTTTCGCCCCCCCCCCCTCCGGAAAATCAAATACTGCCAGAGTCATGTGATATCATACGTGTAAGACTATTACTGTAACTAAAATTAATAGCAATAATTTGTTGTGTTTTTTTGGCGAATTAGCCCTAGCTTAACGTAACATACGGACAAAAATCGTTTTTTAATTTTCCGGGCAAAAACCATCCAAGGGAAATAACTCTAATTAAATTCATTATTTTTTGTAATTGTTGTAAGCGAAAATTGTACAAGGTGTACGTGTTATAGTTTTAACGTGTTTTGAATGATCTAACGCTGAATATTTTATACTAAACCGAAAGACTGCGATAAGATCAGGTTCTCTGATTAAAGGGAATATTTCTGAATTTGGCGATTTGTATGATATAATAATACACAGATGTGGCAATTCAGAATTTTTCTGAATTTTGGCGATCAGTATAACATGCGAAGCTAACAATTAAGTAGATTTCTGAACTTGCCAATTTGTATAATATACAAAGCTGACAATTCAGAAAATTTCTGGATTTGGCGATCTGTATAATACACAGGTGTGACCATTCAGAAATTTGACTGTCACTGGTTTGCCTTAAATATGATCTGAATACATAGTTGCTGTCCGCGCTCTTCCTATTACTTCTTGGATATCAGTAGAGCTCCATTATTTCTGTCAAATCTGAATTAAAGATACACGTTCATTATTCAAGAGCTGAATCTGACAATTTCTAAATTGTCACAACTGTGTATTAATATACTATTCAAAAAAAGTAGGGGATATTTGATTTTGGGGGCATTATACTAAAATATGCAAATGACTACGACAAAAGTCACTATAGAACCTTACACAAGAAACATTTCCAGTTACATGTGACGCCCAAACGCACCAATAGCTACCGCATGGAATGCAGGTGATGCTTGGGATCATCATGGGGGTCCAACCCAAGATTTGCACGACTCTGACTTTGAATGTTACAGTCATTGTGGCATTGAATTCAAGGGTGGAAACACCAGTTTAATTGTTTTAGTGACCAGAAAACAAATTTTGATATGCGTCGGCTTACCCAAAATGAAAGGTTACGTGCCCTTGGCATGCTACAGATCGGCACAACACAGGCGGTTGTGGCGCGGACGATGAATGTTTCTCAGTCTGGTCAGTTTGTGTGCCTTACTTTGGAATAAATCGATGAATGTGAACTTCATTTCATTTTGTCATTTGTTTCTTCGTCAGTTTCATTAGGTGGCTTTTTAAAGTATCCCCTAATTTTTTTAAATAGTATATTATACCGATCGGCAAATTCAGAACATTTCCTTTTTATCTGTACAGATAATAATTATAGAAATTTTCTGAATATATCAATTCCCATATTGAAATATACATCGACTTCAACTCCCCCCCCCCTTACGATAAGAGAATACTTTTCGAAACCTCGTGCTATATGTATAAACCAGTGATTGTATTCCATATAAATTGTGTTGCGTTTTTTAATACAATTAAACTTTTACTTCAGCATTCTCCTTTAAGAAATTTAAACATAATATAGAATTTGCAATATTTTGAGACAATATTTTTAGTTTTAGTTTTTCAGTAAAACGTGCTTCAAACAGCTTCATTAAAAATTCCTTGGCGCAGGCAGGTTGTCATTCGTTAAACTTAACTCCCGGTATAATTAGGATACTAACATTCATGCACCATAATTAATTCTTTATTTTACGTGACAGTAATAATTTTTTAATAAAACAAAAACACAAAAAAATACCCATTTTTTAATTTATTTTTTTTACAAATGTGCTTGCAAATTTTTTTTAAGGCAAATGTGCCTGCGCTCGCAATGTGCATGTGCGCGGAAATATCGATGCCTGTCTGATAACCTACTAGATTTGTTCTACCGAAATTCTAAACCGCCACCATAATACAAAATCAGACCACAAAGTTTTATGTTTGAAACTTAAATTAGACAATAATAACCAAATATTATGGTGGATAGATTCAGAACCGGTCACAATTTTCTTCGATAAAATATAGATCATACAAAAAAAGTGTATTTTTATACGGCAAAATTTTCTTGTGGACGTATATTGTCGTCGCCTTAGTCTGATCGTACACCCGTCCACAGTTTGTTTAAGAACAGTTTACAGGTCAATATTTATATCCCAGTTGGCGAAACCTTAAATATAAGTTTACATCTCAACGAACTCGACTCCTTTCGATATTCGGGCATATGGCCCTTGATTGTGGTCACACTTTTATCTCATTTAAAACACAGTGATCGAGGTCGAATTTCTACAAAATCAGACCGAAAATCATACGCAAATCCGATTGTAAAAACTGTTTAAATATATCACCGTAATGTAGGCATATTCCTGAAGCAATGGCCCGAGAAATCCCTGTTCAATCACATCGGTCACTTAAGTACAGCAACATGACAGTCCTTCGTTTAATCTGGGGTCTTCCCTAAAACGTTGGACAGTGATTTAAGGTCTTCATACAGTATTGTTTATTTTGTGTCAATGTTGTTAGCCTCGTTTGTCACGCAATTAGCTTTACTGCAATATTCTGCTATGCGCTGGTTAATTGGGCATAATAAAACCGTGCACCATAAAGTAACGATATGTAAACATATTTGATCCAATTTGACGCCCTGTTTTAAGGGCAATGCTTTTGTAACGCAGTCAGCGATTGGTAGTTAACTGGACTATTGATTAATCATAATTTAGGACAAGAATGCTTCCTCTTTCCAGCAGTGTTAAGAGGGATTAGCTCTAATAAAACGGAACACTGCGAGGAGTATGTAATGGAGGCTGAGATTGAATTTCGAAAAAATTAAACGAAACTTCATATTTGCCGCTCCTTGTCCGTACATAGTGTACAGGTATTTATTACGAAGGATTCACTTTGTTGGAGCATGTGAACGCTCGAGCGACAAGAGTTATCAACCGATCCGTATGAAAATTACAGAGCCCTTTTGAATTTAAGCAATTTCTGTTACTTACTTTTAGAGTTATAGGTCTTGTTTTACTTTGTGAATGCTGAAATTTATATGCAATATTTATTAGTTGAATCAAAAAGTCTGTCGAATTTCAACAATTTATGTAACTTGCTTCTAGAGTTGAGGCTCTTGTTTGAGAACGCAAATCAGTTTATTTACATTCATATTACATTATTATATGCGTTGTGACCCATTTGTGTCAATTTCTAGGTCCCAAATATTAGCGATTTAGCTCCTTTAAATTACGAAAAGTATAATATTGTCTGCATGAAATTAATATTAGTCTTGTAGCTGTTGGTGGTGTATGTTTCGTTTCCTTACAACCAATCGTTAACATTCTAATTGTTTCTCTTACATAATATTCGTTCATTGACCTCTATGAACTTATAAATTCAAGACAATTGCAAAACTGCACCTATTTCTTAGTCATCTCCCACGCTTACCGAATAAGGTAAACTGTGCGTGTTACCTAGAAATATACATGTATATTATAAGCGTAGAGGTACACCTAGGCTTAATAACCGTATCTGGAAAGATCGCCCGGCCAACCTGCCTACAGCAATCATAATATCGAATATTATGTTTCTTCAAGCTCTGGCAGTTTTTGCTATTTTAGGTAAGTTTATTTTGATTGACAAATAGGTAAATCAATATTATTTTTAAGATTACAAAACACTACCCTTATCCTATTTTAATTGTTGCTCCATGGTGCAAAGTGTTTTTATTATTAACGGGTTTCCGTTGGCCTCGGAATTGACGTAAATTTAATAAATACCGTGATTTGATGCTAATGTAGGTAAGTGTCTCTGAGACTTCTGATTAACAACCCGCCCCCCCACCCCAAATAATTTAGTTACCTTTTTTATTTTTCAAATTGAAACGTCAATACCTGCAGCCACAATTCTTAATTTACACAACTGAAATTTGAAAAGCCTGTGACATAAAGTACGTACGTTTTGCCAATAAATGTGACATTTGCTATATCTGAAGCATTGAATACACTAACTGAGCCAAAAATAAGGTAGATAAAATATGTTCAAAGTGAAAAGGTTTGCCCAACCTTGTAATTTCTCATAAATAATTTTGAAGGGTCAAAATGACACACGTTGAATAAATAGGTACGACACTTTATATTCGTTTCCCCAACTCATAATCGCATAAACTGATTAGAAACATATATTTTGCAATGCTTTGGACACTGTTTATTATACATTCTCACTACACTACCCCCTATTTGATGCAAATTTACTGCTAGTGCAAACTTACACCTGTGTGTAACTGCGTTATTATGATACGATTTTGAAATGTGTATAATAAACACCCCTATGTAAATTTGCATGAGGATGGTGCATTGGTTGAGATCAACCAAAACGTTAACGCCAGAGTTTGTGTCTGTAAAAGAGTTAACCTGGGCCCCTTCATTTGATACTCTGGTTAGGAAAAGGGTTACACTAAAATATATTAAAAATACATTATGGGAGATTAGATAAGGAGTTGGTAGTTCTCACTATAGTAGTTAAAAACAAGATAATGTAAAGGTAATTTGCTGAAAAATTCAGTCAAATTGATCCCCTATTGAAATTTTCAGCCTCGATCATCATCACTAAAGTCAGTACGATAAAAATCCTAGTCGATTATCCATTTTTATACGCCCACATTTTCATGTGGACGTATTATGTCGTCGCCCCTGTCCATCCGTCCGTCCGTCTTGACGTCCGTCCGTCCGTCCACAATTGTTTGTGGACTCTCTACAGGTCACAATTCTTGTCCGATTTTGACGAAACTTAAAATATAGGTTTATCCCCAAAATATCTCGGCTGCTTTCGATATTGGCATGTATCGGATCAAAACTTCATGGATTATGGCCCCTGATTGTACGAAAAATCACGTTTTTAGCTTGTGGACCCTATAGAGGTCACAATTTTAAACCGATTTTGATGACACTTTACATACATGTTTATAACCCAAAGATCTTGGTTCCTTTCGATATTTGCACCTATCGGAACGTAAATTTCTGAATTATGGCCCCTGATTGTCCGAAAATTCATCTATTTTAGCTCGTGGTACCTCTGGAGGTTACAATTATTATCCGATTTGAAAAACCGTTCGATTATATCACCGTTACACCCTAAGGAAGGTTGAGTTCAAATTTCGGAAAAATCAGACCAAAATTACCATACAAAATGGCCGCCGTTCGTACGCAAATACTGTTAAAAAATGGTATATCAAGGTTGTGGACCCTGTAGAGATCACAATTTTAATTCGATTTTGATGAAACTTGAAATGCATGGTTATAACCCAAAGATCTTGGTTCCTTTCTATATTTGCGCATATCGGATCGTAACTCCCTGAATTATGGCCCCTGATTATACGGAAAATCGTCTTGGTTTAGCCTGTGGTCCCTCTGGAGGTTACAATAATTATCCGATTTGAAAACCGTTCGATTATATCACCGTTACACCCTAAGGAAGGTTGAGTTCAAATTTCGGAAAAATCGGACCAAAATTACCATACAAAATGGCCGCTGTTCGTACGCAAATACTGTTAAAAAATGGTATATCAAGGTTGTGGACCCTGTAGAGATCACAATTTTAATTCAATTTTGATGAAACTTGAAATGCACGGTTATAACCCAAAGATCTTGGCTCCTTTCGATATTTGCGCATATCGGATCGTAACTTCCTGAATTATGGCCCCTGATTATACGCAAAATTTGTTTAGCTTGTGGTCCCTCTGGAGGTCACAATTATTATCTGATTTAAAAAATCGTTTGATTATATCACCGTTACACCCTAAGGAATGTTGAGTTCGAATTTCGGGAAAATTCGGAACAAAATTGCCATACAAAATGGCTGCCGTTTGTACACGAATACTGTTCTTTTCGTTATTTTCACATATCAGATCATAACTTCCTGAATTATGGCCCCTGATTGTCCGAAAAATCGCGTATGGTCCCTCTGGAGGTCACGATTATTATCCGATTTAAAAGACTTGACTCTATCACCGATACACCATACGGAAGGTTGAGTTTGAATTTCAGGGAAATCGGACCATAATTGCCAGACAAAATGGCCACCGTTTGTACGCTAAAAGTGTTAAAATATGGTATATCAAGGTTGTGGACCTAGTATAGGTCACAATTTTAATTCAATTTTGATGAAACTTGAAATGCATGTTTATAACCTAAAGATCTTGATTCTTTTCGATATTTGCGCATATCAAATTGTAATTTAATGAATTATAGCCTTTGATTGTAGGAAAAATCACTTTCAATTTTGCTTGTTCTCTAACCATCTCTCGAAAATGTGGGTGTATCCTGCCTGGCAGTGCCAGCTTACTATCTTTTGATTCAATTATCAATGAGCGTTGAGCAGCATATAGGACTGTAATCGAGTCAATATTGAAGGCTATAGTTGACATTGAGAGTTCACTATGGCCTGTATAACTTAATGAATGTCTAATTAATAATTTAGATACAATTTCAGGCCTAAAGAAAGACCTGCAATGGGTAGATTTAGCTCTTGCATAATGTATCTTTGTTTTATCTGCCTTTATGTACATCATTAGTAGATAATTATATGATTCATGTAAGAAGCAATTAGAACTTGATTGCTTACCAATTATAAAACTGTACCTGTTTGACCTCAACCAAATTTGTAACATTCTCTTAGCTTTTAATTTTAAGTAAATTAAATCAAATGTCCAGGGTTACAGGAAGGCAGATTCCCCTGATGAAGTATATTGCCTCGAAAGGCGGTATTGGACTGCTCTTCGGAGCACCTTCAATATTTATCTTCTACGTATTTAATTGTTCGCTATAGGAAATCAAACGGTTGTACATTGAATTGTACAATCAGAAATGTATATTGTATTATAAAAGTTTTATTTAAAGAGCATGCATGCCCACATGGGCAGTAAACATATTTTAACGTGAAAAAAACATTCTAGAACATTCGGTAACACTCAATTATTGATCTAAAGCGGGGCTTATGTCGGCTTTGCAACCCAAAGCAGATACATGTAGTTTCAGTCAGTTGCTAAAGTGCTTATGTCGACTCAGAACTGACACCAAACACACTTAACTGATCAACAAAATGGCGAATAGCTTAGAAACATCCCAAAGGCATGGTCGGTCTTGCTATAATTTTATTAGTATAAAAATGTCGACATCATCAACATTTGAAAAGTGGGTGTCTTCTTACGCTTCCATTTGCTTATTTATAAATTCACATGATTCCAGTTGCAAGAACGCTCATGTCGACTGCAATTTGTTACCACTGGTTGCATAAAGTTGAACATCATTTGCAAGTGACTGCAGTGCAACTAGTTGCTTTGAGTTGTAAGGGGCGCCCACGTTGACTTTTTTCAGTTGTCGAAAAGCCGGTTGCTTGTAATTGCAAGGTCGACATAAACTCCCTTTACTTTTCATCCGTGCAACGCCAATCCGTTGAATGTTTGAGCGCTATGCACATAGTACACCAATCTTACACAATGTTCGTCTTCTGAGGCAAATTACCATATTAGGGAAACTTGCACGTGTTAGCTAGACATCTATGGGTAGTTGACGCAATTTCATTAACGCTGAGTACTGCTTAGTAAAAAGGTGTTATGATCGTGTACTTTATCCTTCATTATCAACTGGTGGCTTTTGTTGGGTATTCAAAGCGCGATATAATGATATAGACATATCGGATAACACTATTAATGCTTTGCATCCGTGACATTGAATAACAACGTGATCGTATTATTTATAATAAAAATTAACGTCAAAAGTGCTGTTTCATTTCTCTCTTTGAAAGGCTCAGTCGGCATGATTGATTATGTACCATGTAGACGATGATGCATTTTGCTATTATGGGTAAATTTATTTTGATCGACAAATAGGTAAAACATTATTTGTCATTTGTCACTGTCCTAATAGTATATTAATCATGGGTGTCATATAAGTAAAATCGCTGTGGCGTAAAGGGTCCTTTTTATACGCCTTCATTCATAATGTTTGTGTGTATGAAGACGCCTACAGGTCTTAAAATTTTGCATACTTATTCCTTATACCCCAATCCCAAATTATTTCCATAAAATAGGGTGTCCTTTTATACCCCCGTCAGACCGGTATAGCGTTTTACTGCACTGCGACGGAAAATGACCATAGGATTGTCCTTCTTCGCTAGAATGTTTTGAACCATCATCGTCACACTCCTTTACAACTAGGCTCGTACTGATATGAAAGAAGAACATTCAGAGCGAAATTAATGTCTGACATACTGTCACTTTCTACTGATGCAATATTGAGAAATATAGAAAATACATTTAAAAATGCTATGTACGAGTGTCGCGTGATTTAGTCATATATTAAATAATGGCTGATAAATTCAATTTAATTGAGATACTATGTTTACAAGAATCAGTGTAAAATACTAAAATTATTAATGAGTCATTCTAATTAGCGGCTTTAATGTAACAGAAACATATGGATTCCAAAATGACATCTACTATTCAGAAATAGTTTTGGAACTATTAATAATAATAATGGATTTCTATAGCGCCTCGTATCCAAAAGTTTGCTCACTAGCACCGAGTTAGTCTGTCACATTTACGACAGTTTCCCATCATCTGCACGGAAAAGGTGTGTTTAGCAAGGATTTGAATGTACATAATGATTTTTCATCTTTAATGGATGAAATAAAACCAAGTACGAACAATCCAAACCATTAGACAAAATTCGAAGTCCTAAAGAACGGTATAGGCAAAATAGTGTAATCAGCATATGGACTGTTCACCGTGTACAAAATACACGACAAGCAGTGGTATCAGGTGTCCGGAAGAGTAAGCTTACCCTGCTGGCATGCCACACCCGCCATAGCTGCATCCAATCTATTACTCGAAATCTCGGTAAAATAGCGTGATTGGCCAATGAACTATCGGTAAGCAAAATGCACGTAATGAACAGTGCTAACAACGCAGTTGACCTATATCATCAGGGATATAGTGTACCCGTCAATTAAATATGTCTAGAATAATATTCGAAAGAGACATGTTATATTTACCAATCAAGTCAATATGACGGCCATAAAACTTTTTATACGCCCACATTTTCATTTGGACGTATTAAGTCGTCGCCCCTGTCCGTCCGTACGTCCACAATTGTTTGTGGACTCTGTACAGGTCACAATTCTTGTCCGATTTTGACGAAACTTGAAATATAGGTTTATCCCCAAAAGATCTCGGCTGCTTTCGACATTGCATGTATTGGATCAAAACTTCATGGATTATGGCCCCTGATTGTACGAAAAATCACGTTTTTAGCTTGTGGACTCTATAGAGGTCACAATTTTGAACCGATTTTGTGTTTATAACACAAAGATCTTGGTTCATTAAGATATTTGCTCCTATCGGAATGTAATTTCCTTAATTATGGCCCTGATTATACGCAAAATCGCCTTTGTTTAGGTTGTGGTCCCCCTGGAGGTGACAATTATTATCCGATTTCAAAAATCGTTTGATTATATCCCCGCTTTACCTTGAGGAAGGTGGAGTTCGAATTTCGGAAAAAATCGGACCAAAATTGCCATACAAAATGGCCACCATTCGTACGCGAATACTGTTGAAAAATGGTATATCAAGGTCGTGGACCCTGTAGAGGTCACAGTTTTAATACGATTATGATGAAACTTGAAATGCATGAATATTACCCTAAGATCTTGGGTCCTTTCTATATTTGCGCATATCGGATTGTAACTTAGCTTGTGGTCTCTCTGGAGGTCACAATTATTATCCGATTTAAAAAATCGTTTGATTATATTCACCGTTACAAGCTAAGGAAGGTTGAGGTTAAATTTCGGAAAAATAGGACCAAAATTACCATACAAAAGGCTGCCGTTTGTACGCGAATACTGTTAAAATATGGTATATCAAGGTTGTGGACCCTGTAGAGGTCACAATTTTAATTTGATTTTGATGAAACTTGAAATGCATGGTTATAACCCAAAGAGCTTGGTTCCTCTTGTTATTTGCACATCATAACTTCCTGAATTATGACCCCTGATTGTCTGAAAAATCCCCTATGGTCCCTCTGAAGGTCACGATTATTATCTGATTTTAAAAAAACGTTTTCTAGAAAATCGAAGCAGACAAAATGGCCGCTGTTTGTACGCGAATAGTGTAAAAATATGGTATATCAAAGTTGTGGACCCTGTAGAGGTCACAATTTTAATTTCGATTTTGATGAAACTTGAAATGCATGTTTATAACCTAAAGATCTTGATTCTTTTCGATATTTGCGCATATCAAATTGTAATTTTATGAATTATAGCCTTTGATTGTAGGAAAAATCACTTTCGGTTTTGCTTGTTCTCTATCCATCTCTCGAAAATGTGGGCGTATCCTGCCTGGCAGTGCCAGCTTACTATCTTTTCATTCATGTGTATTACACAGTCGATATGTGTAGTTCTGCTATTGACGAAAATACATTTCCAAATATATTTAAAACAGCGGTTGATTTTCCATTAATTAAAAAGCCGAATCTGGACAGGAATGTGGGAAAAAACTATCGGCCAGTATCGAACCTCAGCTTCGTGTCGAAAACATTGGAGCGGATTATTGCTGCACAGTTAACATCGTATGTCAGCAAAATATCTTAATGGGGGAATTTCAAAGTGGGTACTGACAGTTTTACAGCACTGTAACAGCACTTGTACGTGTTCACAACGATATCAATCTGTGCTTAGACAATTGTGAATGTGTTCTTCTGATCTGATCGGGTGCTTATCTAACTTGGCCCGGAAGGTCGATAACTTGCTTACACAGTGAATGAAAATGAACGGATACAAGGGAGACACAAGTTTATCACAGGTCTGTTATCACACAAATAATTTAACCAATTCGTCTAAAAAATATATTAATGCATGACAACCATATATTGTTATTACTCAGCAGATTGGGAGAGGGGCCCATAACCTGACTATAGCCAGTGTGTACCTGTTTATTTACGATGCATACAAATCAGATCATTCCAATGTCAGGTTTTTTAAATACAATTTTAAAGAATATTTTATGGTATATGGATAAATGTATTTTAATCCTATTTGCTGATTTCAGGTTTTTGGCACTTGTGTTATACGTCAACATGTCGTATATTGTAGTCGCTCCGTCCGGTGTCAACGCTCTTATGGTCATGAGACGAAGAATCCCATTGACAATTACTGGGTTTGTCATTCGTACTTACAGACAAGGGGGATTCGATGGCCGAATAGTTAGCGCGTGCCCGTTGTATCATAAGGTCTGTCATTGAGTCAACTGGCGTTTCGATTTCCCGGTTGTACGTGACAAGGTGTAGGTTGGCCTGTCCAAACTCGTTGTTTTTCTCCAGGTTCTCTTTGTTTCCCTCACTGTTAAAGACCCCTACGTACAAGTGAATTGTTGAAATAAAATTGAACCATGTGAGACAAGAAGTTACCTCTTTTGTGTCGAGTGGACGTTAAAACCTTTGTCTCTCTCCATCCTGCCAGAAGACAAAAAATATGCGACACCCCTTACTGACTGCCCGGACGACTTGGCTGCTGTGGACGTATGTTTCGTTGCCTAGCAATGTATCTTTAAAATCCACAACAGGCCAATGAATAATGTAATATATATTTTTATGTGAATGGGGTATGCTGCATTGACTGGAATACGTTTTTACATTTCAACTTGTCAGAACAAACTAACCACGTTTGAAAAAATAGCATGCGCGATGATGTAGGGAAGGTGTTTCACAAGATTACAAATTATCTTAAACATGGTCAAACAAAAAGTTTTTTTTCCCAGTTCGCTAGGTTTTGTGCATTAATTTTGATCCTCACACTATTCGATGTGTTTTTTTAGCTAATGATACTATTTCACAATCTACATTATTAATTTATTAATTTGTTGTCTTAACTGCATGTATTTATCTTTTTTAATTAACACTGTGTTTCTTGTTATTTATATAGAGAATCTCCTACTCGTCTTTTTTGATATCAAAAAATATCAACCTAAGTAGATAATGTAAAAAAACCCCGAGGATCTGCCACTTTTTTTTTACTTTATCACCGGGTTTTGATATTTTTTGATATCAAAAAAGACGAGTAGGAGATTTTATTTATCACTTAATCCCTTCTAACACGCAGTAATAAATAAATATAATTTTTGCTATAGATTTCACTTTTACTGAACCTGATTACATTATGGCGTAGTGAATCATCAATTTTTTGACAACAATTCAACAATTGCAAAGTCCTTTATATTTACCCAGTGTTTCAATCAACATCAATTACATAAAAAAAATAGTTCCTTTTTGATAAGAAAGAAGTTGCTTTTAACAAAAATGAACTCTTTTTTGAAAAAAAGAAAAGTAGTTCCGTTTTGATTGACAAATCAAATTCATGTAAACTGATATCTCCCCAGGCAGTAGATTATGAAATTTATCACACAAGCGATATCTACTGTAGAATGTATTATTTGGTGATACAATACAGTGCACGCACGAAAATGCGTGGTCTGTTTTGACAATCACCGGGTTAGTATGTTGCGGTGTTCAGTAATGAATACCTACTTTTCCTTAAATGATCACCTGTGCACGTGCTAAAACAATGCATTACATGTTGATCAGTAACTCGAATACCTGAGTCAGAATAAAGGGTCCAGTGTGTAAAATTATTTATGGTACATAATGTTCATTCATATAATCCCTATTTCCTTTTAAATTCAAACCAGTTGAAAAACTGCAGCTGTTTGCAACTGCAGCTGTGTTTCTTAGTAAAAACCCGGACTTACCATATAAGGTAAACTGCGCGTGTTACCTAGAAATAGTTAATATTATGCATAGTTGATACAATTGCATTTATGCAGAGGGGTAAACGTGGGCTCAATAACAGTACATTTAAACATCGTCTGGCAAACCTTTATATCCAAAATGTTTCTTAAAGCTCTTGTAGTTGTTGCTATTGGTATTATAGGTAAGTTTATTTTTTATTGAGAAATACGTAAAACACTATTGCCCTAGATTAATTATTCATGTCTATCCATGTCTTACCAGCATAAATCAAAGCTCATAGGTTCAGTGTAAATTTTTGATCTACAAATAAATGATCTGAATAATTTAGTTATCTATTTTTTTCTTCATATTTGTTTTCCCAACTCTCAACAGCTAAAGTATCAATGTATTATTGATTAATGTCTCGGCCTTTAAACAACACCCAAGAAATACCAAGTAAAACAGGTCGATATCGCAGACCAATGCTACATAGAATCTGTGTTTTAATCAAGTTAATTCACGGGCTGGAATCCCTAAAATACCGAAGGTATATAGACTATATAGGGGGTTGGGATGACCTAGTGGTCTAGAATGCCGCGCTTCGACCTCTAGCTGGCCGACCACCTCTGGCTTGCGTCTGTGGTTTCGAGCCCTGATGTGAGCGTATGTGGCATGGAGAAAAGAGGGACGCCTTCTCAACCTCGTGGGTTTCCTCCGGGCACTCAGGTTTCCTTCCACTGCTAAAGACCCCTACGCGCAAGTGAATTATTGAAATAAAATTAAACCATATGTTAGTCCCGAAATGACCTAGTATTGTTGAGTGGATGTTAAACTACTTAAACCCCATTTCTTACTCTCTATAGACTATATAGGACCACTTTGAAGTTGTTGTATACGTGCGCTGGAATAACTTGAAAACGCGGTTGAGGCCGTCAAATTCAGGTTCTCCCCCCCCCCCCCTTTAACATTGATAGAACCCGTACGCCTATGCTTCACAGGGCCATTTTAGGTAAAATAATGATATCAAATATCTCTAGATTTATCTAGGTAATAGGACACAGCGAAACCCCCTTCATAAAAGGTTTCTGGTTCTTAAAAAATGTAATGTATCAATAATGAATAACACCAACCATAATTATCATTATCATTGATGTTATACATGCGTATACAATTTCGCACATTTATTGGCATACTTATTCACTAAGGAAGTTACTCAAATATATATTTTATTTTAAAGGGCAAGTATCGATCATATTTGGAGAATAAAACTGCATAATTTTGTGTTAAAGGAGCTAATATAACTCCCTTAAAATGTGGGACTAGATATAATAATATCATATGAATGAATATAGACTGATTTACGTTCAATCGAATGGCAATCTCTAGCGTCTGATTATTCCAAAATCCTATGAAATGGTATCAGTTTCGTTCTAGGAATACTTCGGATTGATCTTGTAACTACCAGTCATTCCAAGAAAATGAAGATATACACAATTTCCAAGAAACTTTCTCGGAAAATTACGATTGAATCATTTGGCTTCAGCAACCAATCATCATAATTAATTACATGATATTTGACCAATTAGATAATTGAAAAATCATGCGAAGCCTAGAAACCCATCATATCTCAGATCATAGACCGTTTGGGTTCAAGAGATGCCATTTTAATTCGGGTGGTTGAGAGAGGAGAGAATAACTTTTTGTATTTATTGTAATCTATGCTTGTATCTCATGTAACCATCCCTTCTTCCATTAGATTAGGTTAGGCGCATAACAGTAGGGCGTTAAACCCCATTTAATTTCATTTCTTATGTAACCAGTGCTTCATTTAAAATGTAGAAACGAACTGATGCATTGTTATTCCTTGTAGATGAATGTCTTAACTAATGAGATGGTTAACGTCTTAACGACGGTGATGCATTGTCATTCCTGGTAGATACACGTCTTAAGTACTGAGAAAGTAAACGTCTTAACGGCAGAGATAAAAATATACAAAACGTGTGTACTGCGAGGGGAATACAACTAAAGACAATTTTAGACAACCACAAGACTATTAAATATGTAGGAGAGAAGAGACGTTGGACGTCAGGAGTTTTTGTTCATTTGTACTTTTTACGTCTAGCCAGCGACTCAATGGCACTACATAGCTCTAGCAAAATAGGAAGATTAGCACTTACACAATGCATTTTTAAGTCTATATTTTCTGTCAAGGGCCAGACACTTCACGGTCTGGTACGAAATAAACGACACCAGAGTAACGCATATCCAACTTTATATAGCACAATATATTGGTTGTTCAGTTTCTTTTTTAAAAATAATGATTCAGATTTAACACAAAATGAAAATATTGTGAATTTGTAATTTGTTATGAACTAAAATCCAATTCTTCTATTCTGATTTACTCAAATTTACTTTGTGAATATGCGTTGACTTGCTCGATGGTGTGGGCGCAAAGGCACGATTTAATACCTTCGATACGCTTTTGTTCGAAATAATTTGTTCATATTTCTTTACTGCCACTCATCGCCCGCCTCCCGGTTGTGATTATGCTTGGTCTTCCTTTCTGTGTATGTGGCATTTCGCCCAAAAATGCATTTATTGATTGTGGCTTTGTAATTCGTTCGCCAAACACTATACAATTTTCACGACCACCTATTTTGATGTAAATTTACACTTAATGCAAACGTATGTAAATTTACATTATAATAGGGCTTTGAACTGAAAGAAACCAACATATGGGTCCCATTTGTGTTATAACCCACACAAATATTGTTTTGTCAAAAGGGTTATGTATTGTGTGGACACTGTTTTTATATTCGACTTAAGACACCAGCACAGTATCCAAGAATAAGACTGGACACTTAAACTTCCAGGAAATGAAGTGGTATATTTTTTCTAGAATACCGTTTGATCGAAACCCGATTACTTCAAGCTAAAACTGGACAGCGTTGAATACTATATCCATAGCCATAGTATATTTTTGCCAAGTGCTTGCCCCATGGGTGTTTTTCAGAGGATCCAGTATTTTTCTCGTAAGATTGAATGTTTCTACTTTCCATATATTAAACGAAAATTGCCATACTTTTATTCGAAATATTTATCTGGGAACCCATCTTTAATTTATTTTCATTAGGATCATTGGCCCCTGTTGCTATATCGCACAGGGTAGCTGACAACATTCGAACTCATATCGTGGTTCACTATCTGCTCCTAAAACCGTATGGCGAATTTCAACCAAATTTAAATCGACTTTAGCTCGATTAAATAGAGCCAAGGGTATGGTCAAGTTTAGACATGTATGACCAGTAAAGTTTTGCTCAACTAAATTTGCTCCTCCTTTATTATATCGTTATTCGGGTATTGATTAGGTTCAAAAGTACAAATCCAGATTGTTTGACGATCAATAAAGGTCACTAATTAATCAGATTACCTTTAATAACAATCGCTTATAGAATTAGTAGTCAGTAAAAACCAACAATTTTTTGCTTTCCTTCGGTGTCAGCGTATTCATGATATGTATTGTTTTAATGGTCGAGAGCGAAACATTAAGTAATACATGTAAATGTATATTGCGCCATGTCTTAAGCCCGAGACCATTAAAGAACTTAAAATACAGACACTTGCGCGTTCTTTGCAATGGAATATGTCACTCGGGTTCAATATTCTAACTAGTTACACTTAGCTCATTGCTCATACGACTATTTGAAATAATGGCACGGCAACATCAAAAGGATGACGTCACAACTATATTTTAACTCTAATTATTGTATGTTTACACGATCTATATTTTAGGCTGCAGCAATCTTGTAAGTGGAAAGTTGGACTTTTCAAAGTGTTCCGAATATACGACAAAAACTACAGCATGCCTGGAGCAAAATAATATTATTGGAACCGATCTAGCGGCTGCTGGAAAAGCTTTAAATATTTTCAGTCAAAATTCATCGATTTGTAGGTTAGTGTGATATTTTGGTATTTTTTGTTAAAAGACGATAACGGTGCTAAATTTCTATCTATGTAGATACCTGGTTAGTCAACCAATCAAATTGCTTTGTTATCGTCTATAACCTGTATTTTGAGGCATTTTAAACGACTTTGTGAATGTCAACCAAATTTGGTAGATATGATTGCCAGCCCCACCTGGGCAGTTTCTTTGGCATATAACCACACAAAATCTCGTCTGTGATATCACAAATGGAGGAAGCAGGCGTTACACCCCCAGATGCTACGAGAACACGACAAATAAGTTTGTGAAAAATGTTGAGATACCTATGCAAATGGGACTACTGTGTCCAGAACGACAGGCTTATCGCGGCCACGTGTAAACGGGTCTATTGATGTGTTCTGAATGATGTGAGGGATTATCCCATGAAACGGTCTGTTATTGCAACTTCTTGGCGTGCCTTCCACAGAACGGTGGGTAAACCACTAGTAAGGTCAACGCTGATTCATAAATTAATGTAAGACGTGATAAAGCCAATTGCCGCTCGTATGACCTCTTCGTGACCTATCACTACAACTGGTTAGATATTCATGTGGTGTAGGCCATCGAAATTATAAAAAAAAAACGAAACGAAATATAGGTCTGTATTTTAATCAGATTGTATTGAATTCTAATTCGTGCTTTTAATTTCGAATATTATGGAACATATTGACTTAGCTCCTTTAGTACACATCTTATCTTTGCGTGGTGAAATAGAACGTGTGGTAACAAAAAATTAATCACCCATAATTCTGCAACATTTTACAGAACCTGGCTAATGAAGACATGCAGTATGCTGGTTAATGAAGCCATGTAGTATGCTATGAGGGATTTATTTACGGCCATCTGTTATTTCGAATATCGTGCATTTTAACATGTACATATGACCTAGCTTTTAGTTTCATCGAAACAAACACCGTTGCTTGTACCAGTAAAACAGGAAACCACGTACTTTCTCGACCAAAACCCTGGTTCAAAAATATTGTTTAAAGGCGACGCCAAGGACGGTGGGTAGCACATAGTTTGTGTTTATTCAATAGATCGTCGGTAACTTATTTACTCAAATCAAATCCTAAAATATTAATGAAAATGAACGAAATTTTCAGAACTTTTCTGCCCTCGTCGAATGTTAAGTCATTTGCAGCAATCTCCCGGTCGTAAATGCCATCCTTACTTTGTGCTCCCCCATCACGCCTGCATGAAGGCAGAGTATAAGTTACAAATGCACCAGAATGATCGGAATTTATCTGGGAATGCAAATTTTGGTATGCTTTCTGATGTTTATTATTTTCCCTTGCTTACAGTGTTATCTCAAAATACAAAGAATTGATCAAGTGTTTGGTGGATGTGAGTTTAAATTGTCTAACGGACGATTACAAGACACTCCTCCCATCGTCTGAACAATATTCGTCAGCCGTCACTTATTTATGTGAACGAATTGGTAGTAAGTATAAGTTAAACTATAAACAAATGACAGTAGATTCATTTGATATTTAGAGAATATTATTCGTTCGTCATGATAATCCCATAGGAATCATTTTTGTTGGAGGTCATTATACAAAATGTTAATCTTGAGGAAAATGATTTTTGAGTAATTTACAAAATACAAATCAATGTAAGTTGACGGTGCATTATACAAGTGCTGTATATGCTTATTGCAGGTCTGTTCTGGCTTCAAATGTAAATAACTTATTATTTGGACATTGTTTCATATGCCAAGTCCATAATCAACTCAGTATAGCTGAACGAGATATTGAATGGGCCATACCAAGCGCGCCATATAATAATTCTATGTTAACATGAATAATCGAGACTATTTACGGTATATCTTTACTCATAACTGCGCTCGGTAATTTGATTGAAACTTTTAATATATTCATTTTTCATAATTCTTTTAAGCAAAAGCTACCAACTCTTTATTTTAAGGGACAATAACACTCTTGCTGGCTTGACAGGTCTAGAAAATAAAATATAGCCTTATTTTAACTACTAGATGTTTACGTGTCCTACCCGTTGTGTAAATTATCCATTACAACTTATCTTGCTTGTCCAGAGGGTTCCTAAATATGTTTAAATCCAAGTTGCATTTGAAAGTGTTTACGTGAAGCTTTTCAAACCATGTTACGGCATATAGATGAATTTCTCCAATTTTTAAAATTAGGTGCGTTAAGATGAAATTTGTATCATTTATTAATTGGAATATTGTAAAATAGTACAATTTGTTGACCAGGATAAAGATTGGGACATATTATTCAGTTACAACAAGAGTGGTATTGGGGCTTTAATCTTACACAATGCTTATTTAGGCGTTTCCATAATTTATGAAACAATCTTTCATTTAAATTCCAGTAGTTTTTCTGTATTAACCTATTATAATAGTTGATTATTGCTGTGGCATAATTCTTAAAAACCCCTTTCAGCATTTAATTCAGCATGCCTTGCCGAAGGCTTTTCAGAAATGACCACATGCTTACAAGATAATGGACCTACTGCACTGAAGGAAGGTGCAGGATCTGATGAATACAAAACCTATTATTGCGCGTAAGTTTGAACGCTATATTGTTTAAGGCTATACATACACCTCTCCGGGATACCAAAATCCGCCTATAAAAGTATTCTTTTGTAGAAATTAATAAAGATCAAAATCCACCAAAAGAAATAAAGTATGACATCCATATTTTTCATATTCATCATATGTCGGTATAGCAAAAATGAACATTTATTAAATAGGGTTTAACATTGCATGGGGAGGATACAATAATTGTTTATAATATAGTAATACGTTAGCCAAATTCAGTAGTGACTTTAAATATGTTCCTAATGTTATTATTTTATGTGAGACACATTATAAAATCATAATATTTATCTTTTTAAAATATCCATATAGAACACATGATTAAAAGCCGAACAAAAATATGATATTCAAATTGTCTGATTAGATGTACGCTTGTACCAAACATTTCCGACCTTGTTCTCTGTGACAATGATAAAATGTTCTGTTTGTTTCAGCTTTGGAAATACAGAGAAGGACTGTTATACAAAGAGTAAAAAATTAAGCTCATGTGAAGATACTCGCACAACATTAATTACGGCAGCCGAAATGCTAAGACCACCGGCGTGTGGCACCATAAGGGCAGTTTCCCAGGTACTATTACTAGTACTGTCAGTGGTATTTTCAAAGTATGTTTGCTATTAAGGGGAGGTACGGTAGGGACTATGGTCGCATATTATTTGCTCAGAGAATATTTGGTTTTTAATTAAGATAGTAAAATAAGAATGATTTTTTATTCAAAAAGGCTGACTAGAGGAATTGTTATTCAAATATTAAAGAAAATGTGAGTTTTAAATTTAGATTTCGAATAAAAAGAAGGTACATGGTTATTTATTTCATAAAATCTTTAGAAATACAATGTATGTGACCGTAGTCCAGAATTACAAGCCTCATTGCTAATGTTTCTACTGTAATTTCTATTTTTTATATTAACATTTTATTTGATTAATAGTATCATATATTTTTTTTTAAATTTAACATTTTATTTGATTAATAGAATCATTTTATTTTTTAAATTTAACATTTTTTTTGATTAATAGTATCATAATTTTTTTTTAAATATTTGCTACGAATAAAGCGGATTTTAATTGGTAGCATTTTGTGTGGGAGTATATTGTCGTGTATCCTGTTCGTAAGTCCGTCCTGAATGTTTGTAATCGTTACGGGAGTAATTCTCAAACTTGCTGGAATTTATATAAAGTCGATCTCTATGCACTTGATGCAACCTAAAGCTACGTTCACACTACATGCGCATTCGACGTGATACAAGACTTAATGTATCAACACATTTAACACCTCTTGAGAAACATGTCTTTTTCTGAATTAATAATATTATAATACGATTTTCAGAAAAAAATAATGTATAGATTGTTAATGAATTATATCTAATTATTGGTTTTAATATCGTGTCTATGTAACTTAAATTTGTCCGGGAGGGGGGGGGGTATTTTAAAGAAAATTAATTAGCCACAGTGTGACCTAAATTAATTTTAAAAGATACGTGCTATATTTACGTGCTATATTTCGTAACCCATATGATTTTTTAAAAAAACCAGTGGCATTTAAATTTTGGCTATTCGTACTGGGTTATTTCATTGACATGACGGGTGGAATTGAAGTTCAAATAATAACTGGCATAGAAATTTGCCTATTGTCCGGAAACATTAAAGTTACATAAAATAATTATTTGTATCGGTGATAACCAGTGCGTAAATTATTATTTTCCTATTTCAATTTTCTCTTTTTGAAAATATTTAGGTGCAAAAATACAGCTTCAGTTTTCTTTTCTTTTCGTATATTTCTATCTTTGTTTATGATAAGAATTTCCATTTAGCCTGAATTATTTTCATCATTTTAACCTTTATTTTTCTGACTTATGTTACCAAAACAAGACACATATACCTTACATTTAGTCTTCAACTATCATTGAAAGTTATTTTAAGACTTATCTACTGTCTCTTTAATGGTTATATTTTCCAAAGATTTTAGGTTACAATTATATACATAATATAATCTCTTACATTCAATAGTTTGTGTTATATGCTTATATTTTAATACCTGTGGTATCTGCTTATGATTTCCTTTTTTTTATTATCTTGTCTTTGATTAGAATAAAAGCTTACTCTGCGTAAAGCTGTGTTTATTTTTTAAATATTAATGCAAGGGGATGAAGATGGTCTGTTGATCTCAGGTGTTGTTAATTCATATGCGGGAGTAAGTTTGTTTTATGGCTCTTGAGTTAGCCATTGCTCAATATATTGAAACAGAAGTTGTGCTAACCTCCTCCCCTACTTTACTTAATGTCTCACTCTCGACCTTTAATCCACAGGGCAATATCGAAGATAAGTTTCCCTTACTATAATTGAACATATATATCTACGTATGTGGTTCTTTATGAAAAACTAGAGATACACGCTTTTGAAGTTGAGACAAGTAAAGTGCAATTTTCGGCCCTACATTTCAACCTAACCAGCCTCTTAACTTTTGTGTCTTTCTGCCTCAAGATCATGAATATTCACCAAAATCTGAGAGAAAATATATTTTTAAACCCTTTTCTTCGATTCTACCAAAACGTCAACGAAAACGCCATGCCAAAGGTAAGAAAGACTAAGGGGAGAAAGACTAAAATAACTTTCGCCCTACATTTGTGGGTTACGGCGTAGGAATATTTGGTGAGCTGTGTCCAAGAAAGGGAAGTGTTACACGGGCGAATTTCTGCTCGCCTACGTAATTCCTCTCTAAGACGAAAAGTTGCTATGTGACGCTGTGAGAGGATATATGATAATTTAAAAAAGTTATTGAATGTCACTAGATAAGGGGAAACAAAACTAATATAAATAGTCCGTATATTTCCTTGTTTTATTCATTATATACTTTTTAAAAAATAACAATAAATATGGTAATGCACGGACCTTTTTCTACTTTTCTCTTATCTATTGACAGTCATTGGTATTTTAAATTGTCAGATATCCTCCCATAATCTAATATAACAACTTTTGGTCTTCGAGGGAATTATTAGTGAGCAGAAATTCTACGGTGTATCTGTTATCAGACGTCACTTCAGTTAGTTATAAGGATTCAGACTAGTAATTATTTGCCCATTGACTTCAATGTTAAATGGGTGTAATATCACAGGCTGTAGCTTTTTACTCAACATTGGTTTAGATTTTTGCTACGGGGATTGGAAGTTGACTGGGGTGAAAATCTCACTTCCGATACATTTCATTGCTACGCAGAAAGACATTTTACACCCCCATCCCTCCGCTGAAAGACATTTTACACCCCCATCCCTCCGCTGTAATATCACCAGTATTACCCAAAACTGCCATAAAATTGTAAATTTTATCCCCTTTCTCCTATTGTAGACCAAAAAGTCAACCCAAAAATGCAGGAAGAGGGGAGAAAAAAATTAAGAGAAAAATTGTCTATTAATAACTCGCACTCATCATGAAAAACAGGCAAATAATTACTAGTCTTAGTCCATAATAGAAGGATAACTCGCGTTTTCCTTTTGAGTTCATCACTTCCCTTTCTTGACAGCTTCATGATATTTGGATATTCAATTGAAACTATATTGACTTCAAAATGAGTAGTAATTAATTTGGTGCTTGAATTAAAACTGGGCATTTTATTTTGCACCAACAAATAGTTACATTTTTGATTTCAATGTTTTTTTTGTTAATAGCCAAACATGAAATTCTATGACATTTCTTCCAAATGAGATCACACCCCAAATCGGATAGATTGTAGATGTGTCTTTTGCAGCTTAATGTTTTACATTTTGGATGCAAATCTATCATTTGTGGTGATCTTTTAATATGTGGCGCTTACAGAACAATAGAAAATTAATAAATAGCCCTTTTACACTCCTTTTATGCTGTGAATTATGTCATAACTCCCTTTTCCACCTCATTTTGTCAGAAAATTGATGTTAAGACTAAAACAACTTGCTACCACAAAATAATTACCTCTGATTTTTAAAATGTTTTAAATACTGAAATATTCCCATTTAAAAAACCCCAAACAATTGGTAGTAAGTATAAGTTAAACTATAAACAAATTACAGTAGATTAATTTGATATTTAGAGAATATTATTCGTTCGTCATGATAATCCCATAGGAATCATTTTTGTTGGAGGTCATTATACAAAATGTTAATCTTGAGGAAAATGATTTTTGAGTAATTTACAAAATACAAATCAATGTAAGTTGACGGTGCATTATACAAGTGCTGTATATGCTTATTGCAGGTCTGTTCTGGCTTCAAATGTAAATAACTTATTATTTGGACATTGTTTCATATGCCAAGTCCATAATCAACTCAGTATAGCTGAACGAGATATTGAATGGGCCATACCAAGCGCGCCATATAATAATTCTATGTTAACATGAATAATCGAGACTATTTACGGTATATCTTTACTCATAACTGCGCTCGGTAATTTGATTGAAACTTTTAATATATTCATTTTTCATAATTCTTTTAAGCAAAAGCTACCAACTCTTTATTTTAAGGGACAATAACACTCTTGCTGGCTTGACAGGTCTAGAAAATAAAATATAGCCTTATTTTAACTACTAGATGTTTACGTGTCCTACCCGTTGTGTAAATTATCCATTACAACTTATCTTGCTTGTCCAGAGGGTTCCAAAATATGTTTAAATCCAAGTTGCATTTGAAAGTGTTTACGTGAAGCTTTTCAAACCATGTTACGGCATATAGTTGAATTTCTCCAATTTTTAAAATTAGGTGCGTTAAGATGAAATTTGTATCATTTATTAATTGGAATATTGTAAAATAGTACAATTTGTTGACCAGGATAAAGATTGGGACATATTATTCAGTTACAACAAGAGTGGTATTGGGGCTTTAATCTTACACAATGCTTATTTAGGCGTTTCCATAATTTATGAAACAATCTTTCATTTAAATTCCAGTAGTTTTTCTGTATTAACCTATTATAATAGTTGATTATTGCTGTGGCATAATTCTTAAAAACCCCTTTCAGCATTTAATTCAGCATGCCTTGCCGAAGGCTTTTCAGAAATGACCACATGCTTACAAGATAATGGACCTACTGCACTGAAGGAAGGTGCAGGATCTGATGAATACAAAACCTATTATTGCGCGTAAGTTTGAACGCTATATTGTTTAAGGCTATACATACACCTCTCCGGGATACCAAAATCCGCCTATAAAAGTATTCTTTTGTAGAAATTAATAAAGATCAAAATCCACCAAAAGAAATAAAGTATGACATCCATATTTTTCATATTCATCATATGTCGGTATAGCAAAAATGAACATTTATTAAATAGGGTTTAACATTGCATAGGGAGGATACAATAATTGTTTATAATATAGTAATACGTTAGCCAAATTCAGTAGTGACTTTAAATATGTTCCTAATGTTATTATTTTATGTGAGACACATTATAAAATCATAATATTTATCTTTTTAAAATATCGATATAGAACACATGATTAAAAGCCGAAAAAAATATGATATTCAAATTGTCTGATTAGATGTACGCTTGTACCAAACATTTCCGACCTTGTTCTCTGTGACAATGATAAACTGTTCTGTTTGTTTCAGCTTTGGAAATACAGAGAAGGACTGTTATACAAAGAGTAAAAAATTAAACTCATGTGAAGATACTCGCACAACATTAATTACGGCAGCCGAAATGCTAAGACCACCGGCGTGTGGCACCATGAGGGCAGTTTCCCAGGTACTATTACTAGTACTGTCAGTGGTATTTTCAAAGTATGTTTGCTATTAAGGGGAGGTACGGTAGGGACTATGGTCGCATATTATTTGCTCAGAGAATATTTGGTTTTTAATTAAGATAGTAAAATAAAAATGACTTTTTATTTAAAAGGGCTGACTAGAGGAATTGTTATTCAAAAATTAAAGAAAATATGAGTTTTAAATTTAGATGTCGAATAAAAAGAATGTATTGGATATAAGTACATGGCTATTTATTTCATAAAACTGAACAACTTTAGAAATACAATGCATGTGATCGTAGTCCAGAATTACAAGCCTTACTACTAATATTCCTACAGTAATTTCTATTTTTTATATTAACATTTTATTTGATTAATATTATCATAATATTTTTTTAATTTTTGCTACGAATAATGCGGGCAGCATTTTGTGTGGGAGTATATTGTCGTGTATTCTGTTCGTAATCGTTACGGGAGTAATTCTCAAACTTGCTGGAATTCATATAAAGTCGATCTCTATGCATTTGATGCAACCTTAGTCATTCTGTGGTCAATTCGGAATGACCATTTGCTTATCATGAGTAACAATTTAACTTCGCTAAACAAAACTCTAGTTTGACCAAACGTATAGAACTTAGGTTGAAATCTGGATGCTTATAAACATTTTAAACCTTTGAATTGTTCGTCATACGAGAGAACCTTATCGAAATGTACAGTTTCTCTCCAAATTATTGAATTACATTGCCTCTGTCACAGTAGCTGTTCTACGTGTAAGGGGGTATGTGTTGTGTTTTTTACCAAACTTCCGGCAATGTTTGTCTTGTGTGATTATAACTCAAGAAAAATTGGATGACACCCTTTAAAATGCTGCATGTACGAATGTATATTGGAATATGGCAACGTTCTGCTTGTGGATGTGATACAAGACCTCAACACCTCTTGAGAAACTGGGGGTTTTCTGAATTAATAATATTATAATACGATTTTCAGAAAAATAATGTATAGATTGTTCGTATGTCCTTATGAATAAATCTAATTGTTGGTTTTAATATCGTGGCTTTGTAACCTAAATTTGTCCGGGGGGGGGGGGGGGGGTATTTCAAAGAAAATTAATTAACCACACTATGACCTAAAGTTTAAAAGTCACCTGCTATACTTACGTGCTACATTTCTCTCCCCAATATTTGAAAAAAAAAACTGGCAGTGGTACTTAAATTGCGGCTATTCGTACTAGGTTTTTTATTGACATGTTGGATGAAATCGAAGTTCGAATAATAACTGGCATGGAAATTTAACTTTTGACCGGAAACATTTAATATGTACGATGTATTTCCGTAAAGTTACATAAAATAATTATTTGTATCGGAGATAACCAGGGCGTAAATTGTTATTTTCCTAGTTGAATTTTCTATTTTTGTAAATATTTAGGTGCAAAATATACAGCTTTAGTTTTCTTTTCTTTTCGTTTGTTTCTATCTTTATGTTTATGATTAGAATTGCCATTTTGACCTTTATTTTTCTGACTTTTATATGTTTTGAATTTAAGGTACTGTATAGCTTGAATTTATTATATGACTTAAGAGTTTGGGGCTACTTTCTTTTCTTTTATGGAAAACGAAATTAAGTGTTGTTATGTTACCAAAACAAAACAAATATACCTTACATTTAGTCTTCAGCTATTATTGAAAGTTATTTTAAGACATATCTACTGTCTTTTGTGATTATATAATCCCAAGATTTTAGGCTACAATTATATGTAATTTTATCTGTTACATTCAATAGTTTGTGTTATATGCTTATGTTTTATCTGTTTATGATTTCCTTTTTTTAATCTTGTCTTTGATTGGAATAAAAGCTTACTTCTGCGTAAAGCTGTGTTTATTTGAAATAAGAATACAAGGGGATAAAGATGGTCTGTTGATCTCAGATGTTGTTAATTCATATGCGGGAGTAAGGTTTTTTTATGGCTCCCGAGTGAGCCATTGCGCAATATATTGAAACAGAAGTTGTGGTAACGTCCTCTACTACTTTACTTAATGTCTCACTCTCGACCTTTAAACCACAGGTCAATATCGAAGATAAATGCTGCATATTGTGGCCCTTACTATAATTGAACATCTATATGTACGTATGAGGTTCTTCACGAAAAACTAGAGATACACACGTTGGAAGTTGAGACAAGTAAAATGCCATTTTCGGCCCTTTCAACCTAACCAGACTCTCAACTTTTGTGTCCTATAGCCTCAAGATCATAAATATTCACCAAAATCTGGCAGAAAATATATTTTCAAAACCTTTTCTTCGATTCTACCAAAAAGTCAACAAAAACACCACGTAAAAGGGTTAGAAAGACTAAGAGGGGATGGGGATAAAATAACTTTCGCCCTACACTTGTGGGTTACGGCGTAGGAATATTTGGTGAGCTGTGTCCAAGAAAGAGAAGCGATACACGGGCGAATTTCTGCTCGCCTACAGAATTCCTTTCTATGATGAAATGTTGCTATGTGACGCTGTGAGAGGATAATTAAAAGGAGTAATTGAATGTCACTAGACAAGGGAAAACGAAGAAAATAGAAATAGTCCGTATATTTCCTCTTATCTAGTGACGGTCATTGGTATTTTTAAATTGTCGGATATCCTCCCACAATCTAATATAACAACTTTTGGTCTTCGAAGGAATTATTAGTGAGCAGAACTTCTACGGTGTATCTGTTATCAGACGTCACTTCAGTTAGCACTCGGCAAATCTCGACAGATTCCGGTACCCTACATCTAGACTCGAATGTATGACGAAATCCGCCATTTTGGAACTATTTTAAAGGACCCGGATACAAAATGGCTGCCCCCATAAAGATTATATCAACCAACTAAAAAATGGCTGCCCCCATAGAGATTATGTCTAGAAAAGACGCCATTTTAGGGACTTTTTTTTGTAAAAGCGGCACGTTTTCCTGTTAAAATAAATCGGTAGTCGACTAGCCGCATCGCAAATGTATGGTCGTAGGTACATATCAATTGACCTTTCCGTCAGAGACCCGTAGCTCCTCCCCCTTTTTATAATGACGTCACCTTAGACAACATTGACCCGCCTTAGACATAAACAAGCATGGCGATGGCAGAACGACGTTCAATCTTGTGCCAATCTTTTGGACCTTTCCGCTAAATTTTTAGAATAAATTTTTGAAAGAGAAGTGTATTGTTAGTTTGAAGTAAAGACAACAATCCTCCGGGTACTATAATGGAGGATATTTTCCTAACATGAACCTGTTTTAGGCGATTGACGACAGACCAACGATCAGTGGATATGTCACGGAAGTCAAAACTGACAAGACATAGATAGAGCGAGAAACCATATTTATTTCGTTTAAATTTGACTTTAAAGGAAGTAACAGACTACCATCGTTGCTGTCAGACTGGGTAAGCAAATTCTCCTTTTTTAATATCACTTATATCGATAATTTTATTGAAATTGTAAGCATGTTGAGTTACTAAACGTTAGTGAAGCGTAGCCGTAATGGGGTGGGGGTGGAGTACAATACACTTATCAACGTATGACATTCATCGGAGCTGCAACTTTTAAATTAATAAGGTTCATCATAGTTCAGCATAGTCTGGTCTGGATTTGATATAAATTTAGAGAAAACTAAGGTTGGATATAGGCACTTATGTAGATTGCAAGGCCTATAAGGCCTAGTAGGCCACACTAAACACAAAGTTGCGTTAGGCTATTCAATATTGTCGTGACTTGTACTACTACTATTACTAATACTATATAATTTTTTATAGTGGAATATTAAGACTAGGCATCGAAATTACACTTTTTATAACTGGTGCAGCATGTCTATATAGTAGGCCAGGCCACCCCATATGTTCCTTTCAACAAATAAAATAGAGAAACATGCCGAGATTTTCTTTTTATCACGATGATTTAACTTGTAGGATGTGTGGCTACTGCTCCCTTGCTGTCAAATGACCCATGCACATTGATCAGTCACTAAAACAACAATGAAGAAAAACCAAGACTAAGAGGTGACAAGATTGATCCTGTTCATAGAGTTATATAACTCTATGATCCTGTTGCAGTAATCCGCACCCACATTATCCATCAACCTAATGTCATTTGGTTTGAGAATACACTTCAAGATTGTAGATACCGGTAAGAAATACTCAAAAGTATTAATAAAATATTATTTATTTAAAAATACATGTACTTGTACAGTAAAGGCTACATCTAAATGACTAGATATAATTATGCAACAGTTTTATAATGTATGTTCTGAAGCAAAAGGTAACAGACTTTGCATAATAGAGTGACATTGTGAAATCACAAATTAAATTCCTTTGTAAGAGTTTGAAGAATTAGCTTATATATATGTCACATGTGGTTATCGAAGATTATTAATAATATTAAGCAATACGGTACTAGTAAATAAAATAAAACCAAGTACGAACAATCCAAACCATTAGACAAAATTCGAAGTTCTAAAAAAAAACGTTTTAGGCAAAATAGTATACATTTTTTGTTAATTGTTTGTATTTTTTTTTCTTCTTCAGGAATGTTGCTGTAAAAGAATAAAGAAGTAATAAGCTATAGACTGATATAAAATATACACATACATAAAATGTGATGTGTGTATAAAGGCCTAAATTGAATTTTACATATTTTTGAAACAATTGCAGCAGCATCGAAAAAATAAAAACATGCTATTTTATATCAGAGTTTTTCAAATAAACCCAACAAATTTGTGTCGTGAAATTAAATAATTAATATTTACCCTGAATTTCACCGTAATACATGACTAGCAAGACAAAACAACAAATTTCAGTGGAACATGTATTTGGGAAGAATAGGCCTAGCAACAAGAAAAATGGGAGTAACGCTTTTCTATCTTTGTATGATCTGTATCAATTGTGAACTCTTGATTTGATAATAAAATTATTAGAGTAGTTAAAAAGCTAGTTTATTTACCTGTCAACAATTTGTCTTTTTATTGCTGCAGCTCTTGTTAATTTTGGTTTAATGTTATACTTCCATTTTATGATCAGGTGAATATGGTTCCGAAATATTTTCTATAGGTCCAGGCAGCGTCAGAAAGTGCTGAAAATCAGTTGATTTAACATGTCATTTTAAATGCAAAGTATTCAAACATTACATTTAAGACTACTAGAACTAAAACACCAAATAATAATGACTGTAGGCCTAGAAGACACATCTCGTCTAGCCTAAATTGCCTATCTTGATAAACTTTCTTAGAACTAGGCCTAGGCCTCTAGTGTGGCCTTCATTTGGTTGTGGCAATAGAATTTTAGGCCTATATAAAAGCGTTCATTACATACCGTCTGGTTAGACTGTCTAGGCCTAGCCTACTGTGGGCCTTGAACTGAACAGGAAGGGGAGGGTGAAGAAATTCCCACCTTGTTGCCGAATTCTGCAATACGATACGGAATGGGTGAATGTTATGGAATGATGTGAGATAACTCGTAAAAAAACATAAAAGAAGATAAGACAGTATCAGTATCGACAGAAACATAGGCCTACCCTACACCTAGGTTGCTCCCGACGTTTTGACAATGATACTCACACTGGCGACTGTAGTGTAACTTTACAGTCATAGTAGGCCTACTCATAGTGTAAGCAGACGACGTGTTATACGATAAAGGCGTAGATTACATAATATTTTATTGTTTTTTGGCTAAACGAAAACAAATTTATTAACATTGGAATAGTTTACATAAAATTAAATGTTATTTAGCATTTAAAAAATAATTTACTTACCTCAGAACACACTTGACAGGTTAGAATTGACGTTTGTTTACATTTAATTGGGCAGTGACTTCGACAGCTGTCTATCTATTAAAAGACACGTCCCATATTTCTTTCAACTGTTTCGGGAAGGTAATGCACACTACATCACCCTTTAACCTGTCTGGATAGCAGCTATCGCTGTTACGATGTCCGTGTGAGCAATATTTAACTACGATTGACGACGTTTCAACACACGGCAAAATGTCAAAATTCACGTAGTTTGTCTAAGGTGATGAAGCGTGGAAACGCGACGTCATTTCGCGGGAAACGTAATCGAAGCTGATTGGTCAAAGCCTTATTGTGGGCGGAGTCGACGGAAAGGTCAATTACAGTCATACAGTCGAGTCTAGATGTAGGGTTACGGAGAGTACCGGAATCTGTCGAGGTTTGCCGAATTTTCAGTTAGTTATAATAGAAGGATAACTCGCGTTTTCCTTTAGCGTTCGTCACTCCCCTTTCTTAAAAGCTTCATGATATTTGAATATTCAATTGAAACCATATTGACTGTAAATTAGTAGTAATTTGATTTGGTGCTTGAATTATAACCGTGCATTTTATTTAGCACAAACAAATAGTTACATTTATGATTTCAAGGTTTTTTTTGTTAATGACCAAACATGAAATTCTATGACATTTCTTCCAAATGAGATCACACCCCAAATTGGATAAATTGTTAATGTGTCTTTTGCAGCTTAATGTTTTACATTTTGGATCCAAATCTATCATTTGTGGTGATCTTTTAATATGTGGCACTTACGGAGCAATAGAAAATTAATGAATAGCCTTTTTACACTCTTTTATGCTGTGAATTATATCATAACTGACATAACTCCCTTTTCCACCTCATTTTGTCAGGACATTGATGTTAAGATTAAAACAACTTACTTCCATAAAATAATTACACTGCTATGCAATTTCAAGGATACCTCTGATTTTTAAAGTGTTTTAAATACTGAAATATTCCTTCAACAAGTTGGATTTGTTACCACAGTGACATTTTTAGGTGGCTTACAAATTTCACACATAGTACCTTACAGTTACCTTCATTGCAAACAATTTGCAGTTTGTCTTCTTGTATAGTGGCCAAGGTTTGTAGAAATAATTACCGTTCATCTCCGAATTTCCAAGAAATAGGCAAATATTGGTATTTGAGACATACAAATTGTAACAAAATGTACCATTTCGTAGGAATGGGTAAACGACTTTCAATTTTTGAAAAAAATACTAAAATATTTTGAATATTTTTTTATGTGTCTTGTTTGGAACTCTCTAAATCTCTTTGCAGAACTCACATGTTGACGCAATTAAAACCTTGGACCTGAGCTCCCACCTGGTATACAACACAGCACATTAAAGGGTCGCCATTTCTGCAGTATCTTTTTTGTGTCTGTATTATTTTAATGTTGCAAAAACAAATGTTAAGTTATGAAGAAAATAATTTATGATGATAAACTTATTAAACCATATACGAGGCAGACCACAATTAAATTTCACCATCTCAGTACTCACAAATTATAGTTCGTCTATTTTTAGCAAATCTCGATCTTATATCTCCCCTTTTGCATGTTGATTTTTGTTGGTTTTTTGGTTTAGAATAGACGGAGAGGGTCTTATTTCTCCCCTTTTGCATGTTGATTTTTGTTGGTTTTTTGGTTTAGAATAGACGGAGAGGGTTTGAATTAACCTTTTCTGCCAGGTTAGCAGTTATTGGGTTGGTTACGGAAATACGAATAGTTGCATGTTTATAGTATGGTTGTTAAAATCTGTGTGTCTCAAAATTTTGGTGGTCAACCTGATACAAATTCTCTGTCTGTAGTGAAAAGCAGTCGGCCAACGAAAATGTGGGGAAAAGTTGGGAGAGGGAGAAAAGGTCAGATGGGCATATTATTGGTGGTCTGCCTCCCTTTATTGTTGATTATTTGTCTCCCTTTACACACATTTTTTGTGGATTAAAGGGCGTATGACTTTTTCTTTGGACTCTTACAATAGACGAAAATGGGTCCAAAAGCACATATTAATGTATTTATGATAGTATATAATTTGATTTATAATTAATTTTTTATCGAAATTTCTAATCAGTTATGTTGGTGAAATTCCCGATCATTCTAAAGTGAACGATGGGTTTTTACGTCTTCTTTGATTTGTCCATTCCATACGTGTTTTTTTAAAATTCTTATTTTGTCTTTGCGAATTAGCCATTGTCTTGTAGGATATATTATTTTCCTTGTTCATTTAAACGAAATCTTCACGAAAGTTCAATTCGCTCATACCATTCATTCATTATTTGATATAATAGTACACCAACATTATAGCACGACGTCACATTTGTATTTTAATGTCAGTTGGTAATAAATAGAGGTGTGTGTGTGTGATTGATCTAATTGAAAGAAACAAATATATTAACCCTTACCACAGAGTAATGCATGGATATAGCATTATAATATAGATTGAACCTTAAATTATTTTACTCAAGGTTTAGAAGAAAGCCGTACCCTTTATATGTTTTTGCGGATTATTAATTTTGTATTCAGCTGAAGTATCCAAACGCAGAGGATTATGTTGGTGGTAGCAAGTAAACCTGTAATCATTACTGAATAAAATGTTAAATTCCCTGATGTTTACGACGTCTTTAGGATTGTATTGTAGGTTGCAGCCAGCGAAACGATTTCAATGGCTGTTTATATAATAATAATAAAATATATATTTTATAGACCGTTACACACAAATTGTCTCAACCGTCTTTACATGGGCGTTCTACATATCATATATGCATAATAATAAATTAATAGAAAAAACAAACAAAAAAACTAACAATAATGCATAAAAAATCTCAATTAAAGATTTACAAATGTATGCCTAGATAAAAATATTAGTTGAATAGTAGTATTATTGCCTAATTGAATAAATATGTTTTGAGGTTGGACTTAAAGAGGCTGAATTTGGTGATTGATCTGAGTCTTAGTGGCAGCTCATTCCAGAGAGTAGGCGCGACACGACTGAAGTAGCGATCGCCATACAACTCACTGGTTTGTTTTCCATGTGTTTTGCGGAAAAATGGTCGCAACTTCACCTCATCACTGCTTCTAGTCCGATATGATGAAACTTGAATGCTAATGATATCAGTGAGGTAGCAAGGCGCTGACTCACTATGGCGTATTAACTTGAAAATTATACACGACAGTTTGAAATGAATCCGCTTCTCAACTGGGAGCCAGTGTAACTCTCAAAGTATGGGCGTCATCTCTGCGTGACGCTCCAACTTCCTTCGGATCACCAGTCGAGCAGCGGAATTCTGAACATGTTGTAATTTCTTTAACTTGTCTTTTGGGAGACCATAAAACAGACTGTTGCAGTAATCCAGCTTTGATGTCACAAAACCATGCACCAATTTCTCAGTACTGGCCTGATCTAACAAATGCCGGATTCTCCCTATACGCCACAGTGAGTGAGAAGCCTTGCTAAACACACTCTTGATCTGATCATCCATCAGTCCAGCCGAGTCCATCATCACCCCCAAATCACGAGCTGATGGCGAAACAAGCGGACTCGCATTTTTCCTGTACGATGAGAAACGAACAATTTCAGTCTTATCGTCATTGAGTGCAAGTAAGTTTGCACGCATCCAGAGACGAATCTCATCAATACATGCCTCAATACGACCGACAGAAATCAAGTCCGTTCGAGAGTCACAAGTGATGTAGAGCTGGGTGTCATCAGCGTATATCACAGCATTTAGACCATGGCGGCTGATGATGTCCTCGACTGGAGTCATGTATAATGCAAACAGAACCGGTCTAACTGACACCCTTTGTGTTCTTCCTCGAAGAAGAGAATTTATCCAATCGTAAGCCTGACCACAGATGCCAAAACGTTTAAGCAATCTGTTCATGAGGATGTTGTGATCGATGGTGTCGAAGGCAGCAGAAAGGTCCAGTAATACCAATATGACATCATGTTGCTTATCAAGAGCAAGCACAAATTTCCCATAGAGGCCACCACTGGGCAAGTACTGATGTAAGCGCGAAAACCACATTATTCTAGGAATTTGTCTAGGAGACAACAATTTGACACTGGTCTGTGATTTTTATGAGTATTGGGATCCAAGCCAATCTTTTTGATAGGGGTCGGACAATGGCAGCTTTACACTCGTCTGGAAAAAAACCAGACACGAATGACGCATTCACGATACGTGTAGTAACAGAGGGGCCAATACATTACAACAATCCTTCACAAACTGCGTTGGTATTGGATCCAATCCACATGTTTTCGCTGGCATTTTTTGAACAATGGAGATGACTTAGTACCGTTAGCTGACACTGTGGAATTGACTCATCAACAATCGAGATGTCATGGTTCCTAAGTTTCGCTAGATTTGTAGTTATTTTCTCAGTGAAAAAGTTCGCAAATGTTTCTGGAAGCATAGAAATCTCAACATTATTCGGAAGAATGCCAGCTGATGTTTTCTTAGAGCCTGAGATACTGTCAACAATATTGAAAAGTTCCTTTGAGTCAGCTGCCCCAATTCGATTGCGATGAAATAACGCCTCCGATTCCTCAAGTAGCCTGTTGTCGTTAGCCCAAGCTGCCTTGAATATTTGATGATAAACTTCCAATTTAGTGTCCACAAATTGACATTCAAGCTTTCTAAGCGCTCGCCGTTCTGCTAACAAATCAGCAGTGAACCATTCTGCTCTGGGTTTGTCTATCAGGGTCTTCCTTTTCACTGGAGCGTGTTCATTCATAACATTTGTCATTTCAGAATTATAGGCAGTCGCGAGTTGATTGACATCGACAATAGATTCCACCTGGTTTAGTGAATTCACTTTTGAGGCCTTCAATGCAGAAGAATCAATTATTTCCTTCAAAAACGATGATCCCTGGTGACTTTCAATGGAGGGGGTCGGTGAATAATGGACGTGAAATGAATTGCGTAATGATCTGAAGGCAAGGTGCGATTGCAAAATGTTAATTCACAAAATGTAAATACATAATCATATATTTACATTACGATACATTCATAATGCACTACGGGTGTCTTCAATTGTTAAAAGAGTTGAAAAGTGCGTATGTACATATTGGGGTAAAACTACTATGTTTATCCCATAATTTAATCTGAGTTGTATAAGAAAATATGGCGTAATGAATTTGAAAATAATCATCTTAAACAATCTTTGTAGTAGATGTTTACATAATAACTATCTGGTAGCACACTTTTAAATAGCGGTTTAACGTCTATGAAATGTCCATCTTTTGAATAGTTTCCGTCTTCATTAGCCCAGCCCGGGCAGAACATCAGGACATTAAGCCCAATTTCTTGTTGCTAGTCTTCTTTTTCATTTTTATTTTTTTAGCGCACGCGGAGGAAACCCAAGCCACATATGCTCAAACCATCAAGCTAAACCACAACCGCAAGCACGAGGTTACCGGCTATGCCTGTTCCCCAATCCCTATTCAGATACAAATCTGTAAAAAAAAATATTGCTTATATAAAAAAATATATTACTTAATGTCTCGCTCTCGACCATGAAACCCCACATAATCAATTATGTTCATTTTGTACGGTGGCTGACAAGGGACATGAAAAAATAATATAATTTTCACCAAAATCAATTTTAATTTTCACCAAAATCAATTTTAATTTTCACCAAAATCAATTTTAATTTCCAGCCAAGTTAATTTTAATATAATTTGTTTTTTTTTTATAATTTTCACCAAGGTCATTTTTAATATAATTTGTTTTTTTTATAATTTTCACCCAAGTCAATTTTAATTTTCACCCGAGTCATTTTTAATATAATTTCAATTCTGTTGAATTTCCACCCATTAGCCTCGTTTCAAAAACGCTAAATTTCGCCCGCCATTGGGAAAAAAAACATGCAGGAGTCGACAAATTCTTACTCGGGATCTGCAGTGAAACGTATTGAAATAAATGAAATGGGGGTTTAACGTCCTACTCCGACTGGGCTACTGAATGCAGTAGGCCTATGCCAGAAGGGAAATTTTCCGCTGTCAGCGGCACGACATGAAATTTCAACTGTCAAGAGTTATTTTACATGCTCGCCAAGCACGATACTAGATCTTGTTTATCTGAGAAAAATTTCAAATATATTTCCGTGTTTTTACCCACAATGCTAACCCTCAGGCTTTAGAATAGTTTTAGCCACAATCCACCGTTGCTACAGCTTCAATTTGTACGATTGACATGCAATTAATAAACCTAACCCGAAAGTTATTTCTCCGATAAACTAAGATCTCGTATGCAACGAGGGTTCAATCCCAGATCGGGGCAATAACTTTATCGTTGTAAGTGAGAGGGATATTCGGTCTCCCGTCCGACCAGGCAGGTTTCCCGTGAGGTCTTCGGTTTCTTCCTGCAGTAATGATCAAAATCATTAGCACGATCTGTGCCAAGGGGCAAATAATAATCGCGTCATTTACAAGGGTATGTAGCAAATCTCCCCAGAGAGGTTCCCACAAGATACTTGAATCGATATTTTAGTGCGTAATATCCACTCAACACTATTTAGGTCATTTCAGGACTATAACAAGACTCTTTTATTTCAATAGTCAGATTGTGCGTAGTCGTCTTTAGAGTAATGGAAGGAAACTGCAGAAAATATAAACCACACCACTTGAATTATGATGTAATGCAAACGCGTTAACTATCGCCCCCCTTTCATATCTGAAAATCTTAATAAATGCAAGATAATTTCTGTCTATTAAGTATAAATTTCGGTCGATAAAGTATACATCAAATGTAATTGCAGGCCTGATTTCTGGCTGTGATACGTTGACAGGCCAGCTTGTGTTCACATAAAATGTCATCATGTTATAATATCAAAAATCCTTAATATACCAGTAATGGCTTTTCTGGTGACATATAATTTAAAGCTACAATTTCAAATTTATTTTAAAAAAGCCTTAACATAGATGTTATCCATTAACAGTTCTACCTTGTTAAAGAATAATCCTATTAATCCTGTTATCACTATTGCCAGCTAAGAAATTGGCAAAATACCATTTTCAACTTCAAATTCCAATGTTTGATTGAATCCAATGCATGCGAGGCAATGGGAAAACAAGGGAGGTAATTGTGTTATTATTTCCTGCGTCAATGTTTTTTAAGGGTGGGAAATAATGCCCATGGTCGTATAATATTGAAAAAAAGACTTAGAAATAATTATGTTTTGACTTTCTTAGAAAATATGAAATTCTCGCTTTAAACAAGAACTGATAATAAAAGTATGAGAAAAATATCTATTTGATATAAGGTAAAACATCATCTATTAGAATCTGATAAATGTATTTACAGAATGAGAAAAATATCTTTTTAATATAAGGTAAAACATACTATATCCCAATCTGCTAATTATAGTATGAGAACCAGCGGTTGCCAGGCAAGATACGCCCATATTTTGCAAGAGATGGATTATGGTCTGAAATGCGCGAATATCGACATGGACTGAGATATTTGGGATATATGTCTTAGGAACGAGGGGCGACCATTTTGTCCGGCAGTTTCGATCAGATGTTCAGAAACAGGGCGTAACGGGGATATATTCATACGTTTTTTTTTAAATCGGATAAAAATTGTGCCCCCTAGAGGGACCACAAGCTAAAAACGAGATTTTTCGTACAATCAAGGGCCATAAATCAGAAAGTTAAGATCCGATAAGCGCGAATATCGAAAGGCACCAAACTCTTTGAGCTATAAATATGCATTTCAAATTATTTCATGAAAAAACAGGTGATAATTGTAACCTCTAGAGCCAGGTTTTCAAACCTTTTCTCACCGCTCACCCCCGGCAATACTATATACCGGAATACACAGGAAAACAACCGTAAAAAACCCGAAAACATCATTTTATACTGAATACCGGAAACACCGGAAAACCACAAAATACCGGAAAACACACTTAATACCGGAAAACATAAAAATATGTCGTGATGTCGGGTTATCGGCCATATTCCTCTTAATACTATGATTATATACCCTGATCCTTGGGTTGGTCAAGAAACTTCCCCTAAATTTTGCTGTTTGGTTTCTCTCTGTCGTGTCTAGGGTTAGGGTAAGGTTTAGGGTTAGGGTGGTGGAAACGGGTTAGGTTTAAGAATTTGGGGAGGGGCTAAATCTCCACATAAGCACTGGCCTAGGGTGATGAAAAATTAGTTCGTGATATTTCCTATTTTTATTAAAAATACATACAATACATTATGTTTATATACATAGGTAATTAAACTGTTTGTGGTGATGGTGGCGATCATGGTCTTCCTTGGACGGGGCTTATGGTGTTCT
This sequence comes from Patella pellucida, assembly GCA_917208275.1. Lineage (NCBI taxonomy): Eukaryota > Metazoa > Mollusca > Gastropoda > Patellidae > Patella > Patella pellucida. The sequence goes on from OU795044.1 coordinate 23,222,755, forward strand.
GGTTTTTGTTTCTGAAAAGAAAGGAATAAATTTGGGGCTCACCCAAGCCTCATTAGTGTGTATCATAATAAGAATTGGATTTTGGATTAGGATGGAGACTGGCCTTATTTGATCTTATTTACTATGCACTAGGATGTCGTTCAGGTTTTTTTTTAGAATATGCAACTATAAGTTTTTGTGTGAAGATTTTCGGGTGATTATCTTGGAGATCAGTATAGTGTTTTCTGGCTATTGCGCTAGCCGTATGAATATTCAAACCCAAGGGGGTTGTTGTTTTTAATTTTTTCAATCCAGAATTTTTCTCGTGTTAGCCTAAACGTTTTAATTTCTTCTGTAGTTTCGAAATCGCTCTTAGCCTGTTCTATCGGCGTGACAATGAGATCAGAGATGTTATGATTTGGTTCGTTAAAGTGATTTGAGACCAGTTTGTCTTTTTGAGTGACTATGTCTGATCGGTGACCGTTACTTCTTTCCCGAAGTACACTTTGGGTCTCTCCTACGTATTGCATGTCACATTGTCTGCATGAAATTATGTTTGAACTACTGCATGAAAGTTGGTCTAATATTGGGAAGTTTTTGCCTGATATTTTGTTATGGGTGTGGTCGGATACATTTATGATTTTGCATGTTTGTCATCTTGGGTGGCCACAAGTTTTGGTTTTGACTGCTGATTGCATATTATTTGTTTCTTTGGCTTCAAGTTCAGCGAGAGTGTTGTTTTTTATACGTCGGAGATATCGTTTGGAATATCCCTTTTCCCTTAGTTTGCTAAATACCAATATGTACACGCTGACTCAAAGTCGGTCTTCTGGGTACATATCCTATGAAATTGGAGAATCTGAGATTTTATGATGCCAGTCTGGCATTGCCAGAGAAAGTATGTTTTGGGTGAAAGGAGCTTTTGAACAAAAATTGATGTGTGTCGGTTTCTTTGAAAAATACTTTAGTTTTCCAATTGGCCTGTGATTTTGTGTTGCTACTTTTAAAAACGGTAGTGTCTAGGAAATCTATGCTGTTATGACTCACATTTGCGGTTAACTTGACAGATGGATGATGATTGTTCAAAATGTTAAAAAAAGTCAAAAATTCGTCTAGCGTGTATGTCCAGACTATCAAAATGTCATCTCGAAAACGTCCATAGAAATCTGGTTTTAAGGGGCAGAACTTCCCTTTCCCACTCCGCCATGAAGAGATTTGCATAACTCGGGGCAAATCGTTTTCCCATCGCAGTTCCGGAAGACTGGGCGTATACTTGGTCGTTGAAAGTGAAGTCATTCCTCCTCAGACAAATGTCGAGTAATTTGAGGATTTCTTCGTCTGGTCTGGATTTTTGTGGGTTCCTAAGAAATACTTTCCTTACTGCTTCAACTCCCGTAGTAGGCTATTATCGATGTTCGTGTACATGCTCTGTACGTCAATGGATATTAAAATTGTGTGCTCAGATACTCTTAACTGTTTGATTTTGTGAATGAAATCGTTAGTATCTTTAAGGTAGGATTGGTGTTGGCATGTTATGGGTAATAAGAAGTGGTCTATATATTGTGATACGTTGTATGATTCGCTGCCACAGTCTGATATTATTGAGCGTCCCTTTGTTAATTTTTTAGGTATAAACCATTCCGTTTCTGGATTTTTATGTATTGTTGGTAGCGTGTAGAGATAGCGTGTAGATAATCATTGGTAGCGTGTAGATAATCATTGGTAGCGTGTAGATAATCATATTGTTTCGCTGTTATGTATTCCTTGTCTTGTAATTCATGTAAGATGTAATTCATGTAAGGTGACAGTGTCCTTGAAGATAGGTTGGTCTAATTTAGTGTAATGTTTAGGATTATTTAATTGTGTTTCTGCCTCAGATATATAGTCTGCGATTCATTATGACACAACATGAGCCTTTGTCCCTTTTCTTGATTATTATCTTTTTGTATTTTTTGAGAGTGTTTAATGCTGTTTTTGTTGCTCGATTGAGATTTGGTTTCTGTGATTGTGGTTGAAGGGATGTTATTTCTGTGTTCATTTCGTCGAACGTTTTTAAGATTGTTGGTAATAATAACTTTTTAGGTGGTTTCCCTGTGGATTTTTCTGTGAATAATTTTTCACCTCTGCCGGGTTTGTTCCTAAAGAAATAAGTAAGCGAAAGGGTCCTTTGGAAGCGTTCGGTTGCCTGGGTGATGGGGTCTATGGATGTTATTGTGGGGGTTGGGATGAATTTAAGGCCTCTGTCAAGAATGTTTATTTCTAGGGGGCTGAGAAGTCTGTCGCTCAGATTGACAACTGTCTGACCTAAAGACGGCTTCTCATTCCTTTTCTTTTATCCTAGTTTAAATTTCTCATCCAGCAGTTGATGATCTCTCTGGCCGTACCCGGGCTCCAGTGGATGGCGTCGTTACCTTTCAGTTCAATTTTGCCCTTTAAGTTTGGTAGTGTGGTGGCGTTTGGTGAAGGTGTAGTGGAGATCAATTGGTTGTAGCTGGTGAGGTTTCGGTAGGCGATCGGATTTTCTTGTCGGAGTCGGGAAGAAGTGGGGATCTGTGTGGTGAAGAACTTTGTTGTTGGGAAAGCTGCTCTGGTCACCTTGAGTAGATCTAGCATCTGCTCGTGTATCCTTGGTCCGCTTTCATCCCTGTTGTTGAGCCCGACATGTATCACTTACTCTTCTGGTGCAGGTCCCATGTAGTTCTGTAGAATCTGTTTGATATGGCTGATCTTGGCTCCAGAATAGCTATGGATCTCCCAGTACCCGAGAAAGGATACAATCCTAGCAAAGTTAGAGGATCCAATAACCAGTGTCTTTGCCTTGACTGTCGGTAGGTACCATAAATCCTTCTCGTCTTTACCTTTGTAGCTGTGTGGTCTCTTTAGGGATAGGTTGAGTGAGCGTCTGCATCTGGTGGAAGATCTGGTGGTGATTCTAGGGTTAGGAGTGATGGACAATCTAGGGGACAGACGGTTGACAAGCGCGTTTAGTGGCGATATAGATCCCGTGGAAGAAGGTGAGCCAGACACAACCCGGGGCGAACTGGTTGATCTAGCTGCACGCTTCGAGGGAGTGTTAATGCATGTACCTTCTCCGGGGGATAATTTGCTCTTGTTCGGTGTGTTTCGTTTTGGTGTGTCCCGGAGAAGGTTGTGTGTGATGTGCATTGGTGATAGGGGAGGGTGTGTAACAGTTGTAGAGACCGTGGACAGGAGACGATGGAACTCTTGTCTTCACACTATCCTGAAGTCGCTTGCCCTGGTACTTCTTGGCCCATGCTAGGGCGTGGCTAGGGTAATCTTGTACAACATCTTTGGTAAAGTGACGTGACTTCAAGTACTCTAGTTTCTCCGCTAGCATGGCTCGGTAGTGTGTCGACAAGGATGAGGCGACGTCCTTGGTCCATTCCAAGTTCAATGCTTCAATGGTAGTGGCTATGGTGGGTGTCTTCATGGCCGGCTTCACGAACTTGTTCAGGTCTTGGATCTTCCAGGTGAAACTTCTGGTGGGCGATCCTTTCTCTTGGCTCTCCATAATGGTCAAATGGTAAAGGCATTGCAAGACCCGGAAGAAGGCTTTAAACGATGCCTGAATTGTTGGCGCTGGTTTGGTTGTCCTTTTGGTTGGCGATGGTTTGAGTTTGGTTGGCGCTGGTTTGGTTGTCGACTTGGTTGGCGTTGGTTTGGTGGTCGTTGAGTTGGTTGGCGCTGGTTTGGTTGATGACTTGGTTGGCGCTAGTAGCGGAATCCTGGTGGTGATTGGTGGAATCCAGGTGGTGGTTGGTGAAATCCAGGTGGTGGTTGGTGAAAGCTTGGTGGTGGTTGGAATCTGTCACGGAGCTGTGGCCATTCCATTGGTAGATGAGTGGGCGTTGGAAGGAGACCTATCCATGAGTTGTGGTGATAAAGGGGGGGGGGACTGTTTGGTTGAGTGAGCGTCTGCATCTGGTGGAAGATCTGGTGGTGATTCTAGGGTTAGGAGTGATGGACAATCTAGGGGACAGACGGTTGACAAGCGCGTTTAGTGGCGATATAGATCCCGTGGAAGAAGGTGAGCCAGACACAACCCGGGGCGAACTGGTTGATCTAGCTGCACGCTTCGAGGGAGTGTTAATGCATGTACCTTCTCCGGGGGATAATTTGCTCTTGTTCGGTGTGTTTCGTTTTGGTGTGTCCCGGAGAAGGTTGTGTGTGATGTGCATTGGTGATAGGGGAGGGTGTGTAACAGTTGTAGAGACCGTGGACAGGAGACGATGGAACTCTTGTCTTCACACTATCCTGAAGTCGCTTGCCCTGGTACTTCTTGGCCCATGCTAGGGCGTGGCTAGGGTAATCTTGTACAACATCTTTGGTAAAGTGACGTGACTTCAAGTACTCTAGTTTCTCCGCTAGCATGGCTCGGTAGTGTGTCGACAAGGATGAGGCGACGTCCTTGGTCCATTCCAAGTTCAATGCTTCAATGGTAGTGGCTATGGTGGGTGTCTTCATGGCCGGCTTCACGAACTTGTTCAGGTCTTGGATCTTCCAGGTGAAACTTCTGGTGGGCGATCCTTTCTCTTGGCTCTCCATAATGGTCAAATGGTAAAGGCATTGCAAGAGCCGGAAGAAGGCCTTAAACGATGCCTGAATTGTTGGCGCTGGTTTGGTTGTCCTTTTGGTTGGCGATGGTTTGAGTTTGGTTGGCGCTGGTTTGGTTGTCGACTTGGTTGGCGTTGGTTTGGTGGTCGTTGAGTTGGTTGGCGCTGGTTTGGTTGATGACTTGGTTGGCGCTAGTAGCGGAATCCTGGTGGTGATTGGTGGAATCCAGGTGGTGGTTGGTGAAATCCAGGTGGTGGTTGGTGAAAGCTTGGTGGTGGTTGGAATCTGTCACGGAGCTGTGGCCATTCCATTGGTAGATGAGTGGGCGTTGGAAGGAGACCTATCCATGAGTTGTGGTGATAAAGGGGGGGGGGGACTGTTTGTGTGCAAATGGGACAAGATAAGAGAGCTGTTAAGACGAGATACAGTAGAGATCGAAAAAACAAGGAGGGGGGGATGTATATTTATATAGAATGTTTGGAAGTATATGTGTTGTATGAAACAGCGAATGCGAGACAAAAAGTATATGTTAGATCTTCGAGATATGTAGGGAATTGAACGGAATAATTATTAAACAATTTTCGGATCAAGCTTGTGCTCAAGCGTGTATTAATTTCACTGATAACGTGATGTAATGCAACTAAAATATAAATGTAGTACGGGAATGTGGTATATGTTGTATGAAACAGAGGATGTGAGACAACAAGTATATGCGACGACGTTAGATGTTCAGGATATGTGAGCAAATGAATAGAACAACTATTAAATAACTTCCCAATAAAGCTTGTACTTAATTTAAGCGTGTACTGATTTCACAAAACGGCTGGTAACGTGACGAGATGTAACTAAAAATATAACACAAGTGTGAAGCAAAGAAATCGTTTGAACTGTGGGGTTTATTGAATGGATAATACAGTATAGTATATTGTTGAATTCCAAACGTTCAATTAAAATCTTCTAACAAATATAAAAAAAGAATAACATAAGAATATACAAAGAGAAAAAAAGGTTCTCACATATAATATAGACGGGTCGTTCCTCGATTATATCGCGATGTACATTTCAGAGTAGTATCCTTTGTGTTTTCCGGTATATAGTATGGCCCCTCACCCCTATATGAATTCTCAACCGACCCATTTACCCCCAGCGTTTTGAGGAGGTTACTGACCGCGGTGACAGCGGAGCTGTGGCCACCGTGAGCCCCGTATGGGCGAGGTCTACATGAAAATGTAGGCGTATACAAATATCTCTTTGATATAAGGTAAAACATAATCTATTACAGAATGAGAAAAATTTAATGACTTAGATGGAAATTATAAATTACAAATTAAATTAAAAATGACTTGGATGGAAATTATAAAAAAAAAATTATATTGAAATTGACTTGGGAAGAAATTAAAATTGGCTTGGGAAGAAATTAAAATTGACTTGGGTAAAAAAAAAACCCAAATTATATTGAAATTGACTTGGGTGAAAATTAAAAAAACAAATTATATTATTTTGCATGTCCCTTAACAGCCACCGTAATTTTGTATTTACTTTTAATAATTTGACATATAAATAGGTATTTGTATCGAAATATATAGCACATGTTATCGAGTTCGACACATATGCGGTTTTATAACCGTGGATTAAACCATGGAAAATTTGAAATTTTCGAAAATGACGCACAGCGCCTCAAACATTGATTTCAGAACTTGTCGTGTGCCCCCCCCCCCCGCCACCCTAGCTAAAGAACCCTATAATTTGTGTAGATTGGACGTTATCGCCTCTCTCACATCATACATTTATTGATCAAATTTTTCACTGAAAGCGACAGGTAATTTATGTGGCCGATCTGGGTATTAGTGTTGTTTTCGTTTGATCGCCATTGGAGACGAAACGGCCACTGTTCACTTTTAAATTGAAACCGAAACTCTGTTTCTTAGAAAACATGTGCGTATATATACCTAGAAATCGATAAGCATTGAGGTATGAGTTATGTCACGAACTGTATAGCCATCCAACAAAGCTTAATATCAGACGTATAATTTCAACAATGTGTTTACGACTTATTGCAGTTTTTATTATTGTCGGTAAGTAAGGTGGTATATTCAGTAGTGAAAGCAATATGTTATTGATAACATTCACTAGGTTTATTGGGTGAACATTTAAATGAGGTTACGGTGCACCGTCATAAAACATCGAATAATATTTGCAAGTCATTCAAGGGCCCTTTGATATAGTGTTAACCATTAATAGCATATTTTTTTAAAAGAGAAGAAAGCTCTACAATAATTAATAAAATCCCAGATCCATACCGAAATATAGCTGGTAATATGACTCCCTAAATGGATCTCAATTTGTAACACCCTCTTCATGAGAATATTACAACTGAGAATCGGGATACATAGTTTACACAATCGCCACATGTTGATTACACTATTTATCCTATAGCGTTTTTTCGAATTTTGTCTTATGGTTTTGGTCTTATAATTTAGAAGACACAAAAGAACATCAAAATATTGATGTAGTAATGTTTTTTTAATCTTAAAGGGGAATACTACCGCAAACAGTTCTTTTAATATGAAAAAAATAAGTTGAACTGTTGCACATATAAAGTAATGAAAGAAATGGGGTTTAACGTCCTACTATTATGCACCACAGATAAAGTAGGCTAGGGCATAGATTATTATAATACCGTATCAATAGCTAGGGTTAGCTATTGGAAAGATGGAGAGATAGATAGAGATAATAATAATCGCGTCATTTTACAAGGGTAGAAAATTAGGCCTGAGGACTTTTTCCAATTTGGCCCTTTGCACAGATCATGCGAATATTTCGATCATTACTGCAGGAAGAAACCGAGGGGGAGAGAGCGAGAAAGAGATGGGGTTTAACGTCCACTTGACACAAACTAGGTCATTTCGGGACTAACATATGGTTAAATTTTAGTTCAATAATTCGCTTGCAAGTAGGAGTCTTTAACAGTGGGGGGGGGGGGGCGGAGGACCCTACTCTTTTGCCACGCACAACAGCGGATTCAAAACCACGCCAGTTGACCCAATGACAGGCTTTATCAGTTTATGATACAGCGCGCACGCTATCCGTTCAGCCTTCCAACCCCCCTCTATTGAAAAGAATAGTTTTTCTCTCAAATATTATCATGCTATTCCTTACAAGGGATGTTATCACTAATTCATCGGCGATGCCCCGTATCTCTGCCTCGTGACACATTTCACCACTTCCTGGATTTCATTTAAGCACATGCCCCCACGACCCATCGTCATGGGAACACAGTCTAGCCTCTACAAAAATACACATATGAATTGTTCCTTTTCGAATAGATTGGGAATAAAAACAGTGTAATGAAAATCGGAATGTATAATTAGAAATAAAAAAAACGCGTAACAAGAACTGCCTTCACGATAGGCCTATACGAATATAGTTTAATTATATGTCTTAAACTTTGAAGTAAATAGAGCTGTTTTTATTCACCAATACGATTCGAATTCGGTGGAAAGAATAATACAACAATATAGCTGTATACGGTTTTAATTCATCAATACGATTTGAATTCGATGTAAAAGAACAATACTACATTAGTCTGTTTACGGATCGCAAACAGATCCATATAATATTACGAACTACTATTCGCTAATGGCCTAATCAGTAAAATGCAGAGATACTTCTAAAAATCGAAAAATTGGCCCTTAAAATATGTCTTGTTCAAAATCGTCTATTACGAGAAAACATAGAATCCATATTTGATTTCAATTAAGGATCAAAACATTTAAAAAAACAAAAACAACGTTACAAGTAATGCCCATATTTTATTTAATTGAACGGGCGTACAAAAAACAATATTTTAGGTCTTTGAAACAAACTTTTTATTCGTAGTCCAATCAACGAATAGAATGAGTCAATGCGACGATAAAGATATCACAAAATAGTTTCTTACTGACAATATTTTAAGTCTTTGAAACAAACTTTTTATTCGTAGTGCAATCAACGAATAGAATGAGTCAATGCGACGATAAAGATATCACAAAATAGTTTCTTACTGGATCCAGTACTGACTTATTTTTGCATGTTAATACGCCTTGATAAATGGTTAATTCTATCACATTTTGTGAAATGTAATGTTTACTTCTTAATATAAATGTTGATAACGGGAGCGATGTCATCCTGTTTATATCTGAAGTGTGGGTCCTCGCTTTGGTCTCTTAAACTTTTCAGCTTAATAAATCTATAAATTCAACTGATATTCCTAAATTGTCATCCGGCTGGTCTAATATTTCAGGTGAAAATAGTCCATATAATGTTTTGAGTGAAAAGAGGCATCACATGTCTTATGGTTAAAGGAGTCACATTCGACATATTTTCCTTGTCCCTGTTCGTTCGCTATTTAAAACCAAACCGTTGTACATTGGATTGTAAAATAACAAATATTTTTAAAGGAATTTTATATTATATTTAGCCCTATAATTAAAGTTATATTTAAGAGCATCGATGACCACATGAGTACTAAATATATTTTAACGTGAAACAAACGTTCTAGAACAATTGGTAACACTCATTTAAAAGTCATGAAGCCCTATATGGCAGAACCTGGAAATTGTATACAAAGTTTTTTTGTAATTGATTTTAGTTGGCAGATTCTAAAAGAGGGCACCTTAGGCTACTAAAATCAACATGAAAAAAAATGTATACAATTTACGGGTTCACTTTAAATATTGCGACTGGTGACCGGGCTTTTATGATCTTATTCTTCACCTTGCAACGCCCGTCTGTTTAATTGTGCGCTATCCAAATTGTTTATCATACACAATGTTCGATTCTTAGAAAACAGGGACTGCTACCAAATATGGTAAATAGGTTGAATTGCGCGTGACAGCTAGAAATATATAAGCGTAGTCAATACAACTGGATTAACACAGAGGGTTGCATGTCCGCTCAATAAACGTACCTGGAAAGATCGCCCGGCAAGCTTCATATCAAAATCAAAATATCGAATATGTTTCTTCAAGCTCTTGCAGTATTTGCTATTGTAGGTAAGTATATTTTTTAAGCGACAAATAGGTAAAACACTATTATTTTTGTTATAATTATGAAACATAATCATTGACCTACTAGTAGATTACAGGTATCAATCAAAGCTCAATTCTTTTTAATAACGGGTTTCTGTCGGCTTCATAAGTGACGTAAATTTTAAAAATCTATATGTTGATGATGTTGTGGTTAAGTTTCTCTGAGACTTGCGATCTACATTTATATTAAGGGTCTTGATAATGTAGTTATCATTTTTTTCGAATAGACTGCTGTCATAACACTTTATTTACAAAACACATATTTGAAAAACCTGTGACATAAAACAAGTGACATTTTCATTATGTTTGACTTTGCATATTTAATCTGAGTCAAAATGAGCTCGTTGAAATCCGTGAAAAGTAAAAATGTTTGCCTTACCTTGAAAAATTTCTCAAAAATAATTTTGAAGTGTCTATAATGAGACCGACTTGTCCTGCTGCCAAAATGTCTAGCTTCCTTAATCCCAGCTCGTTACCCAAAGTACGGACGGTGTACGGGGGACATTTGAGTACAACCGTGTGTTTGGCACCGTAGCAGATCTAGCCGTAGAGATTGTTGGTTTATTGCGGCTGGTCTGCAAGCTACATGTACCAAACCCGTTGATCCGTACGTGTTTTGACGAGTTTGGAGCTAGGATTTAGCCCTATTTACACTTGGCCAATGCCATGATAAGCGTGCTTTTCTGGGCACGGTACCGGGCCGCGATCAATTTCAAGAAATTGACCCGTTTACATTACTCTTAAATAACCGGCCTAGGAACCGTGTCAAGCACGCCAAATGTGGAACTCTTCACAGAAAAGTTAATTTCAGTCGCTATGCAAATTACCAGAATGAAAACAATTATAAAGGTTGATTTAGTTTGAGCAGTCATTTTGACAGAACGGATAACAGTTTGCGGTGGGAAGAGGTCAAGGTTCGTTTCGCGCAGTGACCCGTGCTGAAACCTTGCTTCGACCGGATAGCGTTTACACTACGAAAATTTAAAGCGAGCCGTTACTGGTACCGTGTTCAGACCACTTCATTATGAGCCAGATTGGCATTATACCTGGTACAACACGCTTACGTTTGACCCGTTTACAATACCAAAAAAGCAGAGCATCTCGTACATGGTACGCTTAACATTTGTAATGTAAACGGGGTTTATCAAAGTGGGGTTGTCTGTCTGCAAGTCACACATTCTTGGACACAGTCACCCTCCTTATAATTGATGTCTTTATCAACAATTGGTTGATGCTTAAGGACACGATAACTTTAGTTCTACTTAAGTGACATTGGCGACACTTGTGTATAGTTTCATTACATCAACGCCTCGACTAAGTTAGATAATGAGCATTTCTGCTCGGGGCAAGCAAATCGATACATAAGCAATTTGATTGGTTGGGACATTGGAATACAATAACTCTCCTTTTAATTGAGGTAGAATGTTCAAACGTGGTGTTGACCTTCGTCTGGCGAATTGGTAACTGAAATATAGCTAGCCGGTCGTGGACAGTATACTGGACAAGGCATATACTGGACGTCGGCGTGACCTGCCTCTCTTGTTATTTGACCTTATCCGTCGCAATGGTTGTTCTACTAATTTTTAAAAAAAAATATTTCTGTAGTTCAGCTTTAAGTATGGTATTGATTTTATGAAACTGGACACAAGTTTCACCACTATCACTCATTACGCTCAAGTAGAATCACAGTTGTCGAGCTCCAGTCTCAACCAATAAAATTGCTCATCGCTCTGCTAATTATCGCACTTAGTCAAGGTATTGGTGTGACGAAACTAACACCAAGTTTTATCCCTCTGATTAAAACATGCATAGTTTCATTACATCAATACCTTGAATTATTTCGATAATAGGCATTTTCTGCTTAGGGTTGGCAGAGCGATAAGCAATATTTTTGGTCGAGGTCTTGGAACACAACAATTCTCATTTGGTTCTAATTGGGCGAGAGTGATGAAACTCCGAGTATAATTGTAAATCAGATAAATCGCGAAATGATGATATAAACGTTTGATATCACAATTAAGCTTTGCATCATTGGAATTGAATCACAACGTGATCCTATTAATTCATTATAAAAATTGACCTCAAACGGGGTGTTGGGACAGTATGTATGCCTTCGTAATTTAGAGACATCATACATTGTCAATTGCCCCCACCCCTTTGCAAATATTCCGAGATCCGCCCCTGTATATTTTCATTATATCAATATCTTTCAATGATGAGGATCTTTTGCTTATGCCATGTAGCGATAAGTAGTTCGATTGTTCAACTCTGTTTTTAATTGAGGTCGAATGTTTAAATGACCCATCAAATGAGCACAAAACCAGACACGGCGGGTTTTTTGTTAGAGTAAAATTTGCGTAGAATACGATGCCGCGTGGAAATCTGTCCGCCGTTGTGGCATTTTCGAGATATTCCCGTCTAAGGTCAAATTATGAGGCCATTTGCACTGAAAGTGAATGCGCAGCGAATCTTTTATCTCGAAAACATGCTGAAAATGACCGAAAGTAATCCATCTTTCAATAAAAATAAAAACTTGCTTAATACACCTCTGTTCAAAAGGCCAAAGAAAATTTAATACAACATGTAAGCGTAATATATAAAAACCTAAAGCGAAACTTGTTCTAATTAATAATAGGAACATTTAAAACTTATCTTTAGGTGGTCTTAGCACCGAACGTTTAGATTTGGAACGTCGAAAAAGATCTGGTATAACAGATCCAAAAAACTTCGAAACCTCTTTAAAAAATCTTTCAAATCGAAATCTCCCGGATTTGGTTTAACAACGATTGTTTTTCAGATTCGGCATCGTATTCTACGCAAAGTTTTACTATACCAAAGTTGGGTTCGGTTTACCCCTTGTCAGTGGTGCAGCACGGAGCGCCTGACAAGGACAGCTGTCTAGTCGTTCGGATGGGACGAAAAACCGAGGCCCACTGTACATATTAGCGTGCACGTCAAAGATCCCTTGGCAGTTCAAATTCGATGTTAGAGTAGGCCGTAGCGCCGCTGCCCGGACAAAATTTTCCCCATAGCAAACTGCATGGTGTATGCCCTTCCTGCATTAGCCCAGGCTAGGTGCAGAAGAATAGGATGTTAAACCCCATATTATTTCATTTCATTTGATTGACACCCGCCGCACCAAGCCTGATGCACGTAAAGGTTCTGTTTGCACGTAAAGAACCGTTGACATGAAATTCGAAATGGGAGAGAGAGAGGGAGAGAGAGAGAGGGGTTTAAGGTCCACTCGACACAAACTAGGTCATTTCGGGACTAACATGGTGTGGTGATCTGAAGCGCATGTTCATAGCCCGATCCGCGTCCTCAGTTTAGACGAACTCATCGCGCAGGTCTCAGTCATTGTTTATAGGTCACTGGGCGAGGAAGGCCGTTTCCCTCACGGTTAGTAATTACTAATTATTAAACTTGATTGTACATATTGTTAAGAACTCTGATAATGTTATTTTGTAGCTATGTTTCATTCTTATGTATGTTGTAAATGTATTTTTATAAATCCGTCCTAACACGCGCTGTCGTCAGCCCGCTATCTATTGGCTGCACGTGTTTACGATTGACAGGAGTAGTAGGTGTGTCTTGTACCACGTGCTTACGTCACGTGATTTAGGGGTATATATTACCTTGTCCTTGCCCAATTCAGTAGGTGAGAGTTAAGTCGTGATTAGTGGTGGTAAGACAGAGACCTTTATCACTGACGAGTCTGACCCCGACTTATAGGGAGCGATTTATGGAGCCCTTTTAGGAGCGATACAGAGAGTCTGACCCCGACGTATAGGGAGCGAATTATAGAGCCCGTTAAGGAGCGTTTGAGAGAGCCCGATAAGGAGCGTTGAAGAGAGCCCGATTAAGAACAGGTTTAGAGCTGACGAGTGTTAGACGGAAATCATTATTTGTGTATTGAGGAACAATAAAGAGAGTTGCTGATTGATCCGGTGTTAGTCTTTCTGAGTCAGCTGCTTGGTTGGCTACTCCCACGTTTCTTCAGTAGTGAGCCCTCGACAGAATTGACGGATAGAGCCGGGCCCACTCTACCACAGTAATCCGCTCTATCCGGAGGTCTGGTTCACTACAGAAGTTTTCTGGTGGCTGGAGTGGGATACAGACAGACGACCCCGGATTCAGATTGGCAAACCCTGAGACGGCGCCAGATACAGATAGTCAGATCGGATGGAGCCAGAGAGCCAGACCTCTCCCAGTTGTTTCAGAGCTGAAGATCAACTTGTCTTTCCTGAGGAAGGAGCTGCTCATATTGGTGTTAACTCAACTGTAGAATCCACAGAAAAGCCAAGGAGGAAGAGTGCACTTGAAAGGCTCCGCGATACGATCTCAAGACAAAGAGCAAAACCGATTAGTTCTGATGCGCAGAGCTTAATAAAGAATTTGTCGGGAGCCAGAGCCAAAACTGAAGAATCATTTGATGCTGGTTTTAGCGAACAGAAGAAAGGGCCAGTACATCAACAGTCGGATATGTTGACTCCGAGGAACAGCTCTGAAGCTCCAGTGTGTGATAACTGGCGACTAGCAAGTAATTTTAGACCTTCCGCCAGAGCTGCGACTCCTGATGTCATGGGAAGTCCTGATTTAATGAGAAGTGAGAACCAATATTCTGAAATGGCGAATCTCAGTAAGAACGAGCGCAATTTTATTTCTGGACCGAGCCACAGTATAAGAGAATTTAATAACACCAAATGGAACGAACAAGATCAGAGAAAGCCTAATATGCCCAGAAGGAACATGATTACTCCTCAGCTATTTGATGGAACGAGCTCTATTATGGATTATCAGATTCATTTCGAGACCTGTGCTGAATTGAATGGATGGGATGAAACGGAAAAGGCTTTGTACTTGGCTGGAGTTTTAAAGGGAAGTGCACAATCTGTGATGCCCATCGATTAGATGTTGATAAATCTTTAGTTTATCCTGTTGTTATTAGAGACTTTCGGTTGTGATGTGATTTGTGTTATTCGTGTACTTTCCTGATGGAACCCAAATGGTGGATGAACATTGGAGATACCTGTGAAACTTCGTGAACTTTTGTTTATTTTTAGAGACGTTTTATTTTCGCATGGAAGTAACAGTCCAGTTGCTTCATTGTTTTATATATAGATGTATTTAATACTTTATGTGTTATTTTATAACTTTTGTAACTTTTGCTAATTTTGTATAATGCGAGACGCATTAGGCGGAGGCGTGGGTTATGTGGTGATCTGAAGCGCATGTTCATAGCCCGATCCGCGTCCTCAGTTTAGACGAACTCATCGCGCAGGTCTCAGTCATTGTTTATAGGTCACTGGGCGAGGAAGGCCGTTTCCCTCACGGTTAGTAATTACTAATTATTAAACTTGATTGTACATATTGTTAAGAACTCTGATAATGTTTTTTTGTAGCTATGTTTCATTCTTATGTATGTTGTAAATGTATTTTTATAAATCCGCCCTAACACGCGCTGTCGTCAGCCCGCTATCTATTGGCTGCACGTGTTTACGATTGACAGGAGTAGTAGGTGTGTCTTGTACCACGTGCTTACGTCACGTGATTTAGGGGTATATATTACCTTGTCCTTGCCCAATTCAGTAGGTGAGAGTTAAGTCGTGATTAGTGGTGGTAAGACAGAGACCTTTATCACTGACGAGTCTGACCCCGACTTATAGGGAGCGATTTATGGAGCCCTTTTAGGAGCGATACAGAGAGTCTGACCCCGACGTATAGGGAGCGAATTATAGAGCCCGTTAAGGAGCGTTTGAGAGAGCCCGATAAGGAGCGTTGAAGAGAGCCCGATTAAGAACAGGTTTAGAGCTGACGAGTGTTAGACGGAAATCATTATTTGTGTATTGAGGAACAATAAAGAGAGTTGCTGATTGATCCGGTGTTAGTCTTTCTGAGTCAGCTGCTTGGTTGGCTACTCCCACGTTTCTTCAGTAGTGAGCCCTCGACAGAATTGACGGATAGAGCCGGGCCCACTCTACCACAGTAATCCGCTCTATCCGGAGGTCTGGTTCACTACAATGGTTTAATTTTATTTCAATTATTCGCTTGCGCGTGGAGGTCTTTAGCAGTAGGAGGAAACCGGAGAAAAGAAAACCCATGAGGTTGGACAGGCGACCCTACTATTTGTCACGGGTATTCGAAACCACCCCAGTTGACTCAATGACAGGCTTTATGATACAGTACGCACGTGCTAACCATTCGTCCATCCAACTCCCCCGAATGAGAGTAGGACGTAGTACACGTGCGAAACCCCTGATATTTAGAATTCAAAATAAGAGTAGGTTGTAGTGCCGCGGTGGTGGGGCTAATTATTTAATCATACGTTATTGTACTTACTGTTTAACGTCATATTCATTTTAATGATGTCAGCGAATGCACAGGGATCTTTGCTGTGGGAGGTAACCGGAGTAAACCTACGAAGGCCGAAGCGTAACCATCTAGGCCATACCCCCCCCCCCCCCCAAGGTAAAGACTCCTAACGCGCAAGCGAATTCTCCATAACCCTTTACCAAAACCCCCTTAAATCAAACATTTAGAGTATGAGAAAACACAAACTAGAAAAAATAAATTCACATACGCCTTCCTGTCCTGGGGTATCATCTGTTTATTTTGGTATTGGCGGGAACATCAATATCACTATTGACTTGTTATATATCATCATATGTTAAAACGTTTTTTTTAGGTGGCAGCAATCTTGCAAGTGGTCAGATAGACCTTTCACAATGTTCCAGTTACACTCCTGGTATTTCCACGTGCTTGAACACTTATCCTATTGGAGAAACGGGTTTAGCCGCTTTGAATATTTTCGGTCAAAATATATCAATTTGTGGGTTAGTAATATTGTGGTTGTCAAAACCATTGTAAATTTCTCAGTTTTTAAAAAGCTGCTTAATGAATTTCAGTCGAAATATGTAGATTTGTAACCTATGGTGATTATTGTTCAAATTATATTTTCGCAATCCCCTACTTGCAGTTTGATGGAATTTTGCAAGGATATATTAGTTCACGGTCGTGTTACCTCACAGGAACTCGTTCACGATATCACTACGGTGCAAGACTTTAAACCAAAAGCACTACTGCCATTACATGAACGCACACATGTAGATATTTATTTCTTTGAAATCATCAATATATTGATAACATAAATTACCCAACAAACCTATGCGGGCTACTGTTTTGAAATTACAATCCGCAGACCGCAAGAAGCCGTGACGAATGGTTTTAATTTCTACCCTTTGCTGCTTCCCTTCGCTATGGCCAGATGACACGAAATACCAGTGCGAAGTCCAAGTACGGGTAACATTCAATTGCTCTCTACTCGTTTTCGCTTCGCTACGAGTCTATAATCGGAAGGTAAAGGACGAAAGTCAAAAGTTCGCCAGACAATTTATCCAGAAATGTCGATTGAAATATTGATACCTCTGGTGCTGACAATTTTCTTTTACTTGCAGTGATATCCCCAAATACACAGAATTGGTTACCTGTATGTTGGGCGAAAGCTTAAAATGTCTAACAGATGACGATTACAAGACACTCATACCATCGGCTGAACAATATTCATCAGCTTTAACTTATTTCTGTGGCCGAATGGGTAGTAAGTATAAGTTGAAATATAAACACATGTTAGAAGATTAATGAATGTATAAGTAAGTTTTTTTTAACCAGGTTCAATATAGTTCATTCTGCTATTCGGTATATTAAGCTGTTTCAAACTTTCTGTATGCCGCTGTACGGTTGTAAGTTGTGGGACTTGTCTCACAATAGCATTGGAAATTTCTATTGTGCACGGAGACAATTAATAAGACGTTTATACAAACGGCACTCCCGTACACACAGTAACCTACTACATTTCATATTATGTAACGACTCTAACGTTGATGTCCATCTCTTCAAAAGATTCCTTAAATTTTTAAAAATATCTCCAAAAGTGATAATGAATTGTCCAACATAAGTGGCCTACTAGCTCTCAACGGTAGTTGTTCTCGCACAATAATTAATTGCATTCTGTCCAAAGTTGTTCGATATGATAAAAATGATGCTAACATTGATGTTTCTATGACTGCTGGTGCTATTTCTGATATGATTTATCTCATTGATAGCAGTTATGAAACTAACGAACATTTAAACTGTATAATAGAATACCTGCGTACAAAATAAGTTTATATTGACACATATTTATTATTTTGTAAATGTATTGTATTATAATGATGTACTTTGAGTACGAATAAATATATAATTATATATTTTTATTATGATTGTATAATATTACCCGCTCGCAATGATAATCCCTTTGGAGGCTTTTGTGTTGGATATACTTATGCAGAATGTTAATCTTGAGGAAAATAAATTTCTGCGTAATTTACAGCTGTAAAACAAATCAATGTAAGTGAAGGATGAATTTTCTGGTTCCAAATGAAATATAAATTAGTAACTAAAACATTCTTTCAGCATTTGATTCAGCATGCTTTCTCAACAGCGCTTTAGACAGTGTCAATTGCTTATCAGCTAATGGACCTACTGCATTGACGGGTGGTGAAGGATTTGATGAAGTCAAAATCAATTATTGCGCGTAAGTTGATTAATATATTGTTTGGGGGATTTGTCCGTCCTCCCCAGTCCGTCCTCTCTCGCTCCTTTCTATCTGTCACACTCACTTACCAGGAGATATTTCGGTGGATGTTATTTTAGGGATAGGCCCGGTTAACCAAAATACGCCTATAAGAGTATTTTGGTCTTGAAATTTCTAAAGATCAAAACCCACTCGAAAAAAAGTCTGACATTGTGGGTTCTCAGTAATAGTTTATATAGTAATACATGTAGATTATTAACCAATCATAGTAATGGCGTCCATGTAAGTTTCAAATGGTATGATGCTGTATGAAACACATTCTAAAATCATAATAATTATCAAATGATTAAAAGCCCTAAGAAATATAATATTCAAATTGTCTGCTTAGATGTTGATTTTAAAATACATTAAATACAATTTTAATACAGAAGGGGTTGGTGTTACAAAGGTTTCGAAATTCTGCTACAAAGAGACAGAATTGTACAAAATTTCATTCAAACGGGTTCAAACGTACAAAGAACTTGGGGGTTATGACCATTTAATGATAAATATTTTGTTTGTCAAGTTATTGTGCAGGGGTCTCCGAAGACACAAAGTATTAGTTGCCAATGGGAAATATATTTTAAGCCATGCACTAAAAACGCAAAGTTTACAACGCTTCCCTGATCAACAGATTGTTGGTTCGGGAGCGTTCGACCTGTGGCGTATTTTAAACTCCACCCTACCCTTGCTGCTACTTACCCCCCACTTAACACAGTGCTCACTTTAGATTATGTTTGCTGTTAAAGTAATTAACAATGGTCAATTTCTGATTGTTTCAGCACATTAAATACAGGGATTGACTGCTATGCGAAGAGTACACTATTAAGCTCATGTGAAGATACCCGCACAACGTTAATTGAGGTATCCAAGATGACACAACCGCCGGCTTGTGGCACCACGAGGGTAGTTTCACACATACTATTATTAATACTATCAATGATATTTTCAAAGTATGTTTGCTGCTAAGTGACTATGGTTATTAATCATTAGCTCGGAACATATTTGATTTATAATTAAGATGGTAAAGTAAGAATTTTTATTTTCAAAAGGGCTTACAACAGGAATTGATATTATTGTCTGATTCGAAGTTTGACGTCCAATTGCATAAAGTACCTGATTATTCATTTTAAAAAAAACCGAAACAAAATGTATGTGATCGTAGTCTAGAATTATAAGCTTTACTAGTAATGTTTCTACTGTATTTTGTATTTTTTATATTAACATTAATTTTACCACACCGTTCTACCATACTTCTGGCATTGTTTGTCTTGCCTTGTTATAGCTCATGAAACTTGGATGTCACCTTTTAAAATGATGCATGTACATGTAGGAGTGTAAACTAAATTAATTTGTACGGTGTTTTTTTGAAAATTAATATAATTATAATGCTATTTTAAGAAAATAATATTTAGTTGCATATTAAAATAAATACACGTATATCTATTTGTTAGTTATAATAGAGTTCCCAACAATGTAATTTTTAATCTGTGGCGTTTCTTTTTATTTCATAGAATATTAACTAACCACAACTACTTTAAATGTTTCAATGTAATAGAAAAAACTAAGATTACTCGCTGACCCAAATTTTAAAATTAATACATGTACGTGCTATATTCTTAACTCATTTGATTTTAAAAATCTTCATCCTACAGGTTATATCATTGACACATTGGGTGGAATTGAAGGGGCCTAAAAACTATGGTTCAACTATTATCAGACATGGAAATTTTACTTTTTTCCTTAAATAATAAATATGTACGATACATTCCCTAATTGATATTAAATTAAAACTTTTTTCTTCATATATACAAATATACAAATTGACTTTTATTTTCTGATCTATTGTTTTATTTCTTTTAGAATGTATCATTTGGCTTGCATTTATTTCAGTATTTTGACTTATATATTTCGTACTTGTATATGTTTTGAATAAAAGATACTGTTTAGCTTGATTTTATGACTCAAGAGTTTGGGGCAACGTTTTTATTTTGTGGAAAACCAAATTTATACCTTACATTCCGTTTTAAAAAAACATTAATTTATTATTTAAAGTTTATGGTGACATATCCACGAAATTTACGATTTAATAATCGTAAGATTTTAGGTTACAATAATATATATAATTTTATCTCTTACATTCAATAATTTGTGTTAACGTGTGCGCGTTGCATCATAAGCTTTGCATTGAGTTAAGTGGCGTGATTTCAGTTCCCCCTTTCATGTGGACGTATTATGTCGTCGCCCCTGTATGTTCGGATGTCCGTGCGTCCGTCCACAATTGTTTGTGGACTCTCTGCAGGTCACAATTCTTATCCGATGTTGACGAAACTTAAAATATAAGTTTATCCAAAAAAGATTTCGACTGCTTACCATATTAGCGTGAATCGGGTCGAAACTCCATGGATTATGGCCCCTGATTGTACGAAAAATCACGTTTTTAGCTTGTGGACCCTATAGATCAGGTCGCAATTTTGAAACGATTTTAATGAAACTTGACATGCATGATTATAACCCAAAAATGTTGGTTCCTGTCGATTTTTTCGCCCATCGTAACGTAACTTGCTGAATTATGGCCCCTGATTGTTCGAAAAATCGCCTATGGTCCCTCTGGCGGTCACAATTATTATATTAAAAAAACGTTTGGTTATGTCGCCGTTACACCCCAAGGAAGGGTTGAGTTCAAATTTCGTAAAAAATCGGACCATAATTGCCAGACGAAATGGCCCCCTTTTGTACGTGAATAGTGTAAAAATAGTGTATATCAATGTTGTTGACCCTGTCGAGGTCACAGTTTTAATCCGATTTTGATGAAACTTAAAACGCATTTTAATAACCTATAGACCTTGGTTCCTGTCGATATTTGCTCATATCGGATCGTAACTGCCTGAATTATGGCCCCTGATTGTCACAATTATTATCCGATTTAAAAAAAAACCATTTGATTATATCACCGTTACACCCTAAGGAAGGGTTGAGTTCGAAGTGAAAATCGGACCATAATTGCCAGACAAATTAGCCGCCGTTTGTACGTGAATTGTGTAAAAATATGGTATATCAAAGTTGTGGACTCCGTAGAGGTCACAATGTTAAACCGTTTTTAATGAAATTTGAAATGCATGGTTATAACCTAGCGATCTGGGTTCCAGTCGATATTTGCTCATATAAGATCGTAACTCCCGGAATTATGGCCCCAGATTCTCCTAAAAATCGCATGTGGTCCCTTTGGAGGTCACAATTATTATCCGATTTAAAAGAAACTATTTGATTATATCACTGTTACACACTAAGGAAGGTTGAGTTCGAATTTTATGAAAATAGGACCAAAATTGACGGATAAAATGGCAGCCGTTTGTACGCGAATAGTGTAAAAATATGGTACATTAAGATTGTGGACCCTATAGAGGACACAATTTTGAACCAATTTTAATGAAACTTAACATGCATATTTATAACCCAGAGATCTTGTTTCCTGTGGATATTTGCGCACAAAGGATGGTAACTTCCTAAATTGTTGTCCCTGATTGTCAGAAAAATCGCATATTTTAACTTGTGGTCCCTCTGGAGGTCACAATTATTATCCGATTTAACTATATTTCCTTTACACCCTACGAAAGGTTAAGTTCGAATTTCGAGAAAAGTGGACAATAATTGACAGACAAAATGGCCGCCGTTTGTACGCGAATAGTGTAAAAAATATGGTATATCAAAGTTGTGGACCCTGTAGAGGTCAAAATTTTAATTCGATTTTGTTGAAACTTGAAATGCATATTTATAACCCAAAGATCTAACTAAATGTGTCCGTCAGTGCTTGAGTAAATTCAGTTAAAATAATCAGCCCTCAATCATAACCAGACTTCTGAACGTATTTTGAACTTGACCTAGATTTTTTTAATTTGTTTAATCAGATATCATTATCCCTTGTATTTTTTACTATATTTACAGCTATTATACACATCTTGCTTCATATTTATATACTATTCAAAAACAGTAGGGGATATTTGATTTTTAAGTGTTATTAAAGTCACCTAATGAAACTGACGAAGAAGCAAATGACAAAATGAAATGAAGTTCTCATTCATCGATTTATTCCAAATGAACGTTAGACTAAGTAAGGCACAGACTGACCATTATAAGGGTAAAATGATACCCGGGGTCAAACAGCAAAGTTACCACAGCATCACAACAAAGTCAGTAACGGGTATATCCTCCTCTGTTTGCCAAACAAGCATTGATCCGACGTGGCATACTCCTCATGGACGTCTAAGGGCATTTTGGTCCAGATTGTCCCATTCATGTTGCAACGCAGCAGCAAGTTCTTGTACATTGGCAGGGCGTTGTTGACGTTGACGTAACCTCTGTCCAAGCATGTCCCAGTCATGCTCGATGGGGGAGAGGTCGGGACTCAGTGCTGGCCAAGGTAATGTGGTAATGTTCTGTTGTTGGAGGTAACCTGTAACGATCCTGGCCCTGTGACATCTTGCGTTGTCATCCTGGGAGATGAAACGGCGGCCATGACGTCGTGCGAACAGCACAACATGGACTGCCAAGATGTTGTCCCGGTAGTACTGGCCTGTAACACGCCCTGCAACAACATGTCTGTTTGAAGACGAGCGCTGATCTGATTTGCTGTGATGACACGATTTCTCAAGGCCAAGGTACGGATAAATCCATCCTGGGCTTGAGTTGTCGCCCTTGGTCGACCTGAGCGTGGTCTGTCCTGTACAGATTGTGTATCACGGTATCTGAACCATAGCCTGCTTATGACAGACTGAGAAACATTCATCGTCCGCGCCACAACCGCCTGTGTTGTGCCGATCTGTAGCACGTAACCTTTCATTTTGGGTAAGCCGACGCGTATTGTTTTTTGGTCACTAAAACAATTAAACTGATGTTTCCGTCCTGGAATTCAATGCCACAATGACTGTAACATTCAAAGGCAGAGTCATGCAAATCTGGGTCTGGACCCCCATGATGATCCCAAGCATCACCTGCATTCCATGCGGTAGCTATTGGTGCGTTTGGGCGTCACATGTAACTGGAAATGTTTCTTCTGTTAGGTTCTATAGTTACCTTTTTCGTAGTCATTTGCATATTTTAGTATTATGGCCCCAAAATCAAATATCCCCTACTTTTTTTGAATAGTATATTTGGAAAAAACTTTCATAATATTTAATATGTATCATTTTTTCACATTGCCCGCTGTTCACATTGTTCGATATATATATATATGTATTATGATGGTAATAAACTATAACTAACTAACCTATAGGCAACGTACTTATGACGTCCTTAAAACTTACTGAACGTGTTTGAAGCATGTGTGGAGATGAGCATGTGCAGAAGTCGACAATCATGACGTACCAGTAAGTTTTAAGGACGTCAGAAGTACGTTGCCTCTAGGTTAGAAATAGGTTACGCGTACGCTGCTCAATTACCCAACTGGTAGCCGACGTGTATGTAAACTTATGAGTAACTTATATGTTGTGTGCATAACGCGAGCATAGCTTACCCGTCGCGTACTTCTAACTTAAGCCTAACGTGTAAGCAATACGCCCGCATACTCCGAAAATTTTATGCATGCACAAAATGATGGGCAGCGTTCGGCGTACAATAACGTATACCATCGTATTTCAGCGTTCTCGTAACTTGTTAAAAACGTACCCATAACGTATTCAACGTACACCGGCGTATTTGCTAAAATTCTCATACGTCGGCATATACGCTAATGCTATACGTCAATGTGTGACAGCCCCATAATTACTTGTGGTTTTAGCGAGCCTCAGTTTTTATATCTGACCTCACGTGGTCGTCGAAGTACGCTCCAACACGTTTTGCATAAGTTAAGCATAAGTTTGACTAATGTTGTGCATGAGTTCTGCAGAAGTCGACAAAGCTAAAAATTCGTTGGGCCCACGCTGTCATATATTTGTATAAGTTAAGTTTACGTTGGGGTAAGTTATGAATAAGTTACTCATACGTTATACATAGGTTATATATCAGTTCAGCGCGTTATAAGTACGTTATATATGCCTCCAAAAAACGCCCTCTTGATTTTTAAAGTCAACTTTAGCGTATGACAGCGTGTTGGAACTGTTTTGTTATACGTCGGAATAAGTTGTCTAAAACGTTATAGTGTGGCAGGCCCATTAGCAATAGGGGTTTCACATCCTACTATTACGCACCTAACCTGGGCTAATGGAAGACGGGCATACGCCATACAGTGTGCTATGAGGGGAAATTTTGCCCGGGCAGCGGCGCTTCGGCCTACTCTTATATCGAATTCCAACTGCCAAGGGATCTTTTACGTGCACTCGAATGTGTACACGGGACCTCGGTTTTTCGTTCCATCCGAACGGCTAGGCAGCTGTCCTTGTCAGGCCCTCCTTCTGCATCACTGACAAGGGGAAATCACGCCGGAAAATCGAGATGAACTTTCTCGGCCACCCGACCTCCAGGCTAGCGAACCAGCGCCTAATCCACTTAGCCATCGTGGTCCCCGATACGTTTTCATACGCGTATTCGATGCTATACATCAATGTGTGACAGCCCTATTACCTCCTGCTAAAGACACCTACGCGCATGCTAAGTAATGAAATAAATTGAACCATAATAAATTATGTAAGTCCCAAAATGACCCAGTTTGTATAAAGTGGACGTTAAACCCCATTTGCTGTTTCAAGTATAGATATCGCAATGCTATAAGTACACACAATCTATATGATTTTCTAGCATTTGTGCTGCTTAGGCTTAATATAGGTATGACTGTAACATAATCTACCTAAACACCCAGACAAACGCAAGCTGAAGCTTGTCAGTAATTCAAATTATTAGGAAACCGTCTCAATAGCGTTCTAGGAAAGCTTCAGATAGATTTTGTAGCGTACCAGTTATTCCAAGAAAATTAAGATAACACCCTTTCCAAGAAACTTTCTCGGTTTCTCAGAAAGCCTTGTATTGATTTTGTGTGTCATTTGAACATTATTTATTGTTAACTTTCACAGAATTTAAGATTTACACAATAGTCAGAAATCATTTGCGATTGTTGACCCCACCTTTCAAAGAAAGCAGGTGAATGTTAACATGGGTACATTCTCTCATCTGTCTGCATGTCAGATTTTGTGACACAATAAATTTAGTTGAGGACCATCGGATGTGGGGGTGTAATATAGCACTCTGTCAATAACACATCAAGTGAAGTATGCTCTATGTCATCTCGTTTTATTATGTAAATGTAATTTTGTCTTGCTCTATATATACCTTCTTAAAGCACACATGACGTGTGTTATAATAGTAATATATTCATTGAAAAGAGTTACTTTCTTTACATATAGGCAAGGATAACAAAGTAGCCAAATCGAATTGTAATATCAAAAGGTTGTTAACCGTGAATACTAGGGGTAATTGTTCAACAATCCATAAACATATTGCACAATGTGACGTATTTATTTTACTTGTATGGCAAATGACGTGTCGAGGCAGCTATCTATACTGAACGAGCAAAGCTTATTGATTGCAACGTTTGAATATGCAGTGAATGAGCAAAGCTTATTTATTGCAACGTTTGAATATGCACTGTGTAAGAATTTTATAAAGAGTTGGTCGTTATTGCTATAATAATGCAAACAAAATATTATGATAAATATTGAAAATGTCAATCAAATGACTTTTATTCTGACGGAAGTTATGGTGCGTGAAATTTAGACAAGGTGGTCTCTATTGCCGAGTGCCAGTGTTGCGATAATAAACAAAATCTCGATTACCCATTTCATCGTCAAAAAAAAGAGAGGGGTCTAATCTATATCTAATAGTAAGTGCAGGGGGACTGCACTTCATATGATTTACACAAAGACAAACATAACGACAAGACACCATACTCAAAGAACAACAAACAAACAATTCAAAAAGAGCGAATGGATCCGGGGGCTAGCCGTAAGCGTCCACTGCGCTGTACAGTCCCGGGCCTGTGGTGACACTGACTTCACTCATATTTGAAAACAACTGGGAATGCAACCCAAAGAAATAATTATAAAGTGTCAGCATGAGTCATGATCTATTATATGTTGTAAGAATTACGAATGCAAGCATATTGTTGTATAAATTCCGCTACACAAGTAACCACATAGTTAAATGTATCAGAAGTAGGCCTAGTTCAAAACTAAATCAATAAAAGGATTGAAGTATATTAAATGCATTTAGGACACACATAAAAACCGTCACAGAAACAAAAACAAAACTGAATATAAAGAAGCAAAGGAATATAGACTATCTGGGGAGACAGCCGAGCCGTCTGCTGACTGAGTGGCGTGACGTGAATCTGCCGTAATAGTTGTTATGACGTCGTGGTTTAGAAGGTGCAATTTCCCGATAAAAGGGCGATAACCTAGATAAAATAATGTTGAAATATAAAAAAAACTATTAGTTTTTAAGACCATGCAATTGTACAAACCATAGTATAATTATTATATAATGTCCCACGTAAGAAATGCAAAACAGGAATGCTAAAGAAATAGTAAGTTATTAGTGTATTCATAAAGGCATAAAATAAGGGCGATAATCCAGATAGGACTAGACATCTAGAAGCAATTTATATAGAATCATTATCCAATATGTAGTCAGTAATATCGTTATAAGAAATGTCAAACTTATTATGTTGAAGAAATGGAAGTTTTGAAATTTCTTTAAAAATGCGCAATTGTGTACCACCTTTGGCCGTGCACTTAAAATTAAGAGTTTTTTTCGGGAAAGAAATAGTTCTTTATTGTTGCATATTTTTAAAGATAGTAAGCTGGCACTGCCAGGCAGGATACGCCCACATTTTCGAGAGATGGTGAGAGAACAAGCAAAACCGAAAGTGATTTTTCCTACAATCAAAGGCTATAATTCATTAAATTACAATTTGATATGCGCAAATATCGAAAAGAATCAAGATTTTTAGGCTATAAACATGCATTTCAAGTTTCATCAAAATCGAATTAAAGTTGTGACCTATACTGGGTCCACAACCTTGATATACCATATTTTAACACAAATATTAGCGTACAAACGGCGGCCATTTTGTCGGGCAATTATGGTCCGATTTCCGTGAAATTCAAACTCAACCTTCCGTATGGTGTAATGGTGATAGAGTCAAGCGTTTCTTTTAAATCGGTTAATAATCGTGACCTCCAGAGGGACCATAGGCGATTTTTCGGACAATCAGTGGCCATAATTCTGGAAGTTATGATCTGATATGTGAAAATAACAAAAGGAACCAAGATCTTTGGGTTATAACCATGCATTTCAAGTTTCATCAAAATTGAATCCAAATAGTGACCTATACTGGGTCCACAACCTTGATATACCATTTTATAACAGTATTCGCGTACACGTGGCGGCCATTTTGTATGGCAATTTTGTTCCGAATTATTCCGAAATTCGAATTGAACCTACCTTAGGGTGTAACGGTGATATAATCAAACGATTTTTTAAATCGGATAATAATTGTGACCTCCAGAGAGACCACAAGCTAAACAAAGACGATTTTGTGTATAATCAGGGGCCATAATTCAGGAAGTTACGATCCGATATGCGCAAATATCGAAAGGAACCATGCATTTCAAGTTTTATCAAAATCGAATTAAAATTGTGACCTCTACAGGGTCCACAATCTTGATATACCATTTTTTAACAGTATTCGCGTACGAATGGCGGCCATTTTGTATGGCAATTTTGGTCCGATTTTTCCGAAATTCAAACTCAACCTTCCTTAGGGTGTAACGGTGATATAATCAAACGATTTTTTAAATCGGATAATTATTGTAACCTCCAGAGGGACCACAAGCTAAACCAAGACGATTTTGCGTATAATCAGGGGCCATAATTCAGAAAGTTATGATCCGATATGCGCAAATATCGAAAGGAACCAAGATCTTTGGGTTATAACCATGCATTTTAAGTTTCATCAAAATCGAATTAAAATTGTGACCTCTACAGGGTCCACAACCTTGATATACCATTTTTTAACAGATTTCGCGTACGAACGGCGGCCATTTTGTATGGTAATTTTGGTCCGATTTTTCCGAAATTTGAACTCAACCTTCCTTAGGGTGTAACGGTGATATAATCGAACGTTTTTTTAAATCAGATAATAATTGTGACCTCCAGAGGTACCACGAGCTAAAATAGGTGATTTTTCGGACAATCAGGGGCCATAATTCAGGAAATTACGTTCCGATAGGTGCAAATATCGAAAGGAACCAAGATCTTTGGGTTATAAACATGCATGTAAAGTTTCATCAAAATCGGTTCAAAATTGTGACCTCTATAGGGTCCACAAGCTAAAAACGTGATTTTTCGTACAATCAGGGGCCCTAATCCATGAAGTTTTGATCCGATACATGCCAATATCGAAAGCAGCCGAGATCTTTTGGGGATAAACCTATATTTCAAGTTTCGTAAAAATCGGACAAGAATTGTGACCTGTAGAGAGTCCACAAACAATTGTGGACGGACGTCCGGACGGACGGATGGACAGGGGCGACGACATAATACGTCCACATGAAAATGTGGGCGTATAAAAATCGTAATGCCTGTGAATAGAAAACATTGTATAGGTTCGTATCTGGTATGTTACTATGAGCTGACGGGTATTTTACTACTTCAAAACCAAATTTGTCCGTTTTATCGAATATACCGACATTAAATTTGTTATTAATTATAGTGATGTCCAAGTCAAGGACAGATGCATTTATAGTGCCCGAATTTTCTTTATTTAATATAAGTTCAGCAGGATATATTTCATCTTTGTATTTATTGAAATTACCATTATCATTGATTGGTGTTATGTCATCAATGTAACGGAAGGTATAATTTAGACTTTTTGCTACCTTGTAATCTGTTTTTCTTTTATGGTCTTGAAAGTCGAATTCGTATTTATATAAATGTGCATTTGCCATAAATGGGGCGGGGTCAGTTCCCATTGGTAAACCAATAGTTTGTTGTACTATCTGATCCCCAACCCCAAATATGGCATTGTCAATGAGAAAATGTATAATATTTTGAAATTTTTCTTTATCAAAAACTACAGTAATGGCATTGCGCCGTTTTATGATCCATCTTGCATCTTGTGAGTAAATGGCCATCAGATTTCCGCCTTTCCGAAAGCACCATTAAAGGCCTTATCCACAAACCAATCCAAATTCTTTTTAA
The DNA here is from genome assembly GCA_917208275.1 of Patella pellucida. Classification (NCBI taxonomy): domain Eukaryota; kingdom Metazoa; phylum Mollusca; class Gastropoda; family Patellidae; genus Patella; species Patella pellucida. Next base: position 23,252,179 of record OU795044.1, read on the forward strand.
GGTCAGCATGTTGTAGCATAGTATATAAGGTAGAAAAGTCGAAAGTTTCTATTGATTTTGCATTGGCTTTTTGATTGATTTTATCTAAAGTGTCTACTATTGTTTTTTTTTAATCAATTATGAAAAAGCTATTAATTCCAGTATAATCGCGAAGTGTTTTGCACCAAATGGCATGTTGGGCCTAGCATAATTTAAGTCCTTTCGTTATAGTCACTGCTAGAGGTTTTGTCTGGCAGATGCTGGAGGAAATTATGTATCTGAATTTTACTGGATTTTTGTGAAATTTCGGTATAGAATAAATATATGGAAGGGCATCTACTTTTACATTGTCTTTTATATCATTACTCCCGTTAAACGAATATTGATTTTGCAAAATATCTAGTTTAGATAATTCCGTATGGCACAGTGTGTGGTTTAATGCACTGACGCGTGAATAAATGTCTAAATATTCATTTATACAACATTTGAAGCTATAACAAAGACAAATTGAACTCTTACATGATGCATTTATAAGTTGAAGTTGCAAGAATATTTAAGTTCGAGGTTTGTAAATACAAAGTAACATATTAATTTACGTGGATTATATCCAAGGTGTTATAATCAGTTCCAGGTGTTTCCAAAAGAGTAACGCCAATTAAATAGCGTAACATACTCCACGCGGTGTTCCCGTTTGATTAGAGCTAATCCCACTTCTCACTGCTGGACTGAGTGGGAATTATTGTCGCTAATTATGACTGGTCACTGATCCAATTAATAACCAATCACTGACTTCGTTATAAAGGTATTACCTTTAAAACATGGCGTCTAATTAGGCCATCTATGTATACGTAACGTTACGTCATATTTTTAAAGCTAAATTAACCAGCGCATAGCAAGATATTGCAGTAAAAATAATTGCGTGACAAACGAGGCTATCGGCATTGACGTCAAGTAAACATTACTGTATGGAAATGAACAGACTTTCGCCGTTTTTAATACCTTTAATATTTGTCCAAAGTTTTAGGGAAGACCCAAGATTAAACGAAGGGCTGTCATGTTACTGTACGTAAGTGGTAGATTTGATTGAACGAGAAGAATAGACACACTTCCTCAAAAGTTCAAGTGTCAGAAGCCAATCCAGCAATGGCCAGAGAGGGATTTCTCGGGCCATTGCTTCAGGAATATGACAGCGTAGATACGTGCGCAACATAAATATGTTGAAATAGAAATATTACTAACTTAAAGATACAGTATGGGAGATAAGATAACGAGTTGGCAGTTCTCGCTATAATAGTTAAAGATAGTAAGCTGGCACTGCCAGGCAGGATACGCCCACATTTTCGAGAGATGGTTAGAGAACAAGCAAAATCGAAAGTGATTTTTCCTACAATCAAAGGCTATAATTCATTAAATTACAATTTGATATGCGCAAATATCGAAAAGAATCAAGATCTTTAGGTTATAAACATGCATTTCAAGTTTCATCAAAATCGAATTAAAATTGTGACCTATACTGGGTCCACAACCTTGATATACCATATTTTAACACTATTAGCATACAAACGGTGGCCATTTTGTCTGGCAATTATGGTCCGATTTCCCTGAAATTCAAACTCAACCTTCCGTATGGTGTAACGGTGATAGAGTCAAGTTTTTTTTAAATCGGAGGGACCATAGGCGATTTTTCGGACAATCAGGGGCCATAATTCAGGAAGTTATGATCTGATATGTGAAAATAACGAAAGTATTTGCGTACAAACGGCAGCCATTTTGTATGGCAATTTTGTTCCGAATTTTCCCGAAATTTCGAATTCAACATTCCTTAGGGTGTAACGGTGATATAATCAAACGATTTTTAAAATCAGATAATAATTGTGACCTCCAGATGGACCACAAGCTAAACAATGACGATTTTGCGTATAATCAGGGGCCGTAATTCAGGAAGTTACGATCCGATATGGGCAAATATCGAAAGGAACCAAGATCTTTGGGTTATAACCGTGCATTTCAAGTTTCATCAAAATTGAATTAAAATTGTGATCACTACAGGGTCCACAACCTTGATATACCATTTTTTAACAGTATTCGTGTACAAACGGCGGCCATTTTGTATGGTAATTTTGGTCCGATTTTTCCGAAATTTGAACTCAACTTTCCTTAGGGTGTAACGGTGATATAATCAAACGATTTTTTAAATCGGTTCATTATTGTAACCTCCAGAGGGACCACAAGCTAAACCAAGACGATTTTGCGTATAATCAGGGGCCATAATTCAGAAAGTTACGATCCGATATGCGCAAATATTGAAAGGAACCAAGATCTTTGGGTCATAACCATGCATTTTAAGTTTCATCAAAATCGAATTAAAATTTTGACCTCTACAGGATCCACAACCTTGATATACCATTTTTTAACAGTATTTGCGTACGAATGGCGGCCATTTTGTATGGCAATTTTGGTCCCATTTTTCTGAAATTCAATCTCAACCTTCCTTAGGGTGTAACGGTGATATAATCAAACGATTTTTTAAATCGGATAATTATTGTAACCTCCAGAGGGACCACAGGCTAAACCAAGACGATTTTGCGTATAATCAGGGGCCATAATTCAGGAAGTTACGATCCGATATGCGCAAATATCGAAAGGAACCAAGATCTTTGGGTTATAACCATGCATTTCAAGTTTCATCAAAAAAGAATTAAAATTGTGATCTCTACAGGGTCCACAACCTTGATATACCATTTTTTAACAGTATTTGCGTACGAACGGCGGCCATTTTGTATGGTAATTTTGGTACGATTTTTCCGAAATTTGAACTCAACCTTCCTTAGGGTGTAACGGTGATATAATCGAACGGTTTTTTAAATCGGATAATAATTGTAACCTCCAGAGGTACCACGAGCTAAAATAGGTGAATTTTCGGACAATCAGGGGCCATAATTTAGGAATTTACGTTCCGATAGGTGCAAATATCGAAAGGAACCAAGATTCTTGGGTTATAAACATGCATGTTAAGTTTCATCAAAATCGGTTTAAAATTGTGACCTCTATAGGGTCCACAAACTAAAAACGTGATTTTTCGTACAATCAGGGGCCATAATCCATGAAGTTTTCATCCGATACATGCTAATATCGAAAGCAGCCGAGATCTTTTGGGGATAAACCTATATTTTAAGTTTCGTCAAAATCGGACAAGAATTGTGACCTGTAGAGAGTCCACAAACAATTGTGGACGGACGGACGGACGTCCGGACGGACGGACGTCCGGACGGACGGACAGGGGCGACGACATAATACGTCCACATGAAAATGTGGGCGTATAAAAACTACATAATCCACTATGAACCGTGATCCATTCTAATGAAAGTTCCGCTTAGCCTGGATCATCATTACTGAAGTCGGTAAGTCGAAACTAACAGTCTCGATTATCCATTTATTTGTTTAATCACGAAGGAAAGTTTTCTTGCAAATCGGACAACAATCCAACAAATATCACAGTCTAGCCTTACCATCGAGAGCTAATTATGGTCTGAATAAGTTAGTTAATGTATAATTTAACCTTAATTAAGACTTGCATTAATCAGATTTTGCCCTTGAATAATGTATCTTTAAATTTAAAGACTCACCTAGTTTCACATTTTACATTAAAACCATGAAATACTTAATTTAAGTAATTGAATTAATGGTGAGCGAACCGCATTTTTCGAAAAATATCATAATTGATAAGGTCTAAGTCACTTTTAGAACATTGTTTTTGCAAGAAATTCCTATATCGCTCCAATCACTCCAAGGAATTTTAAATGTTTAGAAAAAGCGTGCTTAGAAACACAGTGAAAATGGCGGGAATGTGAATACGCGGGAGGCACTTTTCTCAAACGGCGGTCGTTATATCGTTTCTTTTAACGAGACACTGTATTAGTAAGTGCAGGGGGACTGCACCACATATGATTTACACAAAAGACAAACACACCGACAAGACATCATACTAAGAAACAACAAACAAACAATTCAAAAAGAGTGAATGGATCCGGGGGCTAGCCGTAAGCGTCCACTGCGCTGTATAGTCCCGGGTCTATGTAATGTAATTAAGTGTAATAGGTTAGTGAACTTTTTAACTACCTATTGTGAACGGTGAACGTGATTTATTATTGTGATCTTTATGTGAAGGTTTGGCTATTGTTTTATTAAGCAGTGTCGTATGAGCTGATATTAGATTATTCTTTTGTAATAATTGTACTTAAGGTAACGACTGGAAATATTTGAGACAACTTTCCTATATTTATGAAGTTAATAATAACACGAAGACCGTATTTTTGACTTCATTATTTCTATTTTTAAAACGTACTTGATTTATAGATCCCATATACTACGGGCCATACTCACCTTGCTGCATATGAACTGATATTTGATGTTATTATTTTGTAACATTGTAATTTATATCTATATTTTATAATATACTGTTCTTTAGGCAAAATTTGCATTTAAATTTAAAATCGTAAGGTTTTTGTTTCAAAAATATCCCTCAAAATGCAATTTCCTACCAAGCGATTTCGTGCAATAAACGAGTTATGTCCCTTGGTTACTACTTCCAAACTTGCTCGGAAATCGCATTTTGAGAGGTATTTTGACACAAAAACGTTACGACTGTAAATTAAATATGACAATTTGGCAAATATCGATATAAATTATTGTAAATAATGGTGGATTTAGGTAGATTTGGGTCGATAGTAGTAACTAGGTAAGGGGATCTATAATTTAAGTACGTTTTAAAAATAGAAATAATGTTGTAAGAAATACGGTCTTCGTGTTATTATTTACTCATAAATATAGGAAAGTTGTCTAAAATATTTCCAGTCGTTACCTTAAGTACAATTATTACAAAAAAATAATCTAATATCAGCTCATACGACACTGCTTAATATAACAATAGCCAAACCTTCTACCGGAAGTAACTAGCAGTAAGTCGACTTCGCGCATGCGATGTATAACATAAACGGCCAGTCGGACTTCCTTCTAGTACAGTTCTATGGCTAAACATTGTGTTTTGTAAACCGCAGCTTTCGAAGATCAGGGTCTAGGCCATAAAACGTCCGCTCAGAGAATCGTCTGCTGACTTCAGCCCAATCGTTTATTTTTCTGGGAAAATACCGTATTTTAATGACATGCAGAAATAGTCACGTGATCAAATTTTTTTCCGTAATATGCATGAAGAAAATCTTGAGCAGAAAATCTCGAGTAGAAAATCTAAAGTTGAAAGTCGAATGTCAAAAATTGATTATTGAAAGTAGAAATTCTTTTGTTGAAAGTAGACACCTTTTTTTGTTGAAAGTAGAATATTTACGACTTAAAAGTTGAAAAGGTGGACGTATTAGGTTGCAAACTACGAGCGGTATATGTTTCCCACACGAATAATACACTGTAAAACAAAGATGTGAAAGAAAAGAACACAAATAATCAAATCTTTAAAAATCGCATGCAAAAACTCCTCAAAAAGTCATCACTGTACTGCAAAGTCCTATAAAATTATAACTTGTCTTTTATAAATCTTCAAGTGTCTTAATATCAAAACACTATAACACATCTTCAGTTTCACTTTAAATTCTGTCTCAGGATATCTCAATTTGGTAATAATTATTGCCAGAGTTATGGCCCATGATATTAAATGTTAGTATAGGGTAGAACTCGTAATCATAATTTAGTGTGTTGTAAATGTTTGCATTACTGACAAAAGGAAAGGATGCCACAACCACTGTTGACTACTCGGAGCTTATGTTTCTTTGCCTGACAACCTATCTCTTAGTTGTTTCAGTGACAAAGGGCAAGAGCTATGTAGGCTATACTCCAACTGATTTCTGTTTGTAATATTAATTTTTTAAATTTATTTTTGCAGAATATTGACCCGGACCGTAAACACCGTCGCCTTTTTGGTGTAATATCATCTTCGGAATTATTGGCTGGAAATATATCATGCCGAACTTTGGGAAGAGAACCTTAGCATGTCAAGGGCTAGATTCGAGATAATTTGCAATTTGTTGAAACCGGCCATTTAAAAACAAGATACAAGACTCCGTAGGCCAGTGCCTCACCACGTCCTACGCTTCTGCACCTAACCTGGGCTAATTGAAGACGGGTCACTAAGCGTCTGAAACCCCAATCTTGACTGCGAATAACCCGATTCGGAAAACTGTTCCGGATTGAATTTGGAACAATATACGGATCTGTTAATTCAGACTCAGTTCGGGTTTTATTGAATTGAGTGTGACGCCAAAGTTCGTAATAAGACTTTATTCTGAATTCAATTCAGATTAAACCCCTACTGTGAACGCAGCTTAAGTGTGGCGTAAGTGCACCTTTGGGGTGAGTAAGTAAATTCGTCGTATTTCGTCCCCAGCACAACAATCCTTAAATAATATCAACGATTAATCAGATTTTATTATAGATATTGGCTTTAAAATAATTTTTAGACTGGATTATGAATATTGAATATAGCTTAAGGGTCGTAATCAAACATTTATTTGCCCAATAATCATCCTCGTGAAACAAACGCTATTTTGGTAAATTTATTTGTCTCTCGAACTATGGTAACCAGGTCTTGTTTAACTAACCAATAATAATAAATCTTATAAACACAAAGCTTTAGATTGGGACACAGGCGATGGGCTCAAATCACAGGCAACCCATCAGGTCGATGGTATATTGATGCTATGAAGTGGAATGAATTTTACCAGAGCATAAAGATTAACGCTGGAAATATTGTTCCCTTGTATTGTTAATGGAATAGCGTCCCTACCAAGATATTTTATTTGAAGAAGATATATTTGATGCTGTATTTTAGTTTGATTAACATTCATTGCACATATAATCAATTCATAGACAATATGTACTGTCTACCTCGAAAGGCCACAGCAAGCTAACCCCAAATTACAAATACCAGAATATCGTGTTTTGAGGTTTTATGTTAGCATTTCTGTACACACAATTAGTTGAATGGGTGATCTACAATATTTGGTGTAATTTCAAAGTAAAAAGACTGCGATTACTTCACATCTTGACAAGATAAAGTCCACATAAACAAAAAGAGGTCCATGTTGAAAAAAACATGTGCTTCTACACAAATTATAGTTTGTCAGCAAAGGGAAGTTACTCAAAAATAAAATAAAGTCCGGATTGATCACACTCATGAATATAAAAAGTCAATTGACAACACACAATATTGATATTTTCTTGAAGCAATATTTATTTGGTAAAACTATGTAATACGTGATATTTTAATATATTTTATTGGATAGTTCTAATATTTTCAATCGCACTCAAGGGCACTCCAACTCTCTGTTAGATATAGGGAGATATGGTGACAAGAAAAGATATGATTACATTCTTCTAGTATTATCCAATATTCTAAATATACTACAGTGGAGCGATAGTGTTTTGTTAATTGGGAATACAGAGGGTAAACCGTTGTTTGAAGATCACTTATTTGATTTGGAAATAACACCGAGCTCCCTTGACGTTATTAATTATAACAGGGTGAATTTGGACCCTAGTAAATGTTGAATACGTTGTACTAATCCGCACAGTATTACTTAACTCTGTAAATTTTACTTTAATGGATCTTGATCCCCCCTAAATACCCACCATTTAGATCTACTTTATATTGTCTTGTATATTTCTTCATTTATCGCCTGTCTCCAGTATTCTTTGTTTTAAACTTTAAATTGATCTTGTAAATTATAATCAAGGTCTACTGGCTATAGCGCTACCATAGTATATTGTTTGTATAGACGACAGATTTATAGGATTAATACCCGGCAGCTCCAATATTTGTAAAAGTGCAGTTCGTGTGTATTTGCTGTGGTTCTGGTTGTTGATTAAATGAAGAAAACACTAATGTTATTAGAACAAGTATTTTACCTAGATCTAAAAGGTGATCTGTAACCACCACATCTGGTTTTCATTACTATAATCCCTTGTATTGGAGTCAATATCGACCAGCTAAGGGCTGGTTAAAAATCCAAGATAAGTTACTTGGTGGTCAAAATAAAAACGCAGTATATCACGAACATTTGTACATGATATGTAAGATTATGAGATTGCTAAAATGCAAGCTGTATTAACTGACGATAAAGTGTTATCTACATGGGAGCCAGGAGAGGGTTCGGGCCAGTAGTTATAATCGATGGCTTTAAAAAAGAGACACTGAAGCAGGTCCTGGAGATAAACCTATAATAGTTGCTTTTAGTAATAGTAAAACAGAGAAGGTAGCCTTAGATACAGCGGTATTGATTCCGGAAACCATGATAGATTATCCCTTGAGTTGACCATGTCTCGTCATACCAGGAAAAATGACCACTAGACCGAATTGCCCCCTAGGAAATTTACCAGGATACCTTACACATCCGGCCCAATAGCTTCACCCTAACACTACCCTAAACCTGCTACCTTAGTTCTTGAATCTGTGGTGCCTTTAGATAGAACATTGTACAGATATCCACCATTTGCTCCAATCTGTCTTGTATATTTTAAATGTAGGGACCCACCATAAACAAAATAAGTCGTAAAAAGTGAAGTTTAGAACAAGCAAGAACACTCTCACAGCACGATGCATATGCAAAAAAGTGGAATCAATGTAATACCAACAGTCCAGACGAAGAAGGAAACCCAGCTACACAACCCCAGATAAGCAAAAGCGGGAAGAGGCCGAAACTGTTCCGGTCGTCTAATCCAACATATCCAGAAAACGGTGGAAAATCGTATAGTCAAGACATTAGAATATTTAAGCCGGCGTGATCAAGTGGAGTTTTAAATAACAGAAGACAAAAATGTATGTGGTCTCTTTATCAGGGCAATTGCCATGCGCCATTGAGTTATTGTCCGTTTAATTATCAACATCATAGTCCTCGTGCCCTTGCCACTAAACATGTGTATAAAGTCAAACGATCTGTTTCTTTAAATGTGCAAAGAAATACAAATAAAACATCGGCTAAAACCGATCGCGACACTAAAATTAACATGAATATAAAACGCGGAAATTCTTTATGAGGCAACTTTCATTTTCGCAAATTTGCATACGAGCGTTTCATGAAATTCAGTATTTAAATGGTGTGATAAAACAACAGTTAAAAGCAGTGGCTAAACAATTAGACGTTACTTGTACAATTAGGAACACGCCTGTTCAAAATCTTAAGCCATGATAGTGAATGAATGAAATGGGGCCTAACGTCCTACGCTTCTGCACCTAACCTGGGCTAATTGAAGACGGGATAAACCATGAGCCATGATAAATGTAACATTGAAGCTAATAAATTAAATAGGAAAATCTCGGAACTTGAAAGCTCGCATAAACATAAACTTGAGATGCACCTTGATCTCAACGAATTGTTACGATCTAAAGAACAATCGGTCGCATTTTTTTTTTCATTTTTTTGTTACGTCTTTTATGTTAATCATTTTAGTGAAGCCTGTACCAAGACAGGCCCGGGACTGTACAGCGCAGTGGACAGTTACGGCTGGCCCCCGGATCCATTCACTTGATTTGATAATTGTTTAGTTCTTGCAATGTCTATTTTCTGTCTTGTCCGCAGGTTTATCTTGTAGATTTTTTTTTTGTTTGTTTTGTTTTGTTTGTTTTGCGTGTAGTGCAGTCCTCTTGCATTTACTGTTAGAGTAGAGTTTTAGCCCTTCGTACTGCAGAATGTTCTCGTTGTCGGGCTTTGCTCCTGTTAGCTCACTACATTTTTTTTTTTTAGCGTTTTCCGAGTTTGTCCGGATTATCGCCCTTATTGTTAAAATTATTTGACGCTCTAATACCTGACGCATTAATATCGGTCGCATTTTTTTTTCTCGTTACGTCTCTTATGTAAATCATTTTAGTGAAGCCTGTACCAAGACAGGCCCGGGAAGGCCCGGGAATGTACAGCGCAGTGGACGCTTACGGCTGGCCCCCGGATCCATTCAATTGCGTGTAGTGCAGTCCTCCTGCATTTACTATCAGAAAAAAACCATGGAACGCTATGGTCGAAATTGAAAGAGATTGGGCGGGAGAGAATACTTTTAGAGTCGAGCAAATGTGACGTAATATGCGAGCTTATTGAACATCAGAAACAAGATCGAAGACCTTCAAGAAGAAAATGAACATTTAAAACAAGAATGGACTATGATGAAAACGAATTTTATGATGGTCCACCTAATACTTGGTCCTGTAATAACAGGGACGATTTTTATGATGGCCCGCCCAATATTTGCCCATATAATAATGGTGGCAAAGATTTTAATGATGGGCCACCCAATACTTTGAAGTATGAATGCCTTAATAGTGACGATTTTTATAGGGGTCCATCCAACATGTGTCCATATAATAATGGAGGATCTAAAAGGTCTTGTGATTATCTTAGTTGTTGTGGTTGGTCTTGCTCTGATAGTGTAATTTGGTTATTCTGTTTTGAAACCAAAGAATTACAAATACAGTTGTAATTAGTAATGGACAATTAAAAACAAAGGGGCCATAAAACTAAGGACAAATTCCACAATGGGAAATTAACCCCAAGTGTCCAGAGAAAACGTAAATCATGCCCTTCCCCTCGCGAAATGCTGAAACAAATTACAACTTGCGCTGGCTGAATAGGATCATTTAAAAAATATGCTTTATTAAAAGTACTTGAAGATTACCACTATAAACTATTCCAGTGATATTGATGATACAAGCTAGAGCTATTCTAATAATAGTCACATAGATACACATGGATGATCTCTAAATGGTAATTTCTCAGTAATTTAGATTTAACAATTTACCCCTTGGCAATAATCATCATACTATGTTTTGGCAACTCGGTTTAACTGGAATTGAACACAACATGAAATTCAGCTTTGGTTATAGTATTGCATGTGAGCGACTTTTTAATTAATATAAAATTAAAGTCGCCGTTTTATGGTATGGCTTATTAATCGCTAAATTAATGGGACATATTATACAATTGGTTTCTTACGAGCATGGGCATACAATTGATTAGCAAGCCATGAGAATCTAAATTTACTTGCTGAATTGTTTTACTATAGGTATTATACTGTCTTCGTATTAATATAATCCGGGCATGTTTCATTACTGTATTGACTTTCGGCAATGCTAATACACCTGTGTCAACGTTAGTCTTGAATGAGAACAAAAACATATTAAGGTAATAATCGTGTTTATACTTTATTATCTTACAAAGTGGCTCCCAAAATTTGTTTTAACCGAAATTAACACCACTGGAGACCCTCATAATTGTTCCCATTGATTTCTTAGGGGCCTTTTTAGGTGCAAGTTTAGGATGACAATTACAGTTAAAACTGCGCCTCCCATTTACAAAGCTCAATGAAAATTTAAATCTTCTGCCATGTTGGCAACAGAATTTATTTCTAGCGAAATTTCTGCTGGGGAGCTCATTACACTCGGTATTGGTCATACATACTGGTTCTGTAACAAAAAACAACATTACATGTGTAACAATGTCAATATAGCAATTCACCAAATGGGTAAATATCATACGAAATACAACACGGGGGAGATGGGCGTTTGGCATGAGGGGCGGCCAATTAGGGTAGTTGTGTTTAATATACATATAGTGCTATAACTTACTATCAATAGTTATAAACAGTACATACCCTGTCCATTTGTTATAAGTATGGCAATTAAAATAACTCCAGTAAATAGTAACAATCTTGATCCGTTCATGTTGAGTAGATATATACAGTATGGCGGCAAACACTTCTCTTGCGGCACTACAATAAAAAGTAAGGGTTAGCATTACAAAAAAACACAACAGAAAAACATTACAGAGGCGGACCCAGGAATTTTTTCATGAGGGGTTTTCCAGGCTCATGTAAAGAAAATCTGACAGTTGACAATGCATGATTTCATCATCGTCTCTAAATTATATACGCATGAATACAAATTGAGCTTTTTAAAGAGACAAATCCAACACACCGTTTTACGTCATTTTTTTTTATAATGGTGTAGGATTTCATTGATGCAAGGCATTCAATTTTTTTTAGGTAGCTGAGCAGTGAGCATGCTCCATTTTGGTAAACATATCTTTGACAATATTAATGTATTTTAAATGTATTTTATTTACTTTTATTGCCTGTCAGATACGCGATCAATAAAACAGACAATTTGACATGAGTGACATATTGCCTTTATAAAAACAGATATGATTTAGACTAAGCATTGTCGTATAACTGGAGTAATTAAGAATGGGTCATTGATCGCACTCTCTCTCTACAAAACAAACTTGTTTTAGATTTTTAACTTAGAAGCAAATTTTTATAGTTTCATTGTCAATGTGTCATAATTGTCTATGATATATTTTGTAGAACTGTATTTCAAATATAGAGTGAGCAATCATTTAGAACGGATCGGGTCTCTCTCTTTCTTGTAAGTATTTGTTGAGTTATTTATGTTTAATAAATCACATATAAATTACTGGAGACTAAGTCTTAATTTAACAAGACCAGAAATAACGTGGTCACATTCTCTTCTACTTAGTCAATCGCTGGCTTTTTTTTGTATATTCAGTATTCAGTTTGGAGATGCCGTCAAAGATAAATCATCACTTATGACGTCATTTACGCTTTTCAACGATTTTTCAGTACAAATGAAAATAAAAAATCACGCGTTTATCAACGACTCCCTGCCCCACAAAAAATACAAGAAACATGTCAATGTGAAACAGCCGGATTGCTTTCGGGCTGTCTGGCGACTGTTGATCCGTTTATTAATTAGTATTTGTTTATTAACTCAAAAACGCGTAGAAATAATGTCATGGAATTATTTTCTTTTCGTGAACTTGCCAGTTAGAATGGTATCGGTGAGAAGAAAATGATAAATAAAATGAAACAACTTACCTGTTGGGAACAGTGTTAAGGCGTGTCACGAATAAGTAAACCGTTTTATACAGCAGCCTTTATTCTTTGACGTATATTCAAAACCAACAGGGCAGCGACGAAAATGATCATTTTACATTTGACGTTTATTGTATCGTACGTCAAAGTGTGTCATAAGTTTTGCTAAAGGCTATTCTGAAATAAGACCGTCAATCTTCTGTTTAAAATGGCAATTGTTTTTAAATTGCACTGACGTAATAAAATACTATATTTGCAGTACACACAATTGAAATAATATTGGCACCTTAAAAATGTAACTCATATACATGTGTCACTTAAATAGTTAATTCAATTTGAGCGTTTTTTCTTTACCCAGTTGTCAAACTTTGTGACCCCCTTAAATCATTTTTTTTACTACAACAGACGTAAATATATCTTTACTGTCTGTTTTATATATACATTTATAATCTAACGGTCGCCTTATATATGTTATGGAACACATAATATGTCATTTTGGCAGACGTATGCAACAATACGTAATTGAAAGAAACATACTCAGGCAAACATTCAGCAGCCGCGGTTGTAGTGGAAGGTCGCGTCAAAGGTCATACAAGCGGCTTTTTTTTAACCCTTTGCCTATGTCGTCAGGCATTTGATCAATTAATCAACGTTGGTGTTTCTAGTGGGTCACCAACGGTTCCGTGCACCTCATGCCATAAACTAGCCACATCAGACCGTTTCATTGGCTTACCCCTCACATCATCCAGAACAAGTGTTAACAACTCTTTCAAATCCAAGTGTTATAACGACTAGTAAAACGAAATTTCGAACCATAAAAACAAAACAAAATATGATCTGTGTTTTAATCAGATTGAAATGAAATGGGGGGTTTAACGTAGATTGAATAAGACACAGTCATTAACATCCTGCGCCCTAGGACATTATTTGAATGCACAGGGATGGACTATCGCTGTAGTATTGGAAATAGCAAATAATTCCAAGTATACCACGTGACTCTATAGTGCATATATATCAGTCGGTTCCGTGGGGGCAGAAAGTGGGGGCTTAATTTGAATTTATTGCGATTAAATTTATTGTACAAGGTGTGGCTGTGGATCCGTGTTTTAAAAATATGCCTGTTGAGAGCAGGGAATCGGTAAAAGAGTGTTTTCCAACTTAATAAATGTGACTGATTTATCTTTAATTTGAATTTCACTTGTTTTTAAATATTTGTAAAAAATGTCTTCCTTTAACACATTTCTAAGTACTTTGTCAGTGTCTTCCGTAACAATAATATTTTATATCCAGGAATGGGTAGTGACGGAACCCTAAAGCTGAGCACATGGCTATTTCACAACCTGAAACAACTTGAGCTACCAAGTAAGATTCATCAAAGACGTACACTTTTGTTAACACTTCTAGGGTGAAAAGTTTCCATTTTACCAAAAGGACAAGATTATGAATGTTTAGCGTTCTTCTTCCATATATTTCACTGAGAAGATAAAACAAATACATTCTGGCTGGCTAGCAACACAGTCAGCTTATGATAATGAGGATTGTGAGTCTTATTATCAACCAACCTTTGGTGGGCAACAGCTTTTATATTTACACCTCTAACGAATGATGATATCGGGAAAATAGTTCTTATCTAGGACCCTGTGCCAACGAGTATTGTTATTCAACATAACGACAGCCTACTTCCTGTGATCACTTCAAATGTCTACCTTTCCTGGCACTTACAGGGCAACTGTAGTATACCCCTTATTGAAGAAAGATAGCCTCTATCCTATCATCTCCAAAATAATTGAGAAAGCCGTAAATAAGCGACTTCACCACAAGTGAACTATTGGCCAAATTTCAATCAGCCTACTGACAAAATCATTCTACAGACACCGCCTTAATAGGGATGGATAGTAAAAGATCTTCGGGTAGAGGTATATAATGGACGATATGCATCCTTGCTTTTGCTCGACCCATCAGTAGCGTTTGATACTATATATCACGATAGATTTGTGGACCGTCTCTCCATCATATTATTGGTATCACAAACGCTGTACTTAGTTTGCTAAAATCTTACTTAATTGTTAGTGCTCTATACTAACATCATTGGCCGTCATTCACTGGATCATAACTCATATGCAGATTACACCCAGATAATTGGGAGTTTTGAGCCATTCGAAAAATTCACTGCATGTTCCAAACCATCTATGCAAAATTTGCTATTTTCACCTTCGTGCTATATGTCAAATTCGACACCTGATACGTTATGAAGATGTCCATTCATTAGTTCGTGTCTTGACCCTTTCCAGACTTAATTTTTGCAATGGTTTGCTCTTGATTATTTAACAAAATCTATTAAACAAGCTGCAATGTGTCCAAACACAGCGGCTTAAAGAGTATCATTGTCTCCATAATTCAAGTAACTGTGTACAGTGTTTAAATGTATCAACATTTAAAGGGAGCTAAATCGCTAACATTTGGGATGTAGAAATTTACAAAAGTGGGTCGCTACGCATATAATACTGTAATATGAATGTATATAAACTGAATCACATTAAATGGTTTCCCTTTTTAACACCAATTTCAAATCAGTCTACATATGCCGTGCGATACAGTGCAATGTGTCTAGCCTCGTCCCTCTAGTCTCTCAATACAACTAGGGCTGAAGCGCATTATGGTACACGATTTGTGTACCAATGTTAGAAAAATTACTTTATCTTATATATCGGCTATTAGAAACTCATCTTTTCCCGGTAAGTTTACATCATCAATGTTGATTTAAATTGACAAATAATTCGTGTTTTCGATGTCGAAGATTTTGGAGGATTTTGAGTTACGGACTTAGGTCCTTTATTCTCCTTCCTACCTTCAAAAACTGACACACAGTTACATTAATACACGCGACCTCACTAGAACGCAATTGATATTTATTTAAGGCGATGAGATAATCTTGGAAATATTAAGTCGAAACTGAAAACATTTTCTTTCAACTCTAACTACAACTGAAGAAAACATTGATACGCTTCATGTCATCTCCAAGCGTTTTGTGCATTTTTATGGATAAGCTGAGCTTTCCAAAAACTCATTATAATTATTTTAATATCCATGTCTAAGCACGTTCGCCTCGGGATAACAAACCCGGGAGATTGGTCAATTTATTGTTTGAATCAATATTGTACATTAAAGATACTATGGCTATAATGCTTCTCAGCTAGTTTTCAAATAATCCACACTACCAACCCGTTATCCGTAGCTTGGATCTTGTCATATTGGTGCTGACTGCAAGGGGTCTAGAAGGAGGCCCGCCACTGTGTACAACACTTAGTCAAACTATATGCTGTTTCGGGTGAAGAAGAGAAGAAGTACTGGGGGATATATGCGGCACATTTTGTCGAGATTGTGGGTGAGGGTTAGTTATATTATATCCCTGTTACATCTAGTGAAGTGACCTTTGCTCAAATCTGCCGTCGGTCTCAATATTTAGAGCGTTTACCATAGTGGTGGAACAGTAGGCCGTTAAATTTAAGTTCAGTTCACGATACTGGTGTAAGGGAGATAACACTATTTAAAGACCACAGTGACATCACAAAATATTGTCAAATAACACCCTGGTCATACTGGCGAGACACATAAATATGGGCATATATAGACTTTTTCGAACATTTGCACAATTTTGAAAATTGAATCCAAATTGTGACTTCTAAACAAGCTAAAAACGTGATTTTCAAACAAACTGGGGCGATAATCCAGGAAGTTACCTTCCGATATACGTGATTATCGAGAGGAAACGATTTCTAAAATTAAAGTTTCTCCAAAATCGTGACCCCTCGAAGGTCCACACCCTTATGACATACTTTTACACTATTTGCGTTCGAGGAGCGAAAACTCGTACTCAACCCTCATTATAGTGAAATGGTGATATATTTAAATGGAATTTTAAATCGGATAAATATTGGGACCCCTAGAGGGGCCACAGGCTAAAAACGCGATTTATCGTACAGCCAGAGGCCAGAATCCAAAAAAATTACGGTCCGATACGCGCGAATATCGAAAGGAACCGATATCTTTAGGTTATAAACATACTTTTCAAGTTTCATCAAAATCGGATAAACAGTGTGTCCACAAGCTAACAACGTGATTTTTCGTACAACTAGGGGCCATAATCCATGAAGTTACGGTCAGTTTCGAAAGGAAACATTTCCTTCCGGAAATTAACCTATATTTAAAGTAGGATTAAAATTGTGACCTGAAAAGGGTCCACAAACAAAATGTGTACAGGACACAATTCTATGGAATATACAACAGTAATTAAATTCCATATATATTTAAATGCCATTAAAACCATTTTAAACAATATGTGAACGGATGGGCATGAATACCCACTAAATTATATTTAGACATGTCACATGAATGGTTTTTAAGTAATTTATGAATTACCAGAGCCTCATATAGCCTCCCATTCCAGATGTGATACTACTCTGCCAAATGACTATTACCAATTTTTGGACAAACTATATACAATATTGCGACAAATCACAGCCTCATGTATTCAGAGAGAGAGAGAGAGAGGGCGAGAGGGAGAGAGAGGGGGGGGGGGCGTAAAGTCCATTCGACACAAACTAAGTGATTCCGTGACTAACACATGGTTCAATTTTATTTCAATAATTCGTTTGTGCGTTGGGGTCTCTAGCAGTGGAGGAAAATCGGAGGACCGGTGGTAAAATGGGGAATATTATGGATAGTCAATAATTCCTTAAAGTATCCTGTAGACCCATGACACAAATCCGATTAATATTACATGAAATTTAATTAAAAAATTTGCTCAGCTATTAAATTTGGGTGATATTAAGGATTTGATGTTCTCGCGGATACATTCACAGATGGAAGCGGAGGACAAAAGTGTAATTATGTCAATGAAGACAAAGTGTTTTTTGGGCGTATTCCACCCTTTTCCTTTAGTACTGTATCATGCAGGTATACTCACGGATGAAAGTAGGGGACAGTAGTAGCATTTGTCGCTTACCAATTGTAATGACCATTTCAGAAGCTAAGAACTATCTGTTGGTTGTCATTCTAATAACACGGCACTGAATACATGTCCCGGTACCCGTGACATACTTCTCAAGTACGCTGAAACATTGAGACCACAAGCTTGTGGGACCATGATGATTGTTTCAAGTATCCTATTACTGGTATTATCTATGATGTTATTTATATCTACTGTCTATTAACTAACTGTATAGAATAACTTCTATAATGTTCTAGTATTCATGATGTTTTCTTGTCCTCTGCATGTTAACTGGTTTTAAAAGGATTTCTAGTATTCATGATGTTATTTACGCCAGATTATCTGGTTTTACAATGATTTTTGAAATGTTCTAGTATTCATTATGTTATCCGTATCAACGTCATATTATTTGGTTTTAAAATGATTTCTGAAATGTTCTAGTGTTAACTTTATCTACGTCATATTATCTGGTTTTAAAATGATTTCTGAAATGTTGTAGTATGCATTCTGTTATTTGCATCTACTGCATATTGACTGATCTTTAAAGGACTTCTGAAATGTTATTCATACTTTCTGTGTTGTTATTTGTATCAACTGTTAATAAAAAATAACTTATGAAAAAATTACATTATTATTCACGATGTTATTAGTATTTGCTTCATATTAGATGGTTTAAAACAATAACTTCTCAAATGTTACTCATAGTATCTGTGATATTAGTTGTATCTGCAACATATTAAACGTAACTTATGGAAATGTCTATAGTTACAAATATATAATTTAGCTTGAATACATCTGGAATTCAAAAAAATCCTAATAATCCCAAAGTCAAGTAAATCTGACATAAACTTTTTGCACGGGATCTCATGATTTCGCGACCATCCGAACGACTCCCTCGAAAGGCCCTTGCCCCGAACACCAGGATTGAATACGGGACCGTTAGGTTCGCGAACCAGCGTCTTTCTCACTGAGTCACCACGGGTAAAGAAAACTTCAATTAAAGGTTTCATACTAATATCTCGACGTATACACTTGTATTCTTCTGGAAAATATTATGTTGTTGTTAGTGGTATGTAACGTCCGCTTCCCCCGATGGTAATGTAGTCCACAATTTGTATTTTGTTTGTTTTTATTATCTTGCCGCACTGGAGGTAGAGAAGGTGCCCTATCGCCAAGCCACACGCTCATACCAGGGAATGGAACTGCACGTCCACAAACCACTATCCTACGCACCACCCCACCCACACCCACTGAAAAATATGACATATTTTCCTTGCTTTAATAGTAAGGAGCGCTAGATAATGTATACACAATACATAGTTATTTACACTTGACATGAACGATGTCAAAGTTGTGTGTTTCTGCATCAAAGATATTTCTCATAAACAGTGATTGAAAGTTGAGTTAATTGTCAACTTAAGTCTGAGAATGCTTTGTGAGCTCGGGGCCTGGTTGCCAACCACATGGATACCTTTGCCAGAAATCCACACTGACCTTGCTACAGAATTATGTAGCAAATCGTAGGGCGGGGGTATCTTTTCACGACGCCGATAACAGGATAAAGTCGATTTGTTCCATGTCTAGGCCACAGTATATGATTGACACATGCATGTTCAGCGTCATTGCGTCCCCATCACTTAAAGGGACAATAACACTCTTGCTGACTTGACAGCTCCAAAAAATAAATAATAGCCTTATTCTAAGTATTAGATGTTTAAGTGTCCTACCTGTTGTGTAAATATTCCATTACATTCTATTTTACTTGTCCAGAGGGTTCAAAAATGTGTTTAAATCCAAGTCACACTTGAAAGGTTTATGTAAGGCTTTTCAAATCATTGAGTTGAGTTTTTCCAATTTTTTTTAAATTAGGTGTGTTAAGATGAAATTTGTATCATCAATTAATTGGAATGCTGTAAAATAGTACAATTTTTTAAGCAGAATAAAGATTGGTACATATTATTCAATTACAAGAAGAGTGTTTTTTTTCCCTTTAATAAGTGGGCTCTGTCATATCTGATCAATTATGAATGAATTTTGACATCTGATTAACCATACCAGGAAATAAGTAAACGTTGATTATCAAAAATAAACATTTATTCAGTAAAGTTAAACGAACACAAACAAACATTTTATTTTGTTTGATAACACCACAGAGCAGGGCAAACAGTGGAGCTGCAGCATCAATTGGTCCCAAAATCTTATAACGCCATGACAGTTGAAATTCGTAGTGCCGCTGTCCAGGCAAAATTTCCCCCATAGCACACTGTATGGGGTATGTCGATTTTCATTGGCCCTGTCGGAGTAGAACAGTGGGACTTTTAATCCCATTTTATTTCATTTCGTTTAGTGGAGACCGCTGTGTTATTTACCATTACTATTTGGATGAAAGCCAAGTTATAATATTGGAAGAACAGTTTACGTATAAAATGTAATCATCTTGCTTTGTTCCTGTCACGTTTTAACGCATGGCGTTAACTAAATATAACAATATTGTTAAAATATACCACTTTTTATAATTGAGAGTGCACGTAAAAGATCCCTTGGCAGTTGGAATTCGATATAAGAGTAGGCCGTAACGCCGCTGCCCGGGAAAAAATTCCCTCGTAGCACACTGTATGGTGTATGCTCGTCGTCCATTAGCCCTTGTCACGTACAACCGGGGAATCGAAGCCACGCCAGACCTTATGTAATAAGAGCGTGCTCGTGCTAACCATTCGGCCATCCAACCCACCCAACGCAATCAATCATATTCGAAGGCCTTAAATTACGAAAGAAAATAAGTGTAGCGAAACGTGAAAAATTGATTAGTATCGATAAGAAAAAAAATTCATACCCTGTTCATACGGTTTTACATATATTATGCTGAATTCTGCATTAAATAATTCATATATATATATATATATGGAATTCAGCAGTTAAGTATTTAAATATCCAAAGAGATATACCATTTCATGAAATGCACTCGTATCTGTTTAACACAAAGGTGAGCCATTTTTAAACACGTTAAGTTAGACTATACATTTAAAATAGACTAAACATGTGACATTTTAACTGTTTGCTTATTACAAATTACATTTCCTGAGATATTTGTCATATTTGCTACATAATACTTGTTACTTTGGGTAAATGACAGATGCTCGGTTTATAATTGTCATGTTAACATAAGAGACATATTATTATACAGTTGGCTAGTTAATAGTTAAGGGAAAACCACGGCAAAAAAATGGCAGTCAAATGTTTACAAGGGGCATTTTCAATACATTAGAAGGATGCCCGGCTTGCCTGGGGCCCGAAACCGGAAGTGGCAGACCATCGCCACGAGGCCTATGTTACTTCCTGGTCCGAACTTCCCCTAAACACCAAATTTCAACGCCAGAACAGCCCTAGTGTATCCGCCAACCCCGAATAGACAGACACGTGACAGTCACGAATATTAGTATATATGTCATTATAAGATTTCACGCGTCGACAATTCGTGACCCGTACATTAATGAATTTTATTGTGGGGTGATAGCTATTTTTGGTTTACCACATTGTCTCTTAATTGTGAATACACTGAAAACAAGTTTAGCTTGTTGATGTTTTAATTTAAATAATACTGCTTTGTATATTAACGTCATTTAATACTACATGTACGTGTACTTCAGTTCTAGACCATTTTAAGGTAAGAGTATATCATACATATTACTTAAGTTGTATGTAACAGTATCTTCATCTTTTCTTGTTATAGTATTGAACTATTTGTTCTCGGTTAAGTGTATAGCTGAACAAATAGTATATATTTTACACAATATAGAGTTTGTTAGTATTAAATCACCAGAGAGCCCAAGGCAATGCAGGTCTGTTTATTATTTTAATTAGATATCAACCAACTATAGCTACCTCTTAAAATGAAATATACGATATTCATTCATATGACCTCAGGTTTTTTTTTCCATTTGACGTATTACGTCAATGTACCTATTGAAAGAAGGTGTGTTGAAGGTAATTTAGAAACATCTATTCGGGTGCAAATTGATTTATTATGTGTAAAAGTGCGGATGTGTATAAAATGAAGACAAAAGACAAGAACGATTAACCCCGCCTCTTATTGCTTATTCATAATCAGATTGCTTCAACTTTCTATATTAGCACGGTTTAGCGAGAGAGAGAGAAATGGGGTTTAACGTCCACTCAACACAACTAGGTCATGTCGGGACTAACATATGGTTTAATTTTATTTCAATAATTCGCTTGCGCGTAGGGGTCTTTAGCAGTGGGAGGAAACCGGTGTGCCCGGAGGAAACCCACGAGGTTGAGAAGGCACCCCTATCTCCATGTCACATACGCTCACACCAGGGCTCGGAACCACAGTCGCAAGCCAGAGGTGGCCGGCCAACTAGAGGTCGAAGCGCGGCACTCTAGACCACTAGGCCATCCCAATCGCCCTAGCACGGTTTATGTTAGTTCCATTCTGAACGGTCCCTCGCGATCGAGCACCTACATGTATTAAGCTGCAATACACCAACCCTATTTTATAGCTATTTTAGAGAGACAGTCCTTAACTTCTCTTTTTCACCGTAATTTTTATTTACTGGCCAAAAGGAATATTTATCGTCACATCTGACATAATTATATAATAATCCAACACTTTCTGAACTGAAATTTATTTTGGTTGTCTGCCGCTTTGAAATGAAAATCTTGACTGATATTTCCCAACCTTTTCTTAAAATGAATTCAGTATCATTACAGACGCGATGCTGTACATTTATTGTTCGTTGCTTGCAATGTCTGTGTATATGTCTTGGAAGTGAAATTGATTTGGTGCGTTTCCTGCAATGAAACTAACAATCATGTTGATTATTGTTAGCGTTTTTTTGTAATAATAATAACCCCTATCCCGTGTTAGAACTTTATAGGCTGCAACTGTTAACCTGTCGTTCTATTTTACTGGGGAAGTTAACACCAGTTAACATTTTGGACATTTAAATATTATTCTGTGTTACCTATCCACAATGGTGATCTAAAATGGATATAAATTGGCTAACTTGGTGAAAGGAAGAACCCAATTATGATCCGATCTTTTTACAGTATTATCCATATTGTGGTCGCTACTGCACGGACAGCTTGTATATTTGTATCGTTTCTTGGCCGCCCTTGCTTTGTGTATTTTACTGGCAGATCTTGTCGAAATACCAGGGATTATCAACAAACTTGTAAACCAGTTTTAGCAGATTCTTCTATTATTCAAAACTATTGAGTTGACCAAAATTAATTAGAGTTCAAATTTAAATTAACATAGTGATAATCTGGACTTTATTAATGACAAATTCATTAGGCTCTCTTTACTTGGTTGTCGTGATGTCTACCAAGCGAAACCTTGAGATATGATTGATAGATTGATTGATTATCTTTATTTCCTCACAAATGAGATTACATAAGAATAAAAATATAAAGTAAAGTGAGAAAGATTGTTAAATATAGAACATCAGTCATCAAATTACACATTAGTTAAACAGTTCGTCACGTGGGTCCACATTTCACTTAAACCTTCACTAACTTTATACATAAATTTTGTCCATCCCTCAGCTGACATCTGATCAGGGCGCGTAAGTTCTGTTTTCGATTAAAATATCTTCATCACTGTTCCATAGATCATTAAATACATTGATGTATATTTCGTTTAAAATGTTCGCATACAGTCTCTATTCCTTTTCTTTGTATAGCTTGTACAGTTCAGCATAAAATGCTTCAACATATCATTACACATTTTATAACACAATTTACACAACCTTAACGGGTAATTTCGCCTTCTAAAATCCAGTTGCTTGTACAGTCATCGTGTTATTTTGAAAATTTAAATGTTATTCTGTGTTACCTAGCCACAAAGGTGATCATGTATAATTTTATTCCAGCTAATTACTGCTAGTATGTATGTTCTGTTCGCGCTGTTGCTAGGACTCCAGGTCGTGACCTGTGCTGTAACAACCAATTCACAAGGTATGTTTTAAAATCGCTTAAAAGAACTAAATAAGCTCTTAAATATTGGACAAAACAAAGTATATTAAAGGACAATTTTGATGTCAGTCATTATTACTTACATGGCATAACTGGTTTTAACCACATTCCAAATATATTTAACATAGAGGTCATTGCTACGGTAGATGTGTAGCAAACACTTAAAGAAACGGGAAGTGACGACAAAAATGACAAACACGAGTTATCCTTCTATATAACTGACTGAAGGAACGAGCGTTAACATATTATACACTGTCAAATTGCATTTCACAGATAATTCCTTTAAAGATGAAAAGTTGTTATATCTTACAATTTAAAAATAATGGCTGACACCAATATTGTCCTTTTAAGTCTGATTTGTTTTGTCGATTGTTGTTGGACAAGCTTTATCTCATTTTTGTTTTTAATCAGCGTTCGTATCAACTGGGCCCCATGAAGACATGCTTTGTTGTATAAAAGAGCCCGATTAAGATACTGAGTGTTTTCCATTTATAAACAATGCGCGTTGTGTTTTATATCGTTTCAGAGCAATCATGCAATATGGGAGATGTATGTAGTCAAATCAATTCTGCTAGCTACGTGAACAATGTACGTTATTGCTGTCCGAATGGTTATGGGATCAGCTTATCCTCAGGGTACAACAATGGACAGACCTACACTACATGTACATGTCACGCTGGTACATCCTTTACTTCATATGGCAACGCTAATGCTGACTGGGATGCCTTTAACAGGGGAATGCAACAAATGTCTTGGCAGCTTAGTAATATGTTCCGTGACAATCCGTTCTTTGGACGTTAATCATAAAGCTTTAAAATATAATAGTAAAGATGCATTATGTAATACTTAGATACTGAGCTTACAGTTTTCGATATAATAGTTCAAACATAGATAATAGTAAAATTAATATATTGAAAATTACAGTATACGCGAGGATTATTTAATATCGTAACAACGGTATTGGCTAAACGCGATTTAGCCTCGATTTTCCAGTTTATCGCTAATTTGTTAAAATCTTTGAGTCCATTTCAATCTATGGTCTATATAGTTCATTGTGGGCCCGCCATGTTCATACATATCTAAAAAAATGATTTATAGAGCATTTGCAGCAGCTTTAACTATTACATAATGCATCTTTAGATGAAAATCATTCTTTAAAACCTAACCACAATCAATATAATATTATTTTAACTAAGGATTTGTGTTTTTTTTAAAAATCAAAATTTAGAAGTTCGTATGACAACCGTCTTTATAATATCCTCTTAGCAATTTCTACGATTGTAATGTGTTTGTATACAACGTTATGGAATGTAAAATCTGCCACGAGTGTAACTTGTCTTGTGATGTATATAAATGCCTATTTCATGTTTAATATCTTCTCATTTGTGAATTTAATTCTGCGTGTGCGTATGCAAACAAGTGTGTTTAAAACTAACACCCCAAATCAAAACCCATAAACGATCTTCAATGAAATGGAAGTCAGTAATTTATTTATAACTGAACATATCCAACAAAGATAATTAAAGATGGGATACCATATTTTAAAAATTTATTTGAAGACTAAATTCTGGGTCATTGATATAGGTCTTTGTTTTATACACACTTGGGTATTACAGCTTATTGCTCCAATGTTTGTGTCATACAATGGGTCAACATGTGTATGTGTGAGTGTGTGTGGGATGGGGTGTCAATTAAATTACAATATGCTTGCGCATGAGGGTCTTTAGCAGTGGGAGGAAACCGGACTACCCGGAGAAAACAAGCCACCATGTCACGTAATGGGTGGGAATCTACGTCTAAATGGATTAGGTGATAATTGTTTGAATTGCTAGAATTGTTTGACTAATCATAAACGAAAATTTATATGCGCTCCTTTTTAAGATTTTTTTTTTATATTAAGAATGGGGGTGGTATGTTAGGCTAATACTTACAATTCAGAGTCTCGCGATGATGTTTTTTGCGACGCTATTGCTTTGTTGACCAAAACGTCATTATGTTGGACATTATACAAACAATAATATACCTTTTATATCGATTCATTACTTTTCTACACTGTTCTTGTCAAGTGGCGAGGTGGCACAGTGAAACCTGAGGTCTCCCGTGTTCGATTCCGGTTTTGGCCGAGATAAATCATCGAGATTATTTCTGCGTGGTTTCCGTTACTTTGCCATAATACTAAGAGTCGGGAGAGATGAATGGACTAGTCGGGGTATTTAATTCGAACCCTACTACTGACTGGAAATAAATACTTTATTAGTGTACATCCAGTTAAAATAAACACAATTGCATATAGACATGTCATCAATGCCTTAAAGGGTCAATCCCGATAATGTTTTTGAGAATAAAACTCTTTAAATTTATGTGATACGTTTTTAAACAACTTAAACCCACAGTCTTCAACTTGAAATGGAGTCCGGTGATCTAAACTGTCTTATGCGGTGACTTGATAAAACAAGACTTTTATTTTATAAAAATAATGTGTCGGTGAAATTTACCTTTTTGTATCAAATGCAGCACATGGACCATTCACCGTGTAGACCTCTAAAGGAACAGGATTCGATTATCGGATCACCCAACGAAAGAATTGACCCGAAATCTTAAAAGGGTTACGTGTCCGGATAAGCTGTTTTATTTAACGCTCACGTCCAAACGACTCAATATTTTGAGCTGAAATTTTGTATATTTACCATTCTTCTATATTTTGGCGTTAAAATTTCATACAGACTCGGACTTTTTTTTTTGAGGCTCTGTTCTATTCGGGACAGTCCCTTTAAATCAGGTCTGTCTATCACGTAGTTGTGTTTATTCTTTTTGTACAATCAAACCTGTTGTGGACAATGGATAATAAATATTTCCCATTACAGATACCCCACCCACACCCCTCTTCACCCTCCCAAATCTCTTTGTCATGAAAAAAAAGTTGGAGGTTACACTTCTGTCAGATTTTTGTGATATTGATGATTTTCAGGCGAAAGGATAAGGAAGTAAACATACATGAATTAGGAAAATCAGCTTACAAAATTACGTCACTGCCTATACATTCTATTGACTGACCTAGAAAACATGTAAATGCCCCCACCCCCGCCCCTCTTCAACAATTTCATCAGATGTCTGTGATATGATGTGATTGGCTTTTTGTGGTTATGAAGATTAAGATCATAGAAATGTCATGGAAGAGAGAATTATTATTTCATAACAACAATGTTCGTCAAGTGGAGTTAATCCTGAATTCGTTAATGAAGTCAATTTCACTCGACTCTTGTGGCAGTTAAAGGTGCAAATTATTGGGAAAGGTGATATTATCGGATTTATTTTATATACAGTTCCTTCGGCGCCCTGTTCAAAATAATCACTTGATTAGATGTTATTAATTGAAATCAATGCCCACCATTAAAATAAATTCCGAAATCGCTGATATGATTAAAGTTTAAACCAAAAAGTGTTCTCCTTTAACTTAAGTATTTATTTCGTATGCTTATCTGTGCATTTTATATTTTATATTCATAACAAAGCATGAGGACTGCGTACACAACGTGCTAACAGGAAATATAATATTAACGTTCCATTGCGTCATTTTAGCGTAATATGACTCAATTGCAATCTACACTATTATGAAAGATGAATATTTAATAGGTATATCGATCGACACGTAATAAATAAGCTCGCCGCCATTTTGTTATAGATGAACAAAATTGAAAAGCCGGGGGTTATCTAGCTTTGGTAGTTTAATTTGATTTGCTTACATTGATTATTTAACATTATAAAACAAATTTATAATAATAATACTAACCCCTCTCTCGGTTTCGAGTCTATCTCAGTATATGATAATGACCGATCTGTACTTCAAAAATTCGTTTTAAAAAAATATGTGCATTTAATATTTATTATTTCAGAACGGCACTGTGAGGAAGGAGATGTTTGTCGTAATAGCAGTTCTGTCGGCAACGTCAATGGTGTGCAATATTGCTGTCCAAATGGTGGCGGAACAAGCATATCCTCGGGTCACAACAATGGGCAGGCCTATACCCGATGTCTATGTCACTCTGGTACAACAATTACATCCACGGGAAATTTTGACTCGGTAGCCCATAACAAGAAAATGAAGAAGCTGAATAGGCAACTGAACCGAAGGCTGTCTGAAATGAATAGGCAAATTAACCGAAGAATGCAACAACTTGACCGACAACTGAATCGAGAAAGGCAACAATTGTCTTCGCAACTGAATAATATGTTTCGTGGAAACTCCTTCTTTGGTCGTTAAAGAGACAAGTTCAAGTGTGCCAATGTTTCTAATAATAAAGGTAAAATAGAGATAATAGAAAGTTAAGAATAAAAAGTCTTTAAAAAAAAATTACATTATATTGACTTTGTTAACTAATATCCAATATACCGAATTGTTTAATAGGTGCAGCCGACCACGTCCACTCACTACGAATCGAACTCTTTGATATGACAGCGGAGATGCAGGGGGTACATTGCACCCCCAGAAAAGTAAGCCCCCCCCCCCCCCAAAGTAAACTTTTTAGACAACCATTCAAAAAATAATACACTTTGTTATGATCAATATCAGTAATTTGTGCATTATATGGCGCCCCACCACCCTGCTGCATCCTGTGATTGCCCTTTGGGATCAATGGTGCAGTACATGTCATCGTTCACATTTAGTTAATACAGAGCACCAACTATACGGTGCGATAGATTACAGGGCGTGGTTTCAATGATAAAAAGTAGGGTCGCCTGTCCAACATCGTGGGTACGCACAAGCCAATTATTGAAATACAATTGGACCATATGTTAGTTCTTAAATGGCCTAGTTTGAGCCGATTGGGTGTTACCCCCCTTCTCTCTATCTCTTTCTCTCTTGCTCTCACTCCCCCTCTCTCTCTCTCTATCTCATATTTGAACGCGGGGTTTAGCCCTATCTAACACGGGGGCCACGGTGTCTAAGTGGTTAAGACGCTGGCTGGAGGTCGGGTGTTCGATACCTGCATTGGCCGAGAAAGCTTAACCAGATTTTCCGGCGTGGTCCCCCCTTGTTAGTGATCCAGAACGAAGGGCCTGACAAGGACAGCTGTCTAGTCGTTCGGATGGGACCAAAACCGATCTCCCGTGTACACATCGACGTGCACGTAAAAGATTCGTAGTGCCGCTGTCCGGACAAATTTTCCTACGTAACACACTGTATGGCCTTTGACATATCTTCATAAACCCATGGCGGAGCAGAACAGTAGGACGTTAAACCTCATTTCATTTAATTTCTTTTCCTGTACCGGAATACTATAATATTTACTCAAGATTTTTATACATGCGTAATGAATATCTGAATGATAAAACTGGTTATAATTGAAGAGAATATTATGAAGACACATATATTATTGTTCTTACGTTAAAGCATGTTCATTTAAAATGTATGAAATTAGATATACTAGATTGAATGGTGTGTGCGTTTCTGATAAGTCATAATCAGGACATTAATTATTGTAAACAACCGGACGCGGTTTAACGACAAGCAATTATCTCAACTTCCCTATATTGAAACCACTTCTGCCAATTTTTGACGCATTTAACCAAGTCCTAGTACACTGTGAAAAATAATTCTGTAAAATAAAACATAAAAAGTTCTAACAGAAGATTTACCAGACTTTGTTATGTACATTTTATTCTGTTTTAGAGGATTTCAGTAGCATGTTTATGTTGAAAAACAGGTAAAAGTGGAAAAAATGTGGTAAATCTGCTGCCAGAAGATTTCTATTCTTTAACATAACTAATTTGGTTAAATATAAAACAAAATCGTCTGTAAAAAAAATATTTATTTTCCTGTAAATGTAATTTTTCAATCATGAATTTACAAAAATATTAAAAACGTACAGACATTAAAGGCAAGATATTTTTATGTTTACTACTTTTCGGCTTAGTGACTTCATCTTCAAACAATTTATTTCGTCTTCAATACCAACCCGAAACAAAATAATGAAACACATACAGAAACACGAAATTAAAGGTGTTTACTTTCCTGCATATGTCATGGAGTATCATATCAGCGAATTCTTGCCAACGCAGTGGAGATAACAATGTAGGGCTTGTGGTTCATTAACATGTACTGCCAATAGCACACATGGCCTCAATTGTTAGTCCAAACTCAACAGTTTCGTTAAAAAACAAGTTATTTTAATTTTCAATAAATAATACAATTTATATTGTAAAAAAACAGTTTCTATCGGGTAATATACTGAAAAATATGTAAAATATCGACGCTTCGGTCCAAATACAACTAAAACGACAGATTTTATTGTTAAAATATAAAATATTTATCTCAAATCACAGATATTACTTTGATGATACGGATAGTTTTCTTTAAATAACAAAACAAAAATGATTAAAAAACTTTTTTTTTACAGTGTATTACAGAGTTAAAGAGATTTCAAAACATAAAATTTATCTATGACATTAGAAGTCAATCCATAGCTTTACAGTATGACTATAATCTGTCCAGTTTATAAGTTAGTGTTTTCGAGATGAGGGGTGAATGAAATACATAATGATTGATTACAAATTCAAACTTTTACAAATTTTTCTAAGCCAATATATACCCAAATTGATCTTTTCACCAAGAAAACAAAATCTCTCGACTTGGATTCAGTCTGATTTAAAATAGGGCCATCAACCTGGTTTGCGGGAAATAAAGATGGTGGCCGTCTTGTTACGTCATATCTCTGTAAAAACTGAAAGGAACCGAATCATTTTTGAACTAATACCCCTATAAGAGATCCAACTTGCACACTGTAGAGATCTAAGATCACGCAAATAACAGTCTTTAAATTTTGGCAAGAGTAAGGTTGTTATATTAAACAAAATATAGCTTTTGGTGGACTATCCATTCATAAAAAAAATCTTTGAGGTAGACTTCGTTACTTTGGTAAAATCTAAGCACCTTGTTCCAAAGTTTGAGTAGGGGTGGGGTGTTATTTAATAATCAAAGACACAAATTATCCCTTTAAACGATGAAAGGGATTCTCCCAAAATGATGGGTTCTGTTTAAACTGGTTTGGTCACGTGTGTACACTAGACATTATATATATAAGTATAACGTTTAGGGAAGTAACACTAGTGTAGAATAGCCGAGAATGCTGCAATGGTAAGTACATATTATATACTCATTTACACCCCACTATAACATATTAATTCAATTAGTTATAGTGTATTTTATTTTATAGAATATTGTAAAGAACTCAATCAGGCAATAACAGTTTATTTGTTGATCGAATTCCTTGATAGTTTGCAAAGGGTACGGCTGATCCCCACAGACTTATTCCGTCTCCCCGTTTATCCTCTATTTGTTCGAATCAGAACTCAAAAGAAAACTTTAGTATTTTTAGTCGGCCTGGATAAGTCTATTTGTGTCTGTTCTGCTGTAAAAAAAATGGACTAATAAGGTTTAATCGGCGGAATGTGTCGATCTAGATCTCGAGAACTTTCATTCAATATTTATGTGCAGAACGTTCTATGAACAATACCAATGTACGGAACGGATGCCTTTTATATTTACTGTTCTATGTTTTTGTATACATATAAATGTTTGTATTAGCGTGTATTGGTCTATTGCAAGCACTTCCATCAAAAAATGAAGCATTAGGGAGTCAAGCAGAAGGATTTGGATTCAGTAAATGTATTTCTTTGTGGAACTGTCTACAACCAGAGGGTTCTGAAGCAATACTTGAATACAAGTTGGGTACAGTCTTGGGGTAAAATATTTTCCCTTGGCTGATCTATAAAAAAATTTTTATACATACAACAACCGATCGTTTGTCGAGTTTTATTTCCATTGTAGAACTCAAGAACTATCATTACTACTATCTCTGACTGTCGGTTGTTTGTTTGTTTGTTTGTTTGTCTGTTCAGGGGTGCCCTGGGGCTGACATTTAGTATATAGGGGTATCTCGGACTGGGGAGTAACATAAGTCTCGTACTTCCGCCGGGCCAACAACTAGTTTGTTATTTCCCATAAGCTTACTCTCCTTGTGTCCTAATAGACTTTATTTTGTTCTTTTTTTAGCTGTGTATCTTGGATATAATCATGCGGGCTTTAATACTACTCGTTCTCATAGACTGCGCCGTAGCTGCAACAATTCGACCTATTCAAGCTGTTACAACACAGCCAACAGGTAAGCATTGGAATAAAACACCAAAGTTAGATCAAAGATGCATTATGTAAGAATTAGACACCAAAGTGAGATTAAAGATGCATTATGTAAGATTTAGACAAAGAGCTGGCCATTCTTGCTTTAACAATGTTTAAGTAATGATTTGTATAACATCTGTATAAGCCAGATAAAGATCTATCATGATTTAGCCCTCGCGTAATGCATCTTTCAATTAAAGGGACAATGCCACTCTTGCTGGTTTGACAGGTCCAGAAAAAAATTAGCCTTATTCTAACTACCAGATGTTTTAAGTGTCCTACCAGTTATGTAAATTATCCATTGCATCCTATTTTGCTTGTCCAGAGGGTTCGAAAATATGTTTTAATCCAAGTTGCATTTGAAAATGTTAACTTAAGGCTTTTCAAACCATGTTGTTACCGTGTAGTTGAATTTTTCCAATTTTTTTAAATTCGGTGTGTTAAGATGAAATTTGTATCATCAATTAATTGAAATATTGTAAAATAGTACAATTTGTTGACCAGAATAATGATTGGGCCACATTATTCAGTTATAACAAGAGTGGTATTGGGGCTTTAAGAATGTTTGTCGCCAAAACAAAGTGTAGTTTAAGGGACAATAACAACACTCTTGCTGGCTTGACAGGTCTAGATTTTTTTTAGTCTTATTCTAACTACAAGATGTTGAAGTGTCCTACATGTTGTGTAAATTATCCATTACAACCTATCTTACTTGTCCCGAGGGTTCGAAAATATGTTTAAATCCAAGTTGCATTTGAAAGTGCTTACGTAAGGCTTTTTAAACCATGTTACGGCATGTAGTTGAATTTTTCCAATTTTTAAAATTAGGTGTGTTAAGATGACATTTGTATCATTCTTTAATTGAAATATTGTAAAAAAAAAGTACAAATTGTTGACCAGAACAAAGATTGGAACATATTGTTTAGTCACAACAAGAGTGGTATTGGGGCTTTAAAGTAATATCTTCATCTCCTCTCGAGTGTAACGAATATAATTTTCTAAATTATGACCCTTCCTTTATTATGGTCCTTGATTGTATGAAAAAAAAACACGTTTTTAATTTGTGGTTCTCCTAGAGGTCACAATTTTTATCCGACTGAAAATATCATTTGAACATATCACCGTCACCTCCAAATGACGGCTGAGTTCCAATTTCGTCTAAACGGTACCAAAACTGCGGGACAAATGGCCGCCCCTCGTACTCAAATAATGTAAATATATGGTGCATGTATATCAATGTTGTGGACCCTCTAGAGGTCACTATTTTGATTCGATCCGATTTTTGATGAAACTGGAAATATATCTTCACACCCCGAAGATCTTGGCTCCTGTCGATATTTGCGCATATCGGATCGTAACTTCTTGAATTATGGCCCTTGATTGTACGAAAAATCGTTTTTTGTTTAGCTTGTTCTCTATCCAAACCTGTCAGGTGTCGGCGTATCTGCATTTATTGTTTATTTTATCCGTACGGTCAGATGAGGTTGATTGTGGGTGTAAAATATAATTTGATAATCTATTTACCTTTTATTTTCAGACCGACGCTGTAGCATTGGGGATGACTGTGAACATGTATATTTTATAAGCTATATAAACGATGTAGCATACTGCTGTCCACATGGAAATGGAATAATGAGATCTGCTTCCAACTATGAAAATGGTGAAGAAATCATCGAATGTTTCTGCAACACAGAGGAAGAGCAACCACCAGAAAGACATGATAGATATGATAGACATTATTATGATCATGGACACCACTGGAGACACTGGCGTGACAGATTGCTATCGATGGATAGGTATATCAGAGACAGGATAGTAGACGTAGGCAACTTATTTCGTGAACGTCCATTTAGGGGTTGGTCGAAGTAATTACTAAAGGGATTATGGTGAAATGATTTTTGTTGTTTAAAACTCTCATATATCCAAAGAAATAATTAAAACTTAAAAACATTGTCCAAGTGGCATGCGTTAATTATATACACAATTGTATTTGCTTCGTTTTAAAATAAATAATTTAATTTGCATCGATGTAATCTTTGTCGTTTTTTATTCGTCTAGTGTCGACTATTTCTTTACGATTATACCTGGTAAAATGATATTTATTGTAGTTGTTTAGTAGGGTATTTTTGAATTAAAAATCCTTAACCAAAACGCTAAAAAGGTGTGCTCAAATGTTGCATGAAAAATCTTCAGATAAAGGTTAATCTTGTTTACAACAGTATGCCGTCTTGGACATCCTAGCTGCAAATTTCCCCATTATTCTCAATGTTGGAGATGTCTTACACAAAGTGGCACAGTAGGTGAATGGTCAGCTTCAACCGCAGCGTCGGCCAAATAGTATCATTGGGAGTTTTCACGCCTACTTTTCTTTGGACATGACGACGCCCGATCGACTGAGCGAACATGGAATGATCAGATATTTTTCAGGAAGCTTAGAAAGGCACTAATTTACTTCAGGGTAACTGAATGACCTAAAACAAACTTGTCCACGATATCACCCCTAATGGAAGTGAACGTTAAACTCCAGAAACAAACGAACGATCGAACTCTAAAACATCAAGATTCGGTAGCTAGATCATCAAGTAGGTGGCGCAGGAAAAGTAAAACACTTTGATAGGATTTATTTTCAGCTAAAAAAAACTGTCTGCATGAACATTAATTTCTTATCATTACACAATTAGGTGGGTCACGACAACTGTGTTACAATCTTCTGGTGGACTTGGGTATATAATGTTACCATTATACAACGGGTAATGTTATCATTTTTGGTATCAACTCCTCTTAAACCCAAATTGCAGTCACGAACGGTCACAAATGAATTGTCCACAATGAGGTCGCCGTTCACTTTTTGATAAAAAGCATGAAAATTGGCATATAGGTAGTTTTTGATGTTCTCTTACGAATAAGAGCGGGATAAGCGCGATCTGACACCATTTCTGACCGTCAATTTGGATTCACCCACAGGCATACGTCATACATTGTACTATAAGGGACATTTTGCCCGAACACTGGCACTAAGGTCTACTCCTTTTCTGAATTCCAACTATCAAAGGTTATTTCACACGTGAACACGGGAACTTGGTTTTTCGTCCCATCCGAACGAATATATGTTGTCCTTTGCTATGTCGTCCGTCCTGCGTCACTGACAAGGGGGGATGACTCCCTTACATTACGGGAGCCACAGTGGTTCATTGAGTTATTTCATGTAGAATTCGCAGATTCTCTTTAAAATCTCATGTCCCTCAATTTTACATAATAGTAAATTCAAATATTTCTTCCAACTATAACGTTTATAAATTCATAAATATTGATCTTCTTTTAACCATTATAACATTGTTTTAAACAAATGCGCAGAAAATTAAAATTGGATAACACCTAAGATAAATTAGTAATTGCAACATGTGACAAAGTAATCAATGGCAGCCAACCAAACCTTACTAAAGTGATTTCGGCGCTATGTAATATTAAAATACACATTTAATATTCTAATATTCTAATTAAGAGCTCACTATTCATTTGAATTGAATACCACGGGTAAGAATTATATTTAAAGTATTTTGCATTGTACGATTTAGACAATGTTTGAAAGAAAGTCTAGGTGAATCCCCAAAATATTATATGGGCATATTGCTTGCGCAAGAAAAAAAAATAGACAAACGTCCAAACAAAACTATCTGACTTATTGAAAAGATGATCGCGGTTAAAGCACGTAATGTAAGGGGGATTATGTCTTGCGCGACCAACGAATGATTTGTCTGCGATTCGGGATTTATTTTTTGTGTGAGCTGTGGTCAACCTGGCCACATAATACGAAAACGTTTGCAAAACAGAATTAAACCTTTAATCAAAACGTGATATGTGTGCCCACCTTTAATTTATAATTCTGATTTGTTTAGATCAGTGACCATGTACTATGGGGTTCTGTTTGTACTGATGGTTGGTCTTGTAACTACAGCAGTTATAACTGATAAAAATAACAATACAGGGGATAAGTTATGGTACATAATCTCTAGTACCTATATTGATTCATATATAATTCCAACATCTACGGGGTTACGGTGGCTGGGTAATTAAGGCTTTGGCTCACTATATAGCGGGTGTTCTTCAGGGTTTTTCAAGTCTTGTTTTCTATTGCCAGTGGTGCAGGAAGATGAAGGGGGGGGGGTCTGGCAAAGAAAAGTGTCTAGTCTTTGGAAAGGGAGAAATCAACATAATGTACAGTCACTGCCAGGGCAAATGTTCTCTTATGGCGCACTGCATGGTGCATGGTCGTATTCATTGGCCCTGGCCGTGCAAATTTAAGCCCCATTTTATTTCCCAACCTCTACATTTACTAAAGCTATCAATATTATCATACTTTCGGTTTTCTATCCATAGCAGTTCGCGAACAATTTAAAGGATACACACTTGAAAATATTTAGTGTGTAATTTATATGTAAAAGCCATTGGTATTTTGATTATCAAACAAAACCTGTTAAATGAATGAAATGTACGTATTTTATCTATATTTCAAAATCCGTTAATAACTTTAAGACTTGTAGATTTGTATTTGATTTAGATCTGTATTTTAATCGGAATGTGTAGGTGGATTTGAAATGGAACAGGAAATGGGCACAATTTCAGAATGGTATGAATAATATGTTTCAAACATGTGGCCCTTTTATTAAAGTTGTCAGATTAAATGAATTTTAGAGCATGTTTTCGGTTGTTTTATTATTGGAAGAGCTTATTTGTAACTACTGTATTTAGGGTGACGGCAATTTTTTTTGGGGGGGGGGGGATGGGGGGGGGGCTAGGGTAAGGGCAACTTTTAATCGAATATTCTATATAATCAAACGGCACGGGGTTAGGGTTAGGTTAGATTAAATACCAAAACTTACATGATCTGCCCCTCCCAGAGTTTGGAACATGACATTTGTACATTTCTATAGATAGCGTTTAGCCCAATGAATTTTGGGGAAAGTTAAAGACTCACAAGATGATACGATTTAACATTATTTGAATGAGTAATCCTTATGGTCTTTAACCTTACTAGACCTTTAGACCTATTAGGAGGCAGACCACCATTAAATTTCACACTCTCGGTACCCACAAAGTGTAGTTCGTCTATTTATAGCAATTCTCTCTCCTTCTCTTTTCTCCCCCTTTGCATGGACATTTTTGTTGATTTTGTGGTCTAGAATGGAAGAAGAGGGTTTGAATTAATATTTTCTGCCAGGTTTTGGTAAATATTCCGGATTTTGAGGCGGAAGGATAACTGAGTTATCAGGTTGGCTACGGTGATATGTACGGCAACTAGGTACATGTTTTGGGTATACTTCTTCAACTTGGTGTATCTCAAGATTTTGGTGATCAACGTCATACAAATTTTAGTGCAAAGACATGGTCATTTGTTCCTCTGTCTATAGTGAAAAGCATTCAGCCCAACGAAAATTTGGGAAAATGTTGGAGGTAGGCAAAGAGGCTAGAATTAACATTGAAGTCAATGGGGAAATTAATGGTGGTCTGCCTCCATTAACTGTAACAGAGTTATCTCCCTTTTCCCATAATGCTTGTTATCTCCTTCTGGAAGACAACGCGATTTGAAGGATCGCCGAGTGTTATCGAAATGTGTGATACATGGAAAGGATGAGAAAGGGGGCGAGGTGAATGAACGAGGGGGGGGGGGAGCGTTTTGCAGTAAATACTATATTTTACGAATACAGCAACATGGCAAAATGGCAACACGAGGATCATTAAAACGCGCATGTACCTTTGATGAATGATTTAATATTCAGTACGATCTGACATGACAATAATCCGATATAGAAATTAGTGATATAATACCACGTGTATAGTGCGTGAACCAATTTAGTGATAAAGAAATTCGAAGCCGTCATAATCTCTCTAGATTTAATTTATTTTCGTGTCGTTGTGTTATTGGGTTTTGTTGGAATCGTGTGTAGCTCATGGTTAAAGTCGACTAACATGTCAGAATATAGATAAAATACAACGAACCACAGTGGCTCAGTGAGTAAGATGCTGGCTTCAATTCTGTCCTTTCTCCGTGACAGTGATGTAGGACGTAGGCTCTGGCAAGGAACGAAAAAACTTAACGGATGGAATTCGACATAATAGTATGCCTCAGCAGCACTGTTGGGCAAAATTAAGCTTATTATACACTGAACCACGAATGCTCATATTTATTAGCCCGAAAAGGAATAAACCTAGACCAGTAGGACTTTATGAACAAATATATCGTTTTTAACTCAATACATCTCTGTGCTAATACTGTTATTAATCTTATACCCAGAACTTTTTGACTAAAAGGAAACCAAGCTCCTTGGTTGTAGGATGACATTATTCTCAGTATCCCCGGTGGCCTCATTCCTTTCTTCTTCGGGGGGGGGGGGGGGTCGGATGTCTGTAAGCACATGCGCGCTGTATCATAAAGCCTGTCATTGAGTCAACTGGCGTGGTTTCGAATCCCCGGTACTACGTGACAAGGAGTAATGTCGCCAGCCAACCTGAATAAAATATTGTTTTAAAAAAACCTCGTGGGTTTTCTCCGGGTCCCCAGGTTTTCCCCTACGCACAAGCGAATTATTGAAATAAAGTTAAGTCATGGTCCCGAAATGACCTAGTTTTTGTCGAGTTGACGTTAAACCCCATTTCTCCATCTCTCTCTTCGTTCTACTTCACTATACCCGAGTTACTCCATGGGGTATGTACGTAATCAAATTATAGGCCCTTGACCGTGGCTTGCGTCTATAAACTAAACCAGAACTGTAGCCTATATAAACTAGTTTTAGCCTTAGTGTTTATGTTCACAACAACAAGGCTGCTTGTTCACTCCATTGTGAGAATGTTTGCAAGACATGTAATAAAAAAATAAGTGACATGCCCACAAAAGATGTGCTTAAACATATTTTTGATGGGGAAGATGTTTTTATGTCAGTCAAATTATACAGTGGCAAGTCGTTATGCCATCAAGCCTATCCTGTGATTGGTCAATAAAAATAGCAAATAATTTAAATACGGGTCTCCCCTATGGGAGTGTCCAGGAGTTCCGGGGTTCGATCCAGGCGTTGGCCAGAAAAGTTAGTCGGGATTTCCAGTCTGGTGTTCCATTGTCAACTGTGCAAGGCATACGGCCAAGCGAAGAATAGGCGTTCGGGTAGGGGGACCCGTTGAGGGATGAAGAATAGGTGGAAACTCTCTCTATATGCAGCCTCAATTTCCTAGATATCACACTGCCTGGCAATTCTATTAGTTTTCTTCTTTACGAGGCTAAATTATGACCCTATTTCATGGGTACATGCGATATTGTAGAATATTCTTGACCACTCGTCCACCCAGTATACCTTCATAAATACCGCAGACTCGCCCGTCACTGGTCTTTGAAGATAAGAATAGCCTACTAAAGACTATGATTATTTACTGTTGCTGATGGTTAATCGATGAACTGGTCGCTGATGACCAGTGGCCAGCTTGCCAGAATTCAAGAACCATGCTGTGTATAGTATCGGGTGACGTATGCCCTGTCCAAATCGCTCAAATACCCGGTGATTTAACAGTCGATACAATGGATAGCGACAATTCCTCTCAAAAGACCATCTTAAAGATCACGCTATATCCATGTAATCATAGTGTCCCGAATGTCACAGCACAAAAAGAAGACAAACATGGATTCCTGTCGACTGTTGTTTACAATTACAAGCCCGCGCTTGATGAACCACGAATAAAAGTCCAGGGATATTCTATAGGGAAAATTCGCTATTCGTGAAGTGTTGAAAATAAAACACGAGCTCCTGTGAAAAAAGCTCCATTGATCAGCCTTCCAATTCCGATTGCCATCTATAGATCCATTGATAATTTTTGTACTTTCGTTTCCGACTGACTTCACATTATATTCACGGTGGAATCTAATGTCAGTATTTGTTCACACGTTTTTAAGGTTGCGAGCCACATTTTAAAAGGTACGCTCATAAACACCAAGTTCTGTAAAGGGGCATATATCAGGATGAAGGTAACACTGTAACTTTGTAATAATTCTGCTTGTAACGGATGGACATACATATTGCCTGGATAATTAATATATTCACTAGCGTTTGTACAGAATAAACTTATACCGGAAATGGGGTTAAACGTCCTACTATTATGCTACGACTTGGCTAATGAAGACAGGTACCTTATACATAAAGCAAGAGAAACGTGGTGAACCCATATTCAAGGACCGGAATCTACCACCGGGAAGAAGCATTGGAAACACAATTATTTGAACACACGCATTCGACGCAGGTAGAATATCTGTCAATACCCCTTTAATTAAACTATAGGCTATCGACCTTCCCTTGTTTTTATACATAAAGCAAGAGAATCGTGGTGAACCCATATCGAAGGACCGAAATATACCGCCGGGAAGAAGCATTGGAAACACAATTAATTGAACACAAGCATTCAACGCAGGTAGAATATCTGCAAATATCCCTTTAATTAAACTATAGGCTATCGACCTTCCCTTGCTTTTATGAAATTTTGCAAACTGTGCATTCCTCTACTTACTTCATCAAAGGAAATCTATCACACTGTTTCTTTTCATCGGAAGTCTTTTTTAAAGGTTATCTAATTATTCTCTTGCTAAATTCTATTAAGATATTAGAGAAATTGATTTTCTTTTAATAGTGCCCACCGGTGGGATACCAAAATAATAGTGTTATTTCTTGCATTATATCATTCCTAGAGGCAAGAGTTACATAGTTATTGTAACACAATTGAATTTTTAACCTGAAGTGGCAGAATAGGTCCCGTGGGCTGGTAATAATTCAAGATGATTTTTTCTCCTGACAAGTGGAGGGAAGAGTTGGAGTTTTGTTAATTGACGCCAAGCATAGTGCTTTATAATAGAGATGCACAAGTTACCGCTGGGAAACTCTGTTTAAGGCGTGAAAATCATACAGATATTATGTGGTAAAACCTAATTAGAGGTGCAAATCCTGTTTTTCTTTGTCAAAAAGAGTTCGTAAAACGTGTTGCGTAATCGTGTTACAAATGACATAAAGAGTGTAATTGAGAAGTAAATCTTTTGATTAAATCCTCTACTCATGTCATACTAATCCTTAATGTCAGTGCAGAACATTTTTTCTTAACAAAGCCAGTAGTTTTTAAGTGAAGAAGTAGTTGAGTAATACCGATGACATTAAGTGAAAATCACACGCCTTTAGCTACTTTTTGAGAGATGAAAAATAGCATATTTAGATAAAAAAAAAACATTTATGGCATAGCACAAAGCGTTTACAACCCAAAACTACTCCGGGTTCGGATTCCTTAAAAGAAATGCTCTGTATTCTCCGTCGTGGTTCCCCTTCTCCATTTGCAAGTCGGATGCCTGGAACGGAATAGCGTCTAGTTATTCGGATAAAACGAAAACCTAGGTCCCGTGTATATGTTGGTGTGCACGTAAAAGAACCCTTGATTATTGGATTTCCAATTAAGGGTAGGACGTGGCGCTACTGTCAGTCCCGCATAGCACACTTCATTTGCCCGATTATACACTGCCGAAAATTTAGGACGTTAAACCACATTTCATTTAGGAGATAAACACGTCCTGGGTCCTAATGATCTCGGGGCAATGACACCCCTCTAAATGCGAAAGAAGAAGTGTTTATCGACATTGTAACATGCTATTTTAGGATTTTTAAAGAAATAACAAAACAGAGAGGTGTTATTGTATAATAGACTGTGTCTAATTGACCAATCAAAACGCAAGATTCACCCTTAAGCATCTTACAATTTATTTTGTTGCCCACAAATATAACGTAAGGGGATGGTGGTGTATGAAATGTTTATTATTATAATTCGACCAGCTTCAATAGAAATTATAGTTGGAAATACCAAGTGTTGTTTCGAGGTCTGCAATATCATATATACATGTAATTCATATATTTTTTTTAATACTTATTCTCTTGTTTTATTTTTTTTTGTTCTTAAAGTGAGGCTGTGGTAATACTTACGAAATATAAAACCATATTATTATATTACTCATTTTTAATATGTCGAAATGGTTACATCTGCTCTTTTAACGCTTTCTTTTCTTGGTGTGCTTGCACTAAAAGATGTAGATTCTCAAAATCGTGTATTGTCAGGAAATTCATAAGTTCAATTACAGTGTTGTTTATTTATATTAGTACATTCTAGATTTTGGAATCGATTTCCTTAATTAGTGATGGCGAAGAGTGAAACCCAGACCATCTTTATTTAGTGGGCCTGTAGAAGATGCGACGAACTTTGAGATACTGAACCTTAATTAACAACAGTTTGCGATCGTATAAGACGGTTGTTTGATTAGTCGCTTAACGGCCATTTGGGGTCAGGTGCAATCTGGACACAACTTTGAAAGCTGTCAGAAGCGGCAAGAGGTCACGGCATAACTCTGCTATTAGCAAGTAGATTTGAGATAGAAAAGAATGTTATTCTGTTCCTTAGAGATTCGGGTCCCAATCAGCTTATGAATGTGTTAATGGGATATTATATGGATAAATCCCAACCAAAGCTTCTAGTTGGTAAATAATCACATCTCTCATAGATTGGGCGATTTATCTGAAAAGGGGAGACTATTCTAACAGTAACACATTGTATTCCCAGAGACACTTTTGCCTCCCTCGACAATCTCAACATTTATACATTTCTTCGAGTAAACGAAGGCAAATTAATCTGTTTGACTATTCAGATACACTGTACTACGTATATACAAATGTTACACAAAACACAGAGTATGAATCTGTATTTATATTATATCACCAAATCACATTTTAAAATCTTAATAAATAGATAGAGCAGAAAAAGTAATGTGATATAACCTCTAACCACTGTTCA
Organism: Patella pellucida; assembly: GCA_917208275.1. Taxonomy (NCBI): domain Eukaryota; kingdom Metazoa; phylum Mollusca; class Gastropoda; family Patellidae; genus Patella; species Patella pellucida. The sequence continues at coordinate 23,295,057 of OU795044.1, forward strand.
AAGTCCGTCAAAATCATAAACTATTTTTATAAAATCCTTAATTGATATAGTCCCCAGTATTTGTCCGATATTCTAACTGAAAATACAACAATGTTATACGTCTTCTTATATAAAAAGTTTTTTCCCAAACACAATAAATTTATGGAATAGTCTCCCTGCACAGTTGCAGTTATCGTCGTCTCTCAATACTTTTAAGTCCGGTCTCCTAAGTAAGTATCCTATACACAAAAAACCTAGTTACTTTCATTATGGAAATCGTAGGGAAAGTATCATTAACTGCCAACTAAGAATAAATCTAGTAATCTCAATAATCAACGTTTTCCTCATTACGTATCTGAATCAAAAATATGTCCACAATCCAAATCTTCGAATGAAGATAGCTTCCACTTCTACTTCTCTTGCCCATCTTATTCAGCTATCCGAATCGAACTATTAAATTCATTAAAGGTATTCACATAAACTATTAATCTAGATCTAATTTTGAATGGCTCTAAAGATCTTTCGATTACCTCATATATTTTTTGTTTATCTTCGGTTTTACAATTTGTTATACTTAATATTATTTTTAATTTTTTTTTATAATTATTGTTTATTATTTTCTGAATCAATGGGAAAGAAATTGTATAGTCTTTGTCTGTTATTCAATCCTTTTCAAACGAATAAAATATTGTTTCAACTATTTAACCTCATTCATAGTGGTGTGGATATCAGAACATTTTACAAAACAAAAAATATCATATAAATGAAAATTGACGCACTGTACATCTGATAAAAACAAATCATACGCACAAATTTCCATGGGACACAAAACAAGTACAAATCCAGGACAATTCGTCTACATCTGATATGAAAACTGGGGTGTTTGGCAAATATGGAATTTACCTTTTCATTGCACGAATGGGACAATACGAGCAATATTAAATAAACAGTTCAAATGGAATTTATGACGCGGAACCACTTCGGATGCCTTTAAATGATGCTTTGCGTAATATGAAAGTAAAATGGTGGCCAAATTCCACCAAATCTTAAGATAACTAAGTATATAATCACCTTCTTGATAATAAATCCTTGACCAAATAAAACGCGCGTTGCTGAAGTAATAGTTTGGACATGGATAACCTCCTAAACACATAGTGGGTAAGACGTTGGCGCGCTAACTGGGGGGGGGGGGGGGTAAAATATCTTTTTTCGGAGCGATTACCTCTTGGCAGTGGTGCTGGATGGCTGCTCTGGCAAAATAGGGCGTTCATTCGGTCGGATGGGACGAAAAGACAAGCTCCCATGTACACGTAATAGAACCCTTAACAGTCGGAATTCAATATAAGATTTGGCTGTAGTACCGCTGTCTGGGCAAAATGTCCCACATAGCACTCCTTGCCGTCTGCTATATCCCGATCGGTGCAGAATAGAAGGACGTTAAATCCTTTCATTTGCAAACCTCATTGTAAATAGCATAGAAAACTTTTTTTTGCGTCGCTTGTATTTTTATTTATCAAGATTTTAGCGTGTATTGTCATGGAAAAGAAATGATGTCTGAGAAAATGGATGAAATATGAACCACAGAAGCTACAAAAAGAAAATATATACCGAATCGTGTCTAGACGTAGTTTTTAGCCAAGGTCTTCAATTTCACCTATTCCGCTGTCAAGTTTAACGGATAATCTTCATTCATATATGTACAATACGCTAGCAATAATGTCATAATTTCAGCCCATCGTCATTGACAAACAAATAAAACCTACGAATATAACTCGAGGTTTAAACCAATGAATCATAAAATTTAGGATATGAAGGTTCATAATCAAGTTTACCGGGAAAGCTTCTAATATGATAAGCGATCGACTTTCTCACAAACACATGCCAATCATTGCAAAATGCTATTCATCAATTCAGCGATCTCGGTGCTATCGGGCGCGATGTTATTTGGTTGACAATTAATGCCGAACCAACATCAATATGAAATGTCAGAAATGACAAGAATAATCAGAATTTGGAAAAGCCGGTTCGCAGTTAATATCGGCTGATGCGTCTTATCATAGTTGAATTTAATATAAGTTTTAATACATCATATAAGCTCATTTATAACTGTTGATTGTGATCAACGTATTTATGACACAAATAGAACATGATCTGATTCAGATAATAGCATTTAGGATAAATTTGGATTTATTTAAATGTAGTGTATTAAAAGTGAACGTCATTCTGTTAAAATAAATTTCTATTTTAGATTGTCCAAATCTCGATTTTAAATCATTACCAACCATTGTACTTTATAATTAATGTGCCTTTATCTATAATATCGTGATGGACTAGCCTTTCTGCCAAATCTTCATACATACTTGTATCCTTTCGCCTTTACTAGTATTGTCAGAACAATATTGAATAGTCGTATTTAGATATCAATAATGTAAGCATACATTTATCTAAATATATATCCACAGGTATTAGGTTTTTTCAGGACACTACAAATTTAACATTTTGAATCAGTGGTTTACTAGCGGTTGAAGGTCGAAAGAAATGGATAACATGGGGTATATCTTTGGGAGTTGGGACTTAATCTACTATATATCGGTTAAATATATCTAAATGACTATAGAACCATTTTTACTTATACATTTACAAGATATTTAACAGTCTATTGAATTCAAGGTAAACTGGTTTAAACGATATGCTATTTGATGGTCGTTAATTTCCACAGATAAAGAACACATTTCATTCTTAATAGAATACATACTGGTCTACAAATAAAAAAATATCACTATAATGAGTTTCGGGTTTTTTTAAAAGTTTTTCGAGCAGTCATATAATTTGATTAGAAACCTGTAATCGCAACTAATTTGATCTTTTGAAACATTTTCTTTTTTATTGGCAAACAAAACGGAATGCTGGAAATGTACCTCGATTCTCCAGACAATTGTTTATCGATCTCTTCAATTTACAGCCACAATACCTCTGTTAAAGGCAATCCCGCCCTATGTTAATTATTATGAGTTAGAGCGCCAACCACAAACCGAACAACGTTTGTTGACGTCTAACAAAGCAATTTTTTGTACCTTTTTAAATTTCCCGAAAACGAAGAATGTTCAATTCAACCAACCAACATTTATTCAAAAGAGATCGACGTTGATGTCATGCCAATCTGAACATCTGAGACACGCTACCTGTGGAGAAGCTATTTCAGAGACAGTCAATCGACATGTTTTCATATGACGTGGTCTATACGTCACATGTCATGAGGTCAACGTTTTTCTTGTGTATATCCACCGGAGAAATTGTAAAAACAGTCTCTTTCCATAACCCATCGGTAACACAGCTACACAGTCGTGACCTTCATAACAAGCATATAATCCCTCCAATTGTTTTTCCTCCAAATTTAAGTTTGTAACTCCTAACTTCGACTTTGAAAATTTATAGCGCCCCAAAACTCTTGGAACTTTTTTTGTGCTTCGATTTTTAGTGTTGGGATTGACTAATAGTTAATTTATTTCAGTTCTTTATATAAATTTTAACAAAATATCCAAATTATGGCTGGGATATGTGTACGTGCGAAAATAAAGCCAGCTACCATTAATTTTCGTACGATTAACCCAAACATCACGTGGTCACAAAATGGCGACGTCGGGCATTTCCGTTCCACGTGATCGTTAGCGAAATGCTGATTGGATGTCCATTTTAAATGTTCGCTGTTTGTTGAAACTCAACGCAAATGAGGCCAACACGAACACTTGTTGGCCTAACACGCTTTTGAAATATTACAAGTTTGATCTCGCCAACTAATTTAATGTTCCAACGCAAACCGGCTAACTTTTACCGGAAAACATTGTTAGCCGGTCTGCATTAGGCTTTTACATTCACCCTTTTTTCAATTTTAAGTTTTAGTTTTGCATTTAAACTATACTATAACGTCTAAAAATGTGTATTTAATGCACGTGATTTGATCTCCCAAAATATATGCGTTTGGTAAAAAGTTTTAACATATTTAAAGGATTGTAATTAATGCACGTGATCTGATCTCCCAAGATATGCGTTGAGTAAAAAGTTTCAACCGATCACAGTAGCTAAAACCAGACCTTAAACAGAATAGAGAATGAATAAAGGGGCATATTTTCATGTAGTATATAGTCCTAAGTAAAGATGCAATTTTAACTACTATTTAACACCCAATCGCCGGCATTTTGTAATCACCCAAATAATGAAACTCCAGAGAATAACAATATTATATTGTTATGTGCTATTTTAAATCGGGTATATCACATGGACACGCCGTTTAGTTTCACTATTGACAGTGTTCAAACCAATTGGTTTAAAATTCAAATGTTATATTTCTATGTATAGTATAGAAAACACTATGGCATGTAATGATTTTTATTTTCTTACAAAGAAGCTTACCAAATAAATAATACACATAAACCTAGGACATGACTGTATCTCCTTAAACTGGGCCACAGAATGCGTCACAATTATTGATAATTTGTCCAGGGGAAAAAAGAGGAGAAACAGAATATCCCCACCAGTTGGATGTACCATAACACATAATATTGAGTAGAGTACATAAGTTAATAGGATTTCTGGCGTTTTATAGCCCATGAATTATTCCAGTAGACTTAACAAAGACAAAATTACAGCTTATAACTTCATTAAGCATTCTAAACGCTAGTTAACATAAGCCAGACAATGTTATCTAAGCCGACCATAAATGAGATAGTTTAATGTAAGTCTCTTTAATTGTCACCTAACCAAGATAAGCGGAATACTCCGAGGCATTATACTATAATTAACAGATTTATGACAGCATTTTGGTTCGTCTATGTATACATTCGGCAAATCGAGTATGTTATGCCTCTCCCCTGTGTCTTTGATTTTTTTAGAGGCAATTCAAACCTTACCTAAAACATAACAAACAAATGTGAATAAATATATTCAATATGTGGTTTCGAGAACCCGTTGCACAGCTGCAAGCATTGAAAACTATTTGTTTATAATAATGTTAACGTATGCGTTCTAAATATAATTGTATTGTCGATGTACGTGACAAGGGGAAATATCAAATGTTCCCCCACTGCTGAAGGCACCCTTCTCACAAGCGAATTACTTAAATAAAAATCGAGCCATTTGTTAGTCTCGAATTTACCCAGTTTAGTTTTGAATGTATTGAAAACTGAATTTCTCTCTATCGCCTTGACATGGGGAAAAACCGACTGAAGTTAGACGAATGTATCATAATGGATACTTTATTTATATTGATGTTTAACTGGTGCCATAGCTTTATTTCATGGTTCCTATTTTGGTTTAATTGTTGTGACATTGTAATGGTGAAATAAAGGTTACCCTTATCTTGGTATTTTGTGATAACAAAGAAAATTCCACAAGATTAAATGTAAGAAGATTTTAGTGACATTAAATAAATTCAGACCGCCATTAACGCTACTCTGGGTATTTATTACTGAATACGATTACTCCTCCGCACGTGAATCATGTTCCAAACCAAAATACAATTGCTTTGATTTTTCGCCAAGGTTACATAATTTTTAACAAACACGAGGTTAAATCGGCTGTATTGAAGTCAAAATAAAGTGTTTATGTCGATTGGTTGAGGGGCAACCTCTATCTTGTAAAAGTTTCCTTTTGAAAGAATGAGCGGAAGTTGGTCTGTATACAAATGTTAGTATTAATTACTTTCGAATTAATTTGCTTACTTTAAACTTTTTAACTGAGTTGTTTTGGTAATTAAAGAGAAAAATGTTATTTTATGCAAAGGTATCTCTTTTTATTGTACAATCTGAATGGTGTGTCCCCAACCTCTTTCCCACCCCCTCCACATATCCCTCGTCAAAAGTTAGCTACACGCTCAGAGTTTGTCATGCATGGTTTGAAATTCATGGGTCACTGCATACCGGCATCAAAAATAAAAATGCTATTTTATGCAAAGGTGTCCCACCTTTATTGTACAATTTGAATAGGGTGTCCCACCCCCACATACCCCTTGTACAAAGCCAGAGTTTGTCTTGTATCGTTTTGAAATTTGTATCACTGCATACCAGCTTCGTAAAAAATAGATTATTTCATTTCTTCTTTCGTTACTTGCTCCTATGTAATTATCAAGGTCACCATAATGTAACGTCTTGGTATAGGTTACTATATATTGTGATATTTATTAAAAGGGAAACTCCCTCCGATATTCAGTTTGTCGGTGGAATCTCAACAGAGTCTTGTCCCGCGTTATTTCACATAAAAAATAATTAATAATATGCAATCAATCGACACTTCACGTTGCTTCTGAAAGGCAGTCCACACGGGTATAGGCATGTATAAAGATTACCATTACATCTCCTAAATATACAGTTATATTGCGTTTTACGATGTTGTTAGATGTAGTTAGATGTTATTAAACTCAGATAATATGTATTTTGTGACCTCTGTTTGAACTTCTGTATATACATTTTGTGTATTTTCCTATATCAGGAGTTGTTAGGCCTTAGAGGTATACACAGAAAATTAGTTTATCCGAAGGTAATTATCGAGTTGGGATACGAGAACAATTTAAACGACAATTGAGAGATTTCCTTAGGGAAGAATTAGTTGAAGCATAGATTGTCACATCGATGAACTTGTAAATGACTACAGCTTCAAATGGATTCTGTGTACTACACTAAGTTCTTTAAACATAGCCTACTGTATGTCCTGAATGAGAGAGAGAAAGAGAAAGAGAGAGAGAGAGAGAGAGGGGGGGGTAATTGAGCAATCGCTAGCGCGTCATCTCTTTGTTTCTTTAGCAATGGCAGGAAATCACATAATTCGGAAGAGTCCCACGGGATTAGGCACGTACACGCCTGGGGTGGAAACATCGATGACAGAGTTGAGAATTTATTGCATAGTTGGATGGGGTTGGGGTACATGAAACCCCTTATATACTATTAAAAAAAAGTAGGGGATATTTGATTTTGGGGGCATAATACTAAAATATGCAAATGACTACGAAAAAAGTCACTATAGAACCTAACAGAAGAAACATTTCCAGTTACGCACCAATAGCTACCGCATGGAATGCAGGTGATGTTTGGGATTATCATGGGGGTCCAACCCAAGATTTGCACGACTCTGACTTTGAATAAAATAAAAACCAAGTACGAACAATCCAAACCATAAGACAGAATTCGAAGTCCTAAAAACGTTATAGGCAAAATAGTGTATTCAAGGAAAATAGTGTATTCAGCAAATGGACTGCTTCTCGTGTACAAAATACACGACAAGCAGTGGTAACAGGTGTCCGAAAGAGTAAGCTTAGCCTGCCTGGCGCCACACCCGCCATAGCTGCATCCAATCTATTAGGCGAAATGTCGGTCAAATAGCGTGATTGGCCAATGAACTACAGTATGCAAAATGCACGTGATGAACTGTCTTAACGATTTAGTAGACATTATCAGGGTGATAGTAACGGTATACGTGTCAATTAAAAATATCTAGAATAATAGTCGAGAGAGACACGTTATATTTACCAATCAAATCAAAATGACGGCCATAAAACTTTTTAAAGGTTTGAATAAGTTTAGTGCGCAAGTATCCTTGTAGTTGAAGCTTAGATGACAAATGCCTCGATCTACTTAAAAAATCAGAATAAAAGGAACAAGCTCTCGTGTAACGAATTAGTTGAGACACAAACACTCCATAAGCTGGTGAAATTGGAATGTTACTACTAATAAATGGAAAGTTAACAATTCGAAAGTCAAAGTCATCCCGTTTATCGTACAATTTAACACTCAGTTTGTGGCAATTGTCATAATCGAGACGCAGATCCAAGTAGGAAGCGTAATTGTCACCGTCACGTTACAGTCATTGTGGCATTGAATTCCAGGGTGGAAACATCAGTTTAATTGTTTTAGTGACCAGAAAACAAATTTTGATATGCGTCGGCTTACCCAAAATGAAAGGTTACGTGCCCTTGGCATGCTACAGATCGGCACAACACAAGTTGTTGCAGGGCGTTTTACAGTCCAGTACTACCGGGACAACATCTTGGCAGTCCATGTTGTGCCGTTCGCACGACGTCATGGCCGCCGTTTCATCTTCCAGGATGACAACGCAAGATGTCACAGGGCCAGGATCGTTACAGGTTGCCTCCAACAACAGAACATCACCACATTACTTTGGCCGACACTGAGTCCCGACCTCTCCCCCATCGAGCATGGCTGGGACATGCTTGGACAGAGGTTACGTCAACGTCAACAACGTCCTACCAATGTACAAGAACTTGCTGCTGCGCTGCAACAGGAATGGGACAATCTGGACCAAAATGACCTTAGACGTCTCATTAGGAGTATGCCACGTCGGATCAATGCTTGTTTGACAAACCGAGGAGGATCTACCTGTTAATGACTTTGTTGTGCATATTCCTGAAGCAATGGCCCCAGAAATCCCTCTCTGGCCATTGCTGGAATGTCGTCTGTTTCTTGAACTTGCGGGGGAATGTGTCTATTCTTTCCATTCAATGAAAAATATACAGCAACATGACAGCCCTTCGTTTATTCTGGGTCTTTCCTAAAACTTTGGACAATGATTTAAGTTATTAAAAACCGTGAAAGTATGTTCGTTTCCAAACAGTATTGTTTACATTTTATTCGTCTTGATAGCCTCGTTTATCACGCAATTAGTTTTACTGCAGTATTCTTCTATACACTGGTTAATTAGTCAAAAAAAAATCGTGAGCCATGACGTAACGTTATGTAAACATATTTGATCCAATACTGACACTCGTTTTAAATGTAAAGCTTTTGTAGGGCAGCTAGTGATTTGCCAGTAGACGGACCACTGACCAATCAAAATTTCAAACAACAATATCCACTCAAAATAGCAGTGTGTAGTGGATTACCTCTAATCAAACGAAATGCTGCGAGGAGTATGTTTGTTGTGATGCTGTGGTAACTTTGCTGTTTGACCCCGGGTATCATTTGAACCTTATAATGGTCAGCCTGTGCCTTACTTAGTCTAACGATCATTTGGAATAAATCGATGAATGTGAACTTCATTTCATTTTGTCATTTGTTTCTTCGTCAGTTTCATTAGGTGACTTTAATAACACTTAAAAATCAAATATCCCCTACTTTGTTTGAATAGTATATACTCCTGAAAACTGTACCGATAAACCAAAACTAGTGATATCATTAGACCAACTAGGCCGCAGACCCTGATTGATATGCTACTTGTCATCGCCAATATCAAGTTTTGTTCTTAGCAAAGGAGTCTGTATCCGGCCCTGTCCTACCCTCTATAGTTCAAACGTCATATGCACACATCAAGTTTTGTTCATATCAAAGGAGCCTGTATCCGGCCCTGTCCTATCCCCTTTATTGTTCAAACGTCATATTATTCATATTCAAGATTATTGATATACATATATATCTATCTGTTCTCTAGACATCATGTAGCAGTTATCTAGACGACGAGGTTAATTCCCAATACCTCCAATTACATATGTGTTATTATTTAGCTAAAAGGCCAACTGTACTCATAATAAGCTACCAGACAATACAAGATGGGAAATAAATGTTTTGCTATATTTAAACGAGATACAGTCCAGACATATTTTGAAAACGATCTATCAAACCAAATGAAGACTTATACATAAGTCCCACTCAAGGCACATTATTCAATATAGATGTTACACGATAAATCCTCGTCCGTGGGTGGTATAATCACTTTCCCGTGTTCATTAGCCCAATCGGAGAGGAAGAGAGAGAGAGAGAAATGGTGTTTAACGTCCACTCGTCACAAACAAGGTCATTTCGGGAGTAACATATGGTTTAAATTTATTTAAATAATGCGCTTGCGCGTAGGGGTCTTTAACAGTGAGAGGAAACCGGGGGACCTAGAGAAACCCCACGAGGTTGGATATGCGACCCTACTCTTTATCACGTGCAACCGGGGATTTAAAAACACGCCAGTTGACGCAATGACAGGCTTAATGACACAGCGCACATGTGCTTTACTATTCTGTCACCCCCCCCCCCCCCCCCGGAGTAGAAAAGTAGGATGTTCAGTTCAGTTTCTATTCAATACATTTTACACGTTTATGGATCAGAATCAATTAACAGATGGACCGAGTTATGGGATCGTAACGGTTATAGTTGGGAGTTTTGTATTCTAAAAAAACTATCTTGGTACGTCTCAAGTTTAGTCCCAAATAGTAGATGCCCGTGATACATTCGATACTTTGATTTATCAAATATAAGTAGGTTGTTTTTAATGTAAGTATAATGATGCCAAATCCGAATAAGGATTTCTTAATTTTTTTCTATTCTGCCGATATTTCTTTCCTGATTGTTTATTTATTTGACACCTATGGAAATTTATGTCCTGTCTTTCTTTATCTGTAACCAACGATATGTTTCGTACTTTATTTAAACACTGTCCTGTAATGGCTCTTGGTCAACTTATAGCCAGTTCTCAGTCAGTTCATTACATTTTCTATAACATAAGTTTATGTAATTAACGAGTCAGCTACTGGATGTAAAGTTGATCTCTTAACCTTGATTGACTTTTAAGCTTTACGTAAAATCAGATAGCATGGTCGATACTCGCTTGCTTAAAAAAACCGACTGAAGCTAAGGGTGATAATCAGAACTTATAAAATTCCGATACCAAGTCTTTGCTACAATCGATTTGGTTAGCCACTTCAGAAACATCTTGCGATTAAACAATGTGAAACTGGTTCGGTTTTTCGCTTTCCCATCTCACATATCTTCGTTAATAGACTGGGGTAAATTCATTATCAACTTTTTATAACAAGTCGAGAGTTTGTTAATGAATAAAGGTCAAATGTCGGAATTACCAGAGTTGATTTGGGACTTGATCATAAGGTGAATGATTTAACCTGACTTCACAGTTTGTTCTAAATAATGGCCCCCAAAGCTATTCCCTCTGTAACTCAGTGCCAATAAGTCTTAATTAGAAACGAACACATCGTAATCTGTAATGCACTGGAGCACGATAACGTCAAGTACGTTATAGTTTCAAAGTTAACTTTCCTTTTGCTATCTGACAAGGCGTTGGGTAGCCGGCACAATATAGTGAGTTTTCCCCGGTTTCAATCCGCTGCTAAAGACCCCTTCGCGATATCAGTGTTGCGTGTCAGTATACCTGTTAGGATGATTATTAAAGATAGCAAACAATTAACGAGATCAGCAATGCAGTAATGGCGGGATTCGCCGATATCCTTTAAACGACGTAATCTGAAACCAATAGAAGCTGCCAGACAAAGATTGCATTTTGAATGTTATTAACAGTATTTCAAAAAGCAGCTACAAACTGTCTCAAAAGATCAAAAATACAATTTGTATCAAGATGACGCCAATTTTATTATCAACAAAGTATTCCAATAAATTATAGAAGTAACTATTTCGTCAACATGCATACATTTCTTTACACTGAAACAAGTTAAAAATAAAACTGCTAATAGGCTTGCAGCCAAAATTTCTAGCCCGAAGCTACACATTTTAGGGAAGCTTATAACCCCACGGGAACACAAAATGCATGAGTTTCAAGCAAAATGTTTGCAATAATTCTGAAGTTGACATAAAATTAAATATTAACGAAAACACCCAATGTCTTCATCCATGGCAAAAACAATGTATTGTTTAAATTTTGATTTATACAAAAATGCTCTCATGGGTGAACAAAGAGTTTTGAAAATCTAGTACCGGTAACAGAAAAGAGAGTTATCTCAATTTATGTCGCACAAGACCATATGTCAGCACAAACGCCCAATATGTATATCGTTAATGGGGAAACAGGGGCCAGCAAGGGTTGCGTGGCTATTGTCTGGTGAGCCAGGACATATGTTTGACATTGGTTGGGCAATATGGTTATGCATAAAATATAAACCCAGATACCAACAGTATTTGACTACAAGTAGCTGCAGCAGCCCTCTAGTTCAAATATATTTTAAGGTCAAATAACAAACAGATTTAAAGTAGCTAAGTATTTAACTCAATAGCATCCGAAGTCTTACATGTTGCAGACACGAATTATTTGTCAATTCAAATCAACACTGATGTTGTGATCTTTCCGGGATAAGGTAGGCCTCTGATATCCAATATTTAAGTCAAAACGGAAACACTTGAATGTAAATCCGTTTATATACAATCATAAACATTAGTATATGCGTTGGGACCCATTTGTGTCAATTTCTAGGTCCTACATATTACCGATTTAGCTCCTTTAAATTGAAACCGTATATATAATTGTGTAATTTGGTTACAAATATAGATCTAAGACAAAAAATCTATTTAGATTTAAAGTAAACAAATAATAAAAAACAAGATAACGCAGTTACTTTTTGTCATTTTGAATGTCACCATGGTTAGTCATTCACAAGACATACATCTCCGCTGCGGTTTCCCCTTGTCAGTAGAACATGACCGACGGGGGGGGGGGAGGCAGTGCCCAGCTGTTCGGATGGGACGGAAAACAATAGTTTTACCAAACTGATTACAGGTTCTGTCAAAACATTATTTCTACTTGTATATCTGTAAACATTTAGTTTAGAATAGATTTGAGCCTAAGTTCCTGACAAATATTTAATTAAAACAGAGAACAGTATCCATAAAAATATGTAATTTCCTGACTAAAATGGATATATGGTAAAAACTAAATAATGCTATACGGAAGTGACAATTGTATTGAAGAGAAAAAATATCAAATGGAGTTAATGTCTCACTATTCCGTATCAATCGGGAATTTGGCCCAAACAGCAAAGTTACGGCCTGTTCTTCATTTTACATTTCGTGCAAACCAACATGTACACGGGGCGTCAGTTTTATATTCCACCCGATTGACTAGACGCGACCCACGATAGTTACCCCTCCGTGTATCACTGACAAAGGAAACAGTGCTGGAAAATTTAGGGGAACTTTCTAGGCCAACATGTAGATCTAATCCCGGACCTTCAGATTAGTGAGTCAGCGCCTTACGCGCCGAGCTCTATTGCCTACAAAACTGGCCATGGGAAACCACACCGGGCCAGGGTTTTACCTGGTAAGTTTGCATTGAGCAAGCCCCCTACTGAGTCACCGCGGCTCCCTTGCACCGATGACTCTTGCATATAATTAGAAAGGAGGAACACTAACTGCACATGTTCGATGCAATACCCCCACCCTTTCACAACTATAATGCATGGTGAATGTTCATCTTCACTGTTAGTAAAGAACAGTAAGACATTTGATTTTTTTATCTCTTCATTACAATATTGCCACCCCCATATCATTACAGTATTATTTAGTATTGGTCCTATCTATTTTCGAGAGAAAACTAAATAGCTTTAGATGTTTTGTTTCAGCTTAAACATTTGTTAGAGCTTTAGCTTCAAATCCTATCCGAAAAAGGGGTTTACAGATAATGTAGTAGATATAATTGTTGGGGATAACTTACATAGGTCTTGCCTGTTGAAACTAAATACATATACTGGTATTTATTGGTATTTTTCATAAAGGGGGGCAACTCGTTGTACCTTAAATGATTCGTAAATTTATGTCCAAAATTCCATGTTCCTTTATCCATTGTGTATTTGTATTTTGATTAAATCACAATTTAACCAATACCATATTCTTTTTGTTAACAATAGATATAGTCTTTACTTGAAAATTTTCACCAGGCACTAAATCGGGTTATTGCATGCTAGAAATTTTAGCTGCAGGCCAATAAATTATTTTGATATAAAAACAAGTATTATTGGGCATGGAATCATAATTCTTGTATTTAAGAAATTGAATAATATTTCTCGGCAACGAAACCAGTTAGAAAGTCATTTTATGAGTACCATCGTATACACTACTGTATTCAAATTTTAAGGTATTAATTTTAAAACTGTAACAGAAAATGCATTTTTTTAAAATATTAGTTTTAAAGGTAGGAAAGCCAAAAGCATGGAAAAGCATGGAAACATGTGTTCTTTTAGTGAGCAATACATAAGGGTAAGAGCTACTTATTTTTTGTTTCTGTTTGAAATGGTTTTCTCAAAGATCGGCATCGAACTGGTAGTTGTTGGTGTCTAAACGTGCTTGAGATGATACTGAACAATAAAAAATGGATTAAAATAAAACAAAATGACTTTAGAATTTGTAACTTTGGAAAATGTGAAGCAAAAATACCATTAGCACTGCGCAGCTACGGGGTAAACAACTCAACATGGGAAATCACAAAGTCTCACAGAGATGCCTAAATACATGTATATACACTACAACCATCAAGACTTCAAATTTTATAATGAATACACATTATTATCATTTATATTAATATTAATTTACCCTTGAAACTTTGCCCTGACAATTTAAATTTTATTCAATATCCATTCACGTTTAACACCTTGTTTAATCTTAGCTTGTACACTAATAATCCACTATTGAATGTGGAAAGGTCCAGCTGAATCATTGATTTGAAATATGATGTGTTGCAAATTGTACTCCATAGAAATAAATATGCCCTACAAAAATTATATCTAGGTAACAGATTTTATATCAAGCTTTCAAAATGGTTATTTAGTCTAACATAAATGAATACTAATCTATCCAAAATTTAGAAACAAGCCTTTTTGCCAACATTTACCAACACTTAACAACGGCAGCCATGATAGCTTAGATTTTGACAGGTCTGTTTTCATCAATTTATAGAACGGTCCATATGAATAATGTTGATATTAAAAGATGTGGCAGTTCTTGCTAATGAAGCGCAATAGTCTTTACTATTACGATTTACCACCTGATGTAAGGATAATTGTGATAGTATAAGTCAAAGAGTATTTACACTGCATTAGTATTTACCTTTCTGTGTCGAATTACCGCTTTAATGGAAACGTTGCTCGCACCAATGAGTTCATGCATGACTTATTTTTTGATATTATCAAATATTATCATTTGTTTTTTGATATGGAATAAATCGTATTCTGCGTTTTTTTTAAATTAAACATTATTTGATATTAGCAAAAGGCCAAGGACATACGAGATATTTGGACACGAAAGCAACCTACGAAACATTGTTTACATTATATACAACGGCGAAATGTGTTATTACTAAAACGGAATACGACATAATTGTATGTATGGTGATGTAAATGAAACCTTTACATATCGATATAAAGTTTTGCTAAACGTTGTCAGTTCAACGATTATTCGCATCACTCGTCTGAAGGGTCATTTTTAAGACTGAAAAAAAAATGGCGGATCCCAGCAGCGTGGTGGCAAGGACTTGGAAATCTAGCACTACATGTAAATAGGAAAGCAACTCGGAAATCTAAGACTCGGCTACTGTACTAAATAGATCAGAGTATAAATAAAGAGATAATAGCTGTCCCCAAGTTTTATCGTTTTGTTTGTAGGTGTAACCGCGATTGGGCAATAAAGTGGTGAGACTGAAATTTTTGTTTACTTGATAACACGCGGATGTACGAATTAAAGGGGTATTGACAGTGAAATAATGTATTGTGAGTAGTATAGTTTATTTGGATGTTTGTATTCAAGGGCCACTATTCTGTGTAAGGAAATAATATATTCCGCCTTTTTGGTGTCGAGACTAGTTTGAAACAAGATGGTGTCGCTTTACCTTGCCCTTAAAGATCAGCCGCGTTGTTTAACCAGCTTAGCGTAGCATCTGAACGTCACGAGATATCTTTACCTCGGTAGAATAAAACAAGTTATATTATTTTCTCCATGAAATATTATATGATAAAACCACATTTCATTTTATCTTTTAGATATGTATAGACATAGATCCTGTTTATATGGCCGAAAGACAATTCATCTTATAGATAAACTATTAAATATCTATTATTGGGCGAAACTGGATTCGGTAATAAAATCTGTCTGGATGCTATAATAATAAATCCTGTCTTAGCCAGGGGCCGTATGTGATTATTCAAATTTTCATCAATGTTAGTCCAAACCTTCTGTACTGACACCCTGTAATTTAAGCTTATCAAATCCATTTATAAATTAAGATGAATCTTTAGAGCAGTTTTGTAATAACTTACCCGAAGCGACCGCTACACGAATGTCAATTGATGGTATAAAATCTTTCCCTTGGCACAGCATACTAAAATGACAATGGTATTTTATGCCATTTAGATTCTTTTATATCTGGTTATCACGAAATGCTTCCACTTAAGACAGGATTAATATTTTGATACTGATCTATTTTAAATAAAAACAAATATTAATGACATTTCCTTAAAACAAATCATGCAAACTGCTTGATATGTCAGTGTAGCCAATCTAATATCACTAATAGATCAATCAAAAGTTTAGTTTTTTTAAATGAAGCAGAGCTTGCTTTAAAAAAAAAAAAAAAAAAAAAAAGAATCTCAGTTTTAATTGACATCAAACACTGATGCGCACGAAGAAATAGTATAGTTATTGGTTAGATATTGTACTATTGCGTTAAAGTGGTCGATTACTCGACAATGCTAAAAATTTAATAACAAAAACATGCGCATTCTCGACTTCTTAAGAAATTAACAGTGATTATTAGAAGGTATAGCGGGCATACCCTGCCTAGTTTACGTAATGTCTTCTGCTAAATTAATTCGAATTCGCAAAAGACAAAATAACACGTACCAGAATTGACTAGTGCCTCGATAAGTATAAGCTTTTAGGTCTTTCTTAATAATTGATTATTGACATTTCAATTAAAACGCCAAAGCAAGACGTGTACCAAAACTATTGTTGAATGACATCAAGCGTATAGAATTTAGTAAAATGCTTCTAAAGGAATTGAGATTAACTTGAGCGTTAAATTTAAGTACTGTCTGCTATCAGATCTAGAATAGTCACGATTGTGTCTCAATTATTATTGAAACGTTAACAACTACTGCTGTCCAGTTGTTTTACAGCACAATGAAAAGAGTTACTCGGGTTGTGAAGCAACATCGTTAAACCTCGTTTCATCAACATCTCACACAATGAATAGTCTGATGATCGACTGATGACCATACAGTTCAATGTGATCAGTTTCTTTTGATGCTATGTCTCATAGGCATTATGGGTGGTCATGGTCGCTAAGTTAGTAAGATGCTAGCTCGTTAGCCTGGAAGTCGGGTGTTCGATCCCTGCATTCCGGCGTGGTTCCATCTTGTCAGTGACATTGACAGCTGTGCCAGTTGGAATTCGATGTAAGAGTTTGCCGTGGCGCCGCTTTCTGGCAAAATTTCCTTCATAGCACACTGTATGACGTATTCATTAACCCAGTTCGGAGCAGAAGAGTAGGACGGTAAACCCATTTCATTCCATATGCTTTAATTATGATTTACGGTTCGAAAAAACAGAAAGGGTTGCAGATTTCCAATTTTCACTGTCAAGGTCTAAAAGCACATTATTCGAATTGTCTGGTATGAACTTAGTTAATGTTTTTCTTTTCTTTTCGTTTGTGCTAGTTTTATTATGAATCGACACCGTTTTACTAATCATCCAACCCTTCCCGTAAAATGTAAATAAACATGTTTACAAGAATTTGAGCAACAAATATAGCTTCGTCTTTTAACACATCAGTCGTTTATGTTACCTTATGTGAAATGCTTATCTGATCACCAATGTTCATAGATTGAATTATATTGTTAAATTATATCCAGAAAGTTGAAGGCAAGACAAATATGAAATGCACCTGTCGCCTGTATAGAAGGCAAACATCAATTACCGCTCTATAATGTATTGTTTATTTTATTAACCATTATATGTTAACCACCAGAAAATGGTTATTTTTTTGGTGAGAATTCTATATCTGATGTAAAAGGGTATAGAGCGACCAAACAACCTTTCATAGCTCAATAAAACCTGCCGAGATTTGAAGTTTTACATATACTATTAAAAAAAAGTAGAGGATATTTGATTTTTAAGTGTTATTAAAGTCACCTAATGAAACTGACGAAGAAACAAATGACAAAATGAAATGAAGTTCACATCATCGATGTATTCCAAATGATCGTTAGACTAAGTAAGGCACAGACTTACCATTATAAGGGTAAAATGATACCCGGGGTCAAACAGCAAAGTTACCACAGCATCACAACAAAGTCAGTAACAGGTAAATCCTCCTCTGTTTGCCAAACAAGCATTGATCCGAGGTGGCACACTCCTAATGAGACGTCTAATGTCATTTTGGTCCAGATTGTCCCATTCCTGTTGCAACGCAGCAGCAAGTTCTTGGATATTTGCAGGACGTTGTTGACGTTGACGTAACCTCTGACCAAGCATGTCCCAGACACGCTTGATTGGGGAGAGGTCGGGACTCAGTGCTGGCCAAGGTAATGTGGTGATGTTCTGTTGTTGGAGGTAACCTGTAACGATCCTGGCCCTGTGACATCTTGCGTTGTCATCCTGGAAGATGAAACGGCGGCCATGACGTCGTGCGAACGGCACAACATGGACTACCAAGATGATGTCCTGGTAGTACTGGCCTGTAACAAGCCCTGCAACAACATGTAAAGCCGTTCTTCCAGCAACAGTGATGCCCCCCACACCATAACAGAACCACCCCACAATCGATCATGTCTGATGACGTTAACGTCTTGGAAGCGCTCGTTTCGACGACGCCACACCCTCCTACGTCTGTCCAAAAAATCAACAGTGAACCTTGACTCATCTGAAAACATCACATTGCTCCGGCGTCGATTATCTCAGTTTTGACGATTCCTACACCAATGACGTCTTGCCTGAATGTGATGATCTCTCAAACAAGGGATCACGCGAGGACGTCGGGCGCGAAGGTGACCCTATGTAGTCAATTCCGAATCGTCTGGCCACTCACTCTCACACCAGTGTCTGTTTGAAGACGAGCGCTGATCTGATTTGCTGTGATGACACGATTTCTGAAGGCCAAGGTACGGATAAATCGATCCTGGGCTTGAGTTGTCGCCCTTGGTCGACCTGAGCGTGGTCTGTCCTGTACAGATTGTGTATAACGGTATCTGGACCATAGCCTGCTTATGACAGACTGAGAAACATTCATCGTCCGAGCCACAACCGGCTGTGTTGTGCCGATCGGTAGCATGCCAAGGGCACGTAACCTTTCATTTTGGGTAAGCCGACGCATATCAAAATTTGTTTTCTGGTCACTAAAACAATTAAACTGATGTTTCCACCCTGGAATTCAATGCCACAATGACTATAACATTTAAAGCCAGAGTCGTGCAAATCTTGGGTTGGACCCCCATGATGATCCCAAGTATCACCTACATTCCATGCGGTAGCTATTGGTGCGTTTGGGCGTCACATGTAACTGGAAATGTTTCTTCTGTTAGGTTCTATAGTGACTTTTTTCGTAGGCATATGCATATTTTAGTATTATGCCCCCAAATCAAATATCCCCTACTTTTTTTGAATAGTATATTAAGTAAATTTAGAGGAAATGAAAACAAATTGAGCCCATTTTATTGCCACTATAATACAGTTGACATTTTAAAGTGGTGACATTGCATAGTAAGTTATCATAATTATACTAATAATAACAGCTTACACCCCTTTAAAACCCAACAGTTCATAACTGTTATGATTGAGTAATATCAATTTAAGGGGGAATTAGGTGTGGTTTAATGGCCGAGAGCGAGACATTAAGTAATATATTGTAACAACAAGAGGACCGACCGTCAGGTCAGAGTGTTTTTACAATATATTACGCAATGTCTAAGCTCGAGACGATTAAACTACTTAAAATACAGACACTCCGAGCGGGCATTTACAGTGAAAATCATGCCAGTCTAATATTTTTATAATGTATACTTGGCAAGTTTCCCGTATATTATTTTAAATAATGGTACGCCAACATCAAAGGACGACGTCACATCTGTATTTTAAGTAACATTAGATATACACATCTGTCAGTTCTTGCTATAATAGTTTAAAAAAAAGATAATGAAAAGAGCATATTTTGTTGTAAATTTCAGTCGTTAGAAGAGCGGTGTAGCCTTGATTGTCATTACTACTGTCTCGGATTATCTATTTTTAAGGTAAATCATCAACAGCAAAGCGTATTGTAATCTATTGAAAATCTAGACAATACGATGGCATTGATTAATAATGAATAATTTGTATAACACTTAAGGCCTAAAGAAATACCTACAATAGGCCTTGCGTAATGCTGTTTAAGTTTTGGTCAACTAATTTTCAAATAGGATTCTATCATATCGGCATCTGTACGTGTCTTAATTAGACATATAAAGCATTAAAATTTATGCTATATTTTTTACGCAGGAGGTCCCGTGTTCGATGGGGTACTTGGCCAAAATTATTCATCGGTATTTTCCTGATGAAGATGCTTCTTCCATTCCGTCGGGACATCGCGGTGCCGACATTGGCCAAGAAAATTCTTCAAGATTGTCCCGTTTTGGTTTCCCCTTGAACGATGGTTTGAACGAGTCGAAGAGCTGAGGTCCAGTGTTCACGTCCGCAGTGTGTAGGTCCGTGTGCACGTTAAACAGTCCTTGGCAGTTTAAAGAGTAGACCTTAGCGCCATTGTCCCTATACACTGTTGTCCTGTTGATGCAGAAAAGCGGGATGTTAAAACCTATTCCACGAAGCTATTTTTGTTACAACCGGTTTTGGCTGGTTGTGTCTTTAATATTTGTTATAAAAAGACCCCCCCCCCTCCGCTCCATTTCACTAACAAAACAAGTCGACCTAAACACTTGGTCGAACTGTGTCTATTTCAAAACATCTATCGTTACAAAAGCTAGAGTTGCTAAAATATCTGTTATTACCTAATCTGAATGTCGCTGTGAAGATTACCTTTTAAAGGTTAGAAATTAGACCCGACAGTTTTATTGGTAATAACAGATGTATTATTAGTATTAACATTTATCTTCATCAATATCTCTTGTATAAATGCAATACTTTAACCAGTCTTAATGAACTAAATGCATGTATTTATTGTTATATAGTCAGCACACCTTTATTGAAAACCAAGCACGCAATTTTGCTTGAGAGTTTATTATGAGTTCTTAGAGTTAACAAATTAAGTGGCACAATTGTGCTTTCAGTCCTTACAATGCTATTGGTTTTATTTTTATTGCACGTTTCGTGCAGTTACATTAGCGATACCGCACTATTAATCACAGTTCTGATTTGTCGCGCAATTTAATACAAAACCGATTACATTCATACATATAGTTTAAACAGATTAGATTGATACGTCGAATTTTGCTTCACATGTCCACAGAAAGCTGGTGTCGTTTTGTCGGATGAGCGTCTTGGCATTAAAGGAGTTGGAACACTTTAATTTGGGGTAATTTTATGCAGATAAGAACACACTGACCATGTAAGAATTTAATGATAAAATAGACCATAGTCTCGAATGCCAAATACCGCTGATAAGATTACAAACAATCTACGCCACATTTTGTCATACCCATAAAGCAATTTGACTCAAATGATCAATATATCTATTATTTTATTATAGCAAGACCGTTCAGTTCTTTAGCTAAAATCGTACATGTACATAATTATGATACATTAAACCAAGAAACACGGGTAGACCTCTAATATTACGACACAACAATTATATAGTGTTGGTGTAGTTTTTTTCAATTACAATGGGTAATTTAAGTTTACAATTACAATGAGTCTTATGTTTAAAAATATGAAACTTTATATTTGTAAATCTTTGAGAAACCTGGCTATACATTGCTCTGAAAACATTTAGGTGCTACGGTTGCCTGTTAGTGCCATACATTGATTTATACATTTTTCTTGAAATTTACCTCATATGAGAAATCGCAGTGAAAACTGCGATAAATAAAAAAAAATGAAAAACCTTTCCACCACGGTGTAAATATTTTCTCCGCGGTGGAAAGGTTTTTCGTTGGTTTTTTTTATTTATCGCAGTTTTCACTGCGATTTCTCATAATATGAGGTAAATTTCAAGAACAATGTATAAATCAACGTATAGTATGGCACTAAAAGGCCGCCGTAAGGTGCAGCTTTTAGCATGGAGGCTAAAGATACTTACAGTCGTTCAAAAAATTTTTATCTTACCGGTTTTTTTATATAAAATTACTCTTTTCAGTGATGCTGAACGGAGAGCCTAGCCAGGACAGCTGTCTAGTCGTTCGGATTGGACGAAAAACTGAGGTCCCGTGTACGTCAAAGATCCCTTGACATAGTAGGCCGTAGTGTCGCTCAAAGCACACTATATGGCGTATGCCTGACTTCGTTAGACCAGCTTGGAGCAGAACAGTAGGACGTTAAACCCCATTCCATTCCATTTTATACATATAATTATTGTAAGCTTGGTTTGATAAATAACCTAGTAACGTTGAGTTAATTAAAATGAATTCATTTACTTCCCTACTTAATGATCCATGCTAGTTGTATATTTAACCCATTATTTTCACATATTATATTCTTTTAGGTTTTCTACTGAGAGGTGACTTGTTTTACTCATGTGCGACTTACAGAATAGGAAACGAGATTTCTATAGTTTGTCATTTAAGCACAAAATCAACACGAATCCGAGTTTATTTACTGGCATTTTCGACTATTACACAAGAAAACGGTTGACTGCCTGAATGACAGCTGTCACTTCCCGTCTAGAACTTCCTTTCGTATACTTCCATTTTCAGGAAATGGACAGAAGCTGTGAGATAAGTGGCATGAGTATTGCAGACACTGGGGATGTTGTTATCTAGTGAAGTTACAGTCTGTCTGATTATCTGGTACAGGTTTTAAATATTACGAAATGTTTCATTTATATATATCGATTGGGTTGAAACTTCAAGTTCCAAAAAGATATAAAGTGAAGTGGGGTCAGATACACGGTTTTGTGAATGACGTGTGCCAGAGCTTGTATCGAGTTTGATGGGGATGCTCGATTGTCAGTCTATATAGAACGTCCCAAATTGACGGAATTGCAATCGAGTGACGCGGAATTCAGTCGTGTCACAGTTCTGTCCGTCTCGGCCAAAGAGGTGGTGTGAGTAGCATCGTGACGTAATTAAACACAACGAATATGTTTCGGCTCGATATACCTTTTTGGGGGGATTGAGATAATTCAATTCCGGTATAATTCCGGTATGTTCAATCGAGTTCTCCCGATGTGTGCAAGACAACCCCGTGACCTTTGGCCACCAACATAATAAACATATCAATGTTTTAATTTAAGTATGGCTGGAAAAGACGGACTCCTAAACATGAAGTTTTTTCAGAAAATATGCATACACAGACCCGTGCATGACACCCGTGTATTATTACTAAATAGTTAAATGAGGCTATGATCGAAATTTATTTTCAAACCACTCGCCGCCTCCTTTTTATTTTGGCTTATCTTCAGATGCTTGATAAACGTTATTGCAAGATGTTGATATTTACGGCACAAGTCTTTTCGTGTTACAGACAAAACACAATTTAGTTAAGTCGTAAAAACAAATTTAATTGCGAGTTGCCTTATTAGTCGATAGACGTTAATGCTAACATCTTTCTTCATGAAGAATATTTGCTGTGAAATTATTTGAGTCCGAGCTAATTGGCCATAATACGCGATGAGATATGCCCGTTATTTGTTGATTTTAATATGCGATTCTTAGTTTTTCAAGACAATTTCTACGGCTATAAAACTGTTGCCCGGGTTTCTTTGTGATAAATCTCCGTATGTACGACTAAAAACAGTTAGGGAAATTGGTTCGTTCTCGCCGCCATAACCCTATTATAGCTAATGCGTCTAGTTGTTACCGAACAGAAAAATACACATTGATCCTGACTCTAGCTTCCAACAATTATAATTTTATTTGTGACAGATTTTCAATATCCGTATTCACAGGCATCGATTCCGTTCTACTGCCTAAGTCATTGGAGGGGATCGAATTTCTTAAACGAGAAAATGATTTATGGTACAGAAATGTCTTATATCTTATGGTTATCGCCAATTGTTAGACAGAAACAGGATCGTATTATCTCGTCAACTTGCAGGAGTATTTGGACTTGGGGATTTGAGTGGCTTGAAGGGTTGCCAGTCAATTGTTATATGGCGAATTTTGGGGGCCGATTAATTGTAGGCTAAGTCTCTTGCGTTGTTTATTTTATGTAACTGGGCCTCTTTCGTTTAAGTAAAAAGAAAATTGCCGTTTCTATTGTTTGTTTTCTATGTTGATTGTTTTGCGGGATGACTGTTGAGATACAACCCGATGTGTATTCCACTGTCAATCCAGTAACTCAAAATTAAAATTATAAAAATAGTAATTGGAATTAAATTAAATGGGGTTTTACCTCCCCCGATCTGCAAAATTGGGTTTAATGAAGACGGATATATGCTCTGTAGTGTGCTGTGAGGCACATTTTGCCACATCCTCGGTCAATCTAATTAAAATAAAGATCTACATGTATATTCCGTTTGTTTTTTTTTTACTTTCGATGGCCTACACTACATGTTGATCTAACAAGTTATAGTGGGAGTTCACGTCAGGTGTCGAAGAAGCGAACTATAAAAACGAAACGAAATGGGATCTGTGCTTTTATGACATTGATCCTCGGTATCCCCAGTGGTTTCATTCCGTTCTACTCCACTAACCTCTGGGTTAATTCTTTTCTTTTTTGAGGGGGGGGGGGGGGGGCGTTTTCAAATTATCCGCCTTTTATGATGATTGTGCCACTTTTATCGACCAAGGGCAATCCCATACATCGTTAACAAAGGAAAGTAACTCTTGTCGGACAAGGTTAGGAGTTAGCCTAAATGAGAGAGTACAACTTATTCCAAATGCGTATTTATTAACAACAAATTATATAATATTATATTAATGAAGGCCCGACGTTTATATCTATGTAGGCTCAATAGTTTTATTCCAAATCGTTCTTTCGTTCCCGGTGTTTACGTCCATTTGATATCGTAGATGGGTTATTGAGAATGTGTATGTGAGATTTAGGGGTAGTTGCAATATTGGAATATGGTGCAACATTTTACAATGTGATTAGTGAAAGAATTATTATAGTTATTTATATGTATGTAGAGAAGACAGTAAAAGACGGGACGAAACGTTTCATGATAAGTGCAAAATGAGATGAGTGGGGACAGGAATAAAAAAAGGAATATAGGACAAATCAGAGGTGAATGTGGACGAACATTTAGACATAGTATGTACATGTACATCGATTTTGTCGGTCCGGTCGATTTGTCCGGTTGAATGGCAGGACGATGCACATCTAACCTGAGGTTCCTTCCATTTCCTCTTCTAGTCCGGTATGATGGTAGGCTTCATCTTTTCTTCTGTTTGTTCTTTCCTTTTATCATTGGTTCTTTGAAGAAGTATCGAATTGCCAGCTATAAGTTCAATAAAAATAAACATAACATGATGAAACATTTCAGACAAAGAACGAGCAGTATTAATAATAACAAAAGTCAAACATATAGATGTTATACATATTTGAAACCGGCGAAACATGCTACAGAATTTGATAATACAATTAAATATAAATGAATTACAAATATATACATTATTTACATAAATCATTCAATAAATGGACATAAATATGGTTATCTACCTTTATAAAAACGAAGGCCAAACGACTGCTTGTAAACTGTTTTTTGATTTATTCGTATACCTTATCTACAATCAAGGCCAGAGCAGATAATTTAAAATCGTGGAAACCCTATGGATTAATCTAGAGTATAGTGGAGTAGAACGGAATGAGAACACTGGGGATACCGAAGATGATTGTATCATCTCTTATTTTGAATGGCAAATGTTAAGGTTTCTTTTACACGGGATCTTAGTATGTCGTCCCATCAGAACGACAAAACGCTTTTTCTTGCCAGGTCCTCCGTCTTACACCACTGACAAAGGGAAACCACTCCAGAAAAACCGAAGGAAGGAACTCTCTCGGCAAAACCCGGAAAGAACCCAGCTTCATTTCTCGGAACTAAAAAAGGATAACATATTAGTTTAACCCGACTTTAATTTCTTGTATTCTTGTGATTTTTTATATTGTTTTGAAGAGAGAGAGAAAGAGAGAGAGAGAGAGAGAGCGAGTGAGGAGGGAAGAGAAATGGGGTTTAACGTCCACTCGACACTAACTGGATCATTTCGGGACTAACATATGGTTTAATTTTAATTCAATAATTCGCTTGCGCGTGGGAATCTTTAGCAGTAGGAGAAAACCGAAGGACACGGGGAAAACTTTGGACAGGCGACCCTACTTGCCACGTACAACCGGGGATTCAAAACCACACCAGTTGACTCAATGACGAGCCGCATGATACAGCACGTACGCGCTAATCATTCGGCCAATCCACCCCCTTAAGAATAGACGAATTTGGTATTTTAACATGCATTTAAATATGGCTTTAGAGGTTTTTGGCATCAAAAATTAAATTAAAGAGAGCTAGACTTGATAAACTTTGTTATAGATATGTGCTACTTTTTTACATGTTGGCAAAAAAATATAATATGAATGTAAACTAAATATTGCTTTAGTCAGATAAAAAACAATTGCCAAGGTAAACGAGATTATATTTAATAAGTAATGGTACACCGATTGGCCAATCGATTGAGAAATACTCCAATTGGAAAAATCATTCCCTCTACAGGTTGGAAAAAATATGACAAGGAATATAAAATCCATTTTCCTACGTGTTATTATTGGGGTATTCAAATGTCATGTTAGCATTGCTTCAGTTTGTGCGCTGTTATATCTAGCAACATACATTTATAGTGACTATTGCCCTGGTAACCATACCTAACCCTCTTCCCCATTAGGGCAGTGTCTACGATTAATCGAAATACGGTTTCCTATGTTCTCAAATTTACAATTAATTAAAAATATAACTAAATTGCCCAGAATACCATATGGGAGAGAGAGAGAGAGAGAGAGAGAGAGAGAGAGAGAGAGAGAGGTAAGAGAAAACCCAAGAGGAGGTTAGACAAGTAAGGAATATAAACCACACCACTTCACTCAGGCTTTAAACCATTTCGCCCACACCCCAGGAAGACGATATGTCTTCATCATCTTTTAAATGTTAACGTCGCCGTCTTTTAATAGTTCAGTTAAAATACGACAAATCAAAGGGTTCTGGTGTTACTGGGAAACGTGCAAGTAAAACGTGCACTAATATAATATCTTTAATTTGCTTTTTCCGACCACATAAAAATAGATTTAGACCTTAGAGTGTCGCACATCTGGCTCGTTGACTTAATTTAGCATTCATCATCGTTTTAATCTAGGAATTATAAGATAACCTTGGTCCAATCAGAGTTCTATTTGGATTAGAAGACAGAACTGGATGAGAGTAATAACCAAACGATGAAAACATTATTACAGTTGCTGTAACATCTAACCTGGCTGTAGCCGGGTAATTATAGTCAAGGTTGTAATTATCTCGAGTGTCATATCAACCCCTGGGGTAATACATCAAACTGTCCTGCAAGGAAGAATTTTACCTTATATAATTATTATACGTGTGAAACCTTCAATGGATCCATGTTCACAATCCCACAAACTATTATTTACTATATAATGCGCTGATATGCCATTGGTTGTTAAGCTTGTCGTTGGTAGGGGAGCACCTGTGACCCCTGTGTTGGCCAGGAGAGAGAGATAGAGAGAGAGAGAGAAATGAGGTTTAGCGTCCACTCAACACAACTAGGTCATTTCGGGACTAACATATGGTTTTAATTTTATTTCAATAATTCGCTTGCGCGTAGGTGTCTTTAGCAGTGGGAGGAAACCGGGGTGCCCGGAGGAAACCCACGAGGTTGAGTAGGCCCCCCTATCTCCATGCCCCATACGCTCACACCAGGGCTCGAAACCACAGCCACAAGCCAGAGGTGGCCGGCCAGCTAGAGGTCGAAGCGCGGCACCCTAGACCACTAGGCCATCCCAACCCCCCGAGAAACAGATAGAGATAGAGATAAATGGGGTTTAACGTCCACTCGATACAGACTAGGTCATTTGGGACTTACATATTGTTTAAATTTAATTCAAAAATTTGAGCTTAGAAATCTATAGCAGTAGGAGGAAATCGGAGCGTCCGGAGGCTCCGGAATACCCACGAGGATGGACAGGCAACCCTACTCCTTGTCGCGTATAACCGGGGATTCGAAACCACGCCAGTTGACTCAATGACAGGCCTCTTTATACAGCACGCACGTGCTAACCATTCGCCCCCCCCCCCTCCGCCGGTGTTGGCCAGGAACCCAAGATATTGAAACATAGGTCAATACAGGGCTGAGGGTCTGGCAAGGACAGTGTCTAGTGTTTCTGATAGGAAGAAAAACCGAAGTCCCGTGTACACATTATCGTGCACGTTATAGAACCGTTGACGGTTGGAATTCGAGATAAGAGTATTGCCCGGGTACCATTTCCCTCACAGCACACTGTACGGCGTATGCCAGTCTTCATTGGCCCATTCGGTACATAAAAGTAAGACGTTACACCCCACGCCATTTCATTTCATTACCATACAGTTTAGAGTTCATTGCCAATGGTTCTTGGGTACAAAATCAAAATGACAACTGCATAATTTACTTTGTACTTAATTATTCAGAGATAGATGCGTCAACAATCTGACTCGATCACTTTTATGACTTAATATCAATAGCTGCCAAATTTTATCTTATCAATGTGTTGTTGAACTCATAAACACCAACCACTGTCAATAAGAATTGATTGTTGAGGTTTGGTGATAAATAAGACCTCTTATTCAAACTAAAGAGACGGCGACTAATTTGATGCGTATTGTTCCGTTGTAAGGCGGAATATGAGCGTTATTAAAATGCTATTGCCGATCTTCCGGTATACATACATGTAAGTTCAATATAACTGAAATATACAGACATTAATACAGTAAATAATAGACAATATATATATGAGAACTGCACAATTAAACATATACCGTAAATGTTTTTAATCCTTGAATACAAGACCAGTAAGTACACCCTGCCCCGTAGACACCACCTGTTGACCCTAATTGGAAGTGCTCAACCACACAATATACCCGTTCCTTGAAAAAGGAAAATCTCTTACTTTTCTACTGGATTTATGAAGATATGGGGAAAGTTTTGCCCGGACAGCGGCACTACGGCCAACTCTTATTTTGAAATCTAACTGTCAAGGTCTACACGCGTCATTGGTTATTTGTCCCATCCGAACTACTATACACTGTTCCTCGCCAGTCCTTTCATCCTGTAATACTGACATGGGCAAATCACGTCAAAAAATCCCGAAGTCAGCCAAAATTGGGGGCGAATCCATGGTCGACTGGTTAGTGAGCCAGGCTCTTACACGCTGAGACCTTAATAAAAGGCAGAATATTACTAGGTTCGGTGACTAAGCCATTCAAGTGTTAATCAAGTATTCAGGTAACATACCAAAATATTTATATATTGGTATCCTAGGTAATTCATGTCTGCACTCAGCCTATCTGGACACTAAAGAAATATTTTTCAACACGCGGTCCGTACAATGAAACAAAGAATTCAAGCGTCGTGCATACATTTGTAGCATATCCGCAATCACCGTCATAAATCAGACCCCACAACCGAGAAAGTCCCAGTTCTCTGTTAATGATTGTTTTTACAAGGCGGTATTATAAATGTGAAGCAAGGAGACAAACCGGTGCATGTCAGATAGGAATATGTGATGTTTTGAAAGCTATAGGTAAATAAAAAGAATGCAGCATGAAAGGTGAGACCAGATGAAGTCTGTTAGTTGGCTCCATATAAACTCAAGTATGCATCTTAAGAATCTATATAAAGAGTTAAAAAAAAAACGTGCCGACAATTTATACATTTAAAGAGTCTTTTTAGCCACTCATTGTTAAACATATAATTCTTTAATCGAGATCTGAAATATACAGAGTTTATAATTATCTAGGAGTTGATTAAGGGATGGAAGTGGCGGCAACTTTCGTAACCATATCAAATGAATGTCCAGAATCCACCCCGGTGAAGGTATTTCAAATCAAATTGAGTTTCCTGAACGAACTGGGTGACGATAAAAGGCACATACTTATCAAGACACGAATCCGATACTGGCGAATAAATCACGGGTTTTATTTGTGACATTTCATAAGTAAATACCTACAGTTAGAATTCAGCATACAATTGTGGTTTATTAACTAAATGGAGATGCATTTAGCCACAATGTAGAGTTGCAATAATGAGCTGATTTCCTCTCCACAGTATTACCCCAACAAAAAATGATCCGATAATAATTGATAATGTCAGTTAAACGATCCATTCATTCCTTCTTCTTTTTTCTAAATAAACCGGTCAACCTGTTAAACATAAAGAAGATTAAAATAGCGATTTTGTCGAGTTAACATGCAAATGTAACGATACAATCACGTGCACGTATAATACCTGCCAAGTCTAACTCTAATCCTAAAATGGATGATTCAAATCTTCCATAGAACACTTTAACCCATAAATAGAAAACTTAAAGTCGTCAATTATGCAATAAATGAACCCAGTAGGCTATAATTATTAAATATAACAATGTATTAAAAGAGAAAGCATAAAATGGAAATTGGGTATCTGGAACCTCTGTTATATTCTGCTGATAATTAATGACCAAAGAAAAGATGACAGTAGTCACAATACAATAGGTTGGATCTCTGTAATAATTAGTTTTAACATCGATAATGAAAAATGTGTACATGTATATTGAAAGTTTAGACAAGAAATAGCCTAAATAATCTCAATTGTCAAGTAACAATACCATGATATTAAACAAAGTCTCGATTCCTAGGGTGGCGTCCACATTAACTTTTAACGAAGATATGGAGGACATTGTCGTTTCCACTCAATATCTTGGCTATTGGATGGCATAGACCGTTGATTATGGGTTTTTCATGTGAATAGTTATTTAACATTCGAATTTAGAAAAAAAGACCCACAATAGGCAGATTTAGCTTTTACATAGATCATCTTTAATTGGTTTGAAATTGATTCTAAACATTTAAACTTTTACTGGCCCTTCGCTGATCGTAAACAGTTCGTGTATAACCCATCTTTAAACGAAAGACAATAGTACCAATATAAGAAAGTAATAGCCGCGATGACCCAACAAACCATATATTGTATACATGTTTAAAGCGGTACCATGTAGCACTAATGGGTAAATATGAAGATATATAGCAATTTTATAAGTACACCGCACAAAAACATATAGATGCCGAGAAAAGTGCATTTTTATCCAAAGGTACCGCCACCAGTTTATGATAACTTAAAACGTTTGATAGCTTGGTAAAACAGCAGTTAGGGTAAGTATAAAAAAGGTGTATGTTGCTTCTTAAGGTGCTGCATTTTCTTTTGTATATTTCTCTGTCGATACTCAAATGTCAGCCATCAATATTGTGGGGCGTTCAAATGGTGTCAATATCCAATGGTAAAAACACCATCATAATTTAGAGTTGGCTATAATGCCTCTTTAAATATTGGTTGCATGCCTAACGTCACTCTAAGGTCAAGGTATAAGTGATTTATGTGTGTAATATTAATCAAATTTCCATCGCCAACTCTACTTTGGGAGTCTCGAAAATCTGATCCCTTGCTCTCTGTTTATTAAATTTATCTAAAGTTGGAGAATCGCCTAAGGCTTTCGTTGTTTCTTCGTTCAGTAAATTGGGGGTATATCAACCTTAATGTGTTGACGTCACAATATCTTGACGCCTCCATTCGTTATATTACGTTCTTGTATAATAATAACTTTATTTGAGAAGAGATTGGGCTGCAGAAGGCTTTGTGCAAAACTATATCGTCAAAATGACTCTACTTGGAGTGTTAGAGGATTCATCACAACATTATATCATTTTGTCATTTCGTTTATATATAGTTCCCTTTCCACAATGCATAAATAGGGTCTCTTAACATATTTGTCTGCAGTCGCCACTCTCAATAAAAATTGTCGGTCCACCAGTCATCAACAACACTCCACATTGTACACCAGAGTAAAGTTTAATGGAAACACAATAGTTATTGAATCCGAGAATTAGCCAAAGGCAGGCCCGTACCTAGCTCAAAAAATGTTGGGAGGGGGCTGCTGGTGGCGCCAATCGGGCTTCTGGGGGCTTCGATGTGCCTACAGTTGACGGTCCACGGAAAACGGTATAGCTCCCCCCCCCCCCAAATATGGTTTGCACCTGAAAATTTCAATTTGCGATATTGACGTATTATAATATTTTGATATGAACATTATAAAAATTTGAAAGAAGAAATACCTATAATAGTTTATGAGAAAAACAAAAAGGTTGGAATCGGGTTAGAGTGCGACTTGTTTGAATTATGAAGATTACCACGTCTGGTGCGGGCTTGAATCAATCTCATCACCATCGGGATTTTAACCTGAAAATTTCCAACAATCTCCAGTTGCCTTTCTTATTGAAGATTTCTTCGGGCGTCGGTATGCGGTCGGTTTCTTGGTTGACGTGTAATGAAGCCAGACCGTTTAGTCGCGTTTCCGTCATTGTTGATGTCTTCCAAGTCTTCAGTCGCCGCAAACAGGAAAATAATCTCTCGCACACCATACCGCCCGGCTTCTTTTTCGGGGGCACGTTTCCACACTGGAATCTTATATGCGGTTTAGTATCGCACGTTATACAATATCGATGATGTATGTATCGGGAACCGTTATATACTTGACAGTAATAAAATATAAGTTTGATTCCTGCTTTTTTACACTTCACGACATATTCTTGACAGAACAATATACGCGAATTCTAAAAATTCACTAAAATATCGCCTGGAACGGGTAAGGACTTATTGGGTTCTAGTCTTAAAGTAGTCTACTAAGTTTTATAAGATTTGAAATACTAGTACGAAAAGGATGCTGCAAATCCGACAAAAGGGGCGCGCTGAATTTATACTTGAAACAAGGTGCCCAGGTTTGGGGGCAGTATCTGACACCTTTGAAAAAGATATAGCGCAACGCTGCCAGATCTGTTGTCTAATGCACTATAAAGGGCAACAAATACGGTTTGTACCTTGAGCGAGTTCAATATCTATAGAATATATTTTGTAGTGAAATTCCTAATTTTATATTTATAGAGGACGTTGTAGTAAATCCAAAGAATATACGAAGGATGCAGGTGACATTTTAATACCTGCTGATATTCGCAATTAATTATTCACTAATAATTCGAGTGGTAAACCTTAAACAGCCCCTGCTGACCTATGATACTAGCTGAGCAATACGAGGGGACTTCTAGTCAATAAACACAAGATAAAATGAATTGTCTGACCAACGATCATGCGGGGGCGAGCTGTATAACGGGCGCATATACTGCTGAATTGGGCGCCCCATTGACCAAGTCGTGAGCCCAACCAATCTCGCTCGACATTATTTATTATGTGCGGACCGACAATCATACATTGTCAGTATTGCCGTATTGGTGCCCCTCCAGACTAAGCCACACCACAGATCACACGGTTTTAGACGCCTTCTTACGCTAAAAGCTAATCGTGTGATTCATTATGAGGCTCCTCGCTATTTGGGGGTGTAGGGCGCCTCGTATATAAAGACATGAATGGGAGTGACTTTAGTTAGGCGCCCACGTTAGTCTTTGGATTTGTATTACGGGGAGCAGAGTTTTCCCGCAATGGATAAAGGCATTATGTGCGGCCCAACAATCATATATGGCATTATAAGGCGCCCCACCAATCATGTCATTATAGAAGGCCCTCTGAGATAAGGTGCACCCCAGACCATGCCGTATTTTATGCCCCATGGAGTTGTGGTGTTCATCGTGAGGGGCGACTCATATATAACGACATGATTGGTGAGGCTACCATAAAACAAAGTGCCATTGGTTGTATGCCCTGCCAATCTCGTCGTGGGTTACCAACCAATGTCACTCTGCTTTATGGGGCGCCCATGCTAATATGGGCATGTATGTCCCTGGCCTCGTATTGTATTCAATGGAAAGGGTGCGTCCACTAGGTACGGGCCTGAGTAGATCTTCTGTCGACATGCGTTCATATCTATCAGCATTTTAGATGTGTTTTTAGCACAAGATATGAAATGAAATTTGGTTTAACATCATATATTTCTGCCCCAACCGAGTTCACGATGATGGAAGCACGGGATAACAAGTAACGTTTCCATCATAATTAAACCAACGTAACCTTGTCGTTCAGTATGTTATTGACTTATTATGTATACAAAGTCTTCGCAAATTTTGTTAATAACGTGTTTATCTTAATTATATAATAATATATATATATATATATATATATATATATTCTAAACAATATCACGAAAATCGAATATTAATCACAAATATGTCCAGACAACAATAAAATCGCAGAAGGTATTTTTTATATTTTGTATTATAATAATAGGTAAGATAATCTGAAAGTCATTAATGACTGGCTGTGGGCAACATAATACCTGAACCTTGTAATTATCTTCAAACTACCTGGATCCATACAGGTGGTATAAGTCCCTTTAATCATGATCTTGTGTACATGTATATAAAGAGATCGCATGAAAGAAAGGGACATACATTAAAATATCTCTATCTATAACCTCTGTATTTTTATAAAGGTGAATAGGTTACGGTTGGGACATAATTCAAGGGAGATAAGCAAGCCATTAAATTCAAGTCGAGACAGTACATCACCGATTGAACTGGACAATGAATAAATGAATGAAATGGGGTATAACGACCTGTATCTAACCTGGGCTAATTGAAGACGGGAACTGGACAATGCATTTACCTCTTCCATTATAGGAACAAATTGTTTAATTGGGTTGAACTAATGGTTGACTTCGATAGTGATGGGGCAAGCTCTATGTGATTATATCTCTGTATCAAAAGAAAACCGAAGACGATTTGTGTCCACACACTCGGTAATATCTAAACACTGGCTCTATTTATAAATCTTTCGCATATTTCTATTTTCTTCTGTAATTAAACATTTATGATACATTAAAATCTCATTCAGTAATTATCAGAAAATCATTAGAATTTGTTTGACTTTTATACAGCTATGTCCCATTCTAACGGTTATTATATGAAACATTTAATATCCCGGATTTAGCTGTTTAAGTTATCAAAATTCATTTAAAATCAATAATAATAATCGCGTCATTTTACAAGGGTAGCAAATTAGGCCTGAGGCCTTTTTCCAATTTGGCCCTTGGCACAGATCGTGCGAATGATTTCGATCATTACTGCAGGAAGAAACCGAAGAACTCATGGGAAACCTGCCTGATCGGACGGGAGACCGAATATCCCTCTCAATTACAACGATAAAGTCTTGCCCTGAGCTGGGATTGAACCCTCTTAACTCGTTGCATTGGTGAGAAGCCGCCTCTATATCGCCACGGCTATCCGACCAGTATAAATATACTTGTTCCTCTCAAAACCTTCAACTCTGTAAATCCATCTAAACTCAATCGTTGATAACTATAACCTCTATAGCGTCACCAATTTTTCAAAGTGATCGAGGGCCATAACTTTGGCAGTAATCATCGGAAATCGATGAAAATGAACAGGCTGTGTATAAATTTAAAGTCAATCGGATATTAGCTTAGGCCTCTAGAGCGTCAACAAGATTTTTGCAAGTGACCAAGGGCCATAATTCTGGCAGTAATCATTAGAAATCGCTGAAAATCAATAGAATTTCTCGTTTCATTTTAATGTTGGCGTATAAAAAGTGGAATATTAATCCTCGGTTAACACTTTCAAAGCTTTAATACTGCATTGTGGAATTAGTGTAAAAGTCAAATGTGATTCCGATAGAATTTGAGATCATGTATCGACAACTTTCTTTTTTAGCGTTATGTGTATACATACCCATTCCAATAAAATATTATTCATTTAATTTTACATTATGGAACTAGTGTAATCCGCGTGCGATACAGCATATGACAATTGTCTTTGTTGGTGTTATCTATACACCCTCATTACAATTAATGATTCAAATAATACTCGAGAAAAAACGGTAATTATATATTTTCCCATCAAACAATAAACAACTGCGAAGACTTTTGTTTTCATATTGCAACTGTCAATGAATTTCCACGTGCGCTACCCGTGTTGTTCCAATTGATGGGCGGGGGGATGGGGGTATAATACGGGGACTGTAAATCATAAGGCCTGTTATGTATGTCAGGGACAGAGCTTCTAGCCCGGTTGCCCGACCATCATCACTTTCCTTAATAAGAACTAGACACTTGTATTCGAATTGGAGATAGCTTGTATAGAAGTAGATATTGTGAATGTAAATACACGGAATGGCCTATAAGAACACGTTCCTGTATAAAACATGGCTAATAAAATCACATGAAATCCAAATTTATATATTTATTAAACAAATAAGTGACAGTCACTCTATTAAATATACGACAGTCTTTTAATTAAACGACACAGTTCAATCTCTTCATTCCAGTTTCGCCCGTTCATTCAAGTTTACTCCAGTATTCCAGTCTACCCAGTATTCCAGTCTACCCCAGTATTTCAGTCTACCCCAGTATTTCAGTCTACCTCTGTATCAAAGTTTATCTATCTGTAGAATTACATTTTTACTTTTTGGCGGGAGTGGGTGGAAAGGTGGGAATAGGATGGGGGAGGGGGGACTTAAGCATTTAACACAATTACAAAAAAAAAAAATAACCAAAATATCTACATGGTATCTACATTTTTAAATTTATCTAATTCGGATATCTCGGTCAACTACAGAGTATTAACTTGTTTTTTCTATAATGTCCTCACTTAATTAAATACGTCTAAGTCTTTATTCCTTGGAACCAGAATGTGTTGACGTTAATCTGTGAACGACAGCCGTCGTAACCATCTTATTGTTTTTTTTCATCAGACACTGGGTTTCTTATATAAATGCAATCAATTGGAAACTTGAATTAATTTTAATGGGTTCACCAACAGACCAGACTTAAAAGAAGAAGACGAGTGGTTTATTTGGTCTTAATTGGGTCGTCTGCTTTCACGGTATTTACACGGAATAAAAGAATATGTAAGATGGGCTTGGATTTAAGAGATTCTGGGGGAAAGAGGAAACGTGAAATTAAAATATTTTGTTACAGACCGTTCCATTTTAATAACTAAACATAATCCCCCATTCGCCGTTTAAAGTTATGTCACTCATGATCAAACTGCCCCCTGGCATTTAATTGGAAAAAAAGGAACAAAAGAATAAATGAGATGGAATGGATTTAGATTCCGGTGTAAAAAAGAAACGCGAAAGAAATATATTTTGTTCTGTCAAAGACCATTCCTTTTTAGTAACTAGACATAATCCCCCATTTACATGTAACATATAATATGTTGACGGGTATGCTACTACCTCTTTTCTAGTCTGATGATATTAACGACTGGGTTGTGTTGGGGTTTTTAATGTCTTTTGTATAGTCTCTTTTTGTAGTCACTCCCTAATACGATGCTAATGACTCGGGAAGACATCCGGTTATACCTGGGTTGGTCGTCAGGATCAAGCGTCTTTGTTTGATATTGCGGGGGGTTGGATGGCCGAATAGGCTAATGGGTATTGAGGTATGTCATTGAGTCAAATGACGTGGTTTTGACCCCCAACTTGTAGGTGACAAAGAGTAGAGTCGCCTGTGAAACCTTGAGGGCTTCCTCTTTCTCCGGGTCCATCGGTTTCCTCCAACTGCGAATTGTGGAAATAACATACCTAATGTTACTCCCAAAAGACCTATTTTGTGTCGAATGGACGTTAACAACCACCCACACCCCACACATCCTTCTCCTCCATCTCTCTGAACAGAAAATATTATGTGCCAGACCGTGTCAATGTAATTCTCTACATGTCAGTTAGACTATATATAAAGATATTCTCGTAATAATCTGTCAGGGGTTCTATTTGTTGTTGTAGCTCTGACTATGTAATATCAGTAAAATGTCCAATTCCTAACCCATATGCCGTTTTCATTAGCCCAGTTCAGGAGCAGAACAGTAGGACGTTAACCCTCATATTATTCCATTTCCTAACTCATATGTATAATAAACTGCATGAGTAAAGACAGAGCTGAATAACAATCTTGTATTAATAACAGTAGGTGGTTATTCTAAATGTTATATAATTGACGTTTGCTAAATTTCTATTTACATCTTCCAACTCATTACGACGATAAACTAGAAATTCATTAACTCACATCAACCGATCCAAAGGAAATGAAAAACGACAGACAATTTTCCAAATGGGATGCCTATCAAGCTTGACGATTCAGCAGTATATGGTTTGTATTCCGGACAAACATTCGCTGATATTTTTTTTCACTTTGTGCATCTCACGTTCCTTGTTTGCGTCGACTGATCGTTACCGGATTTCATCACAGTAGGAGACATAAAAAATGTTCGCGGAATATCCGGACGAAAATGAATATGTCTGATACATTATTTTATAAAACGTGTTACAGCATTAAACATTCTTGTAAGTTGGTCTGAGTAAATGTTGATTATTACCGGCAATGTGTAACAAATATATTTCAAAAATGCAATTAGTTTCAATCTAAGCGCAACATAAAGACAGGGAAACAACACAGCAAGCCATGCAGATATGTAAATACACAGTTTAGTGGGGCGTTAAACGGCTTTCACTGTCCTTGCAGTTAGTTCAGTCTATCTAAGTGTAATCGGAGGGTTGGGATGACCTAGTGGTTTAGAGTGCCGTGCTCGCCACCTCTGGCTTGCGGCCGTAGTTTCGAGCCCTGGTGTGAGCGTATGTGGCATAGAGATAGGGACGCCTTCTCAACCTCGTAGTTTCCTCCCGGCACTTCCGTTTCCTCCCACTGCTAAAGACCTCTATGCGCAAGCGAATTATTGAAATAAAATTAAAACCATATGTAAGTCCCGAAATGACCTAGTTGTGTTGAGTGGACGATAAACCCCATTTCTCTCTCTCTCTCCCTCTCTCTCCAAGTGTAATCGTGTAATCGTATATTGGGTACAGATAGGGTAGTGCTATGCCCACGTATAACTGTATAGGGTTACTGTTAATTCATGGAATGGAGGCAGACAACGGCTAATTTCTCCAATGTTAATTCATCTCTCTTTAGCCGACTTCTGACATTTTGTGATGCACAAACTTGAAAAATCATACCAAAAACATCCGCCGTATCTAACCAACCTCTTCACCCAGTTATTCTGCCGACTCTAAATCGTGAATATTATTTACCCAAACCTGGCAGAAAATTTTAATTCAGACCTTCTCCTTCGATTCTAGACCAAAAATGGCCACGTTCAAGGTGATAATAGAGAATTGATATAAACAGACGAACCACACATCGTGTGAAATTCAATTGTGGTTTGCCTCTTAATGTCACCCTTGGAAGCGAGACGACATACTTTAGAAGTATAACACTATTAAAATTGAATTGCGTTATTGAATAAATGCAACGAAACCTTTGATTATATATTATCTTTAAAGGACCGTAACTCAAAATCCTCCAAAATCGTCGACATCGAAAACACGATCAACATTGATGATATACATTTACCGGGAAAAGATAAGCTTCTGATATCCGATAATTAAGATAAAATATTTTTTATCATTTTTTTTACATAAGGCGCTTCAGCTCCAATTGTATTGAAAGACTCGAGGGACGAGACTAGACACATTGCACCAAGTCAAACGGAGTTCTATAGACTGGAATAACTAGACGCTCGACTTTTGCACATTATTGACATTGCTGGCTTATTTCGCCAAACATAACTGATTTGAAATTGGAGTAAAAACGAAAACCATTGAATGTAAATCAGTTTATATACATTCATAATACAGGATTATATGCGTTGCGAACCACTTTTGTGAATTTCTAGGTCCCAAAGTTTAGCGATTTAGCTCCTTTAATACTGTAGTTTAATGGTTGTATTTGATGTTTTTTAAAATAAATGAAGGTAAAAGTCGATGAGACACAGACTAATTAACCTTCTTTCTAAAGAAATTAAAAGACTACAATGGTTTCTAGTATATATGTAGAATTGATTTACCATTTCTTATTGTGTATTCAATTGTTAAAGACATGAGTAGTATACTATAATCCGTGTAAATAAAATAATTGTTATACCCACTCATACTAGGAAGACCAACTCAAAAAAATGTCAACCTTGGGTTTTTGGCATCAAACACCAAAACCTACAAAAATGTTTATTCCACGATTTCAACCTGAAAAGCCGACGGATTTACATTAACGATCGAAATATCGAGCGCGATACATTAAAGGGTGTATAGCTCTATTCCTTAGAACCCTAAAATCAACGGAAATGGGTGTAAAAGCAGACATGAATATAATACGACTGTATATAATAAGGTGATTTATATTCCATTTTCAAAATATTTATTGTTATATTCAAATATGTTCGATGAGATATATGTCGACAGTCTAAATTGCACGGTCGTCATTTGTGCCTGCTAGTGAATTATACACCAGTTATCTTTTGTTGTTTTTGATTCGTTTGTAAATCAGCCATTTTTAATTACTTCTGCATTGTCTTATAGGAAATGTTTTCCTTGGTCATTACAAACGACACTCAAGACCATTATAGAATACACAAGACGTCGTGAAGTGATTTTTCAATCTTCACTGTATCTTAA
This sequence comes from Patella pellucida, assembly GCA_917208275.1. Taxonomy (NCBI): domain Eukaryota; kingdom Metazoa; phylum Mollusca; class Gastropoda; family Patellidae; genus Patella; species Patella pellucida. Next base: position 23,335,588 of record OU795044.1, read on the forward strand.
ATATTTGATATTACGATCCCATATTTGAATGGTAAGATATATACTGGCATCAATATTGATTGAAATGGACCAAGATTGAATTCTAATTCATGTTTTTAATTTCCAATATCATTGATATCATTAAGTTAAATGTTAGAGGTAATATATAAGTAATATAATTAGTCTGGGGCTGTGTTAATATATTACGCCATTTCTTGTTTGAGACAATTACAAAACATAAAAGCGTAGGTCACAACTCGCCATACTTGCCTTGGGTCATAGAGTTTGTATATAGCAGGAACCTGGGTTAAAAGTTTGTGTGTGCAGGGCCAAAAGTCTCTACGGCCAGTTTGTATGTGCAGGGCAAAAAGTCAATACTTACCTTTTTTGGAAATAATGACACGCAAACATGAAAGGATGACGTCACATAATCTGTTGATTTGATAATTATTTGTTCTTGCAATGTCTATTTTTTGTCTTGTCCACAGGTTTATCTTGTAGTTTTTTGTTTTGAGTGTTGTGTGGTCCTCCTGCACTTACTATTAAAGATAGTTTATTGATATAAAGCTCTTCCATTTTATTGGGAAAGTGGGTTAACCCCTTAACGGGTTTATTAAACCTTATCTACGCGCACATAAAATTAAGTTCCAAGTCTTGTTTTTTTTGCAGCAAAGTGCATACTTCGCTTGACACATTAATGATTCTTGGTCGGAGGCACATTAATCCTAACTCACCAGATTTTCTTATAAATGCATTTTTTTACCCACTGACAGCAAAATTGTGTTGACAACTTTAAGACACGCGGCTTTACCATGTCATTCGGGGCTATTTACTTTATGGCTCTATAACAATGTATTTTAAATAGGCAAATGTTTCATGCAACCATTTTTTCAAATGTATTTATTCCCTATAAATGGCTGAAGATTCCATGCTAGTCGTTGTTTTATGTTTCTAAACACGCAATTAATATAGTGTTAGGGATGGAATAATTTGCCGAGGACACCATCACTAAAATAGTTCGATAATTGGCTATGATCTAGAAACAAGACTTCAAGATATATCAAGTAGTCAAAGGATTGATACCGTTTCACATCCCAGATTTGATTTTTAAATCGTGTGTATTTAGTATCATTTCTTTTAAAATGTACAGTTTAATGTTTAAATATTCACTGTTGTGTTTAAAGGGGCTTAATCGCTATGCTTTTGCACCTAGAAATGGATACAAATGGATCGCAACTCATATAATAATATAATACGAATGTATATAACTGATCCACATGCAATCTTTTCTATTTTACTGTATTTTCTAATCAATTATGTTCAACGAAATACGCGAAGAGAATAATTGAATGACAGTGTTTGGCGTCTGGTTATTCCAATCTACTTAAGTAGTCTTCCCTTGTGGGATGTGTTTAGCCTCGTTCATCCAATTACAATTAATCGCTCTCGAAAGCATTGTGGCACGCGATTCGTGTGCGAAGTTTAAAATTTTCATTCTGTCGTAGATATTAGATACCAGAGGTCCTTTTTTTGTCACGGTAAGATAACAACATCAATGTTGATTTAAGTTGACCAATAAGTCGTGTTTGTAATATCGAGGACTGTTGATGATACTGATTTAAAGACTTGACCACTTTAAGTATGAGCACTTGTTCTATGTTTTGTGTTTTACGGATGCACTATTCTTTGGTTTTTTTTGTTTTATTTATGTACTATTTTTCTATGTTTTGTGTTTAAAACCTCGATAGAATCACAAAATTGTGAAAAATGAATCTCCAATCAGTCCAAAAATGGTTCAATTCCGTTCAATATTTACAAAAATATGCGGAATAGAAATTCAATTGAGTTATTCTGCTCGCTTTGTAATAATAAGCTCATTCTAAATCCAATTGAATCCAAACCAGGACATTATTTAGCGTTGATATTAAATATTGAATAATCAATCTAGTTACATTATTAGCGTAATATTTTAGCGAAAAATGCCAATGACGCACCTTTACTTTAAGTATAACCATAGAGCTAAAATACTTAGTTACTGTTTTTTTGTGTTCTGTGTTGGGGTTTAAATATGCACAGTAGTTCTGTATTTAAATATCTTTATATGGTTTAATATGCACCACACCACACATATTAAGACAATACACATACAATATAGTGGCGTTGAATGTAATGAAATGGTTGTGTTAGAGGTTGTCGATGGTCTGTTTTCTTGCACCTGAATGTAAGGGATATTTGAGAAGAAAGTGCTCGGTATCTTCGAATTTGTGACCACAGAGGCAAGCAGGGCTAGCATCGACAGGTCTCTGATGAATTAATGGCCCTGCAGATTTGAGCAACATAAGTTTACAGTGAAATATTTGTTATGTTCTTTTCCCTAGATAGTAATATGGTGACACGACTTTATCGAATGTGTTTTGTGAATTTCCAAAGATAGAAAGGGGTCGAGAGTTTCTAATTTTAAGGCTGAGTTTGTTCCATTCTCGTTTACTTGAAGGGATGAAGAACTCGGGGAAAATTTGGGTTCTGCATTTGATTTCCTACATTGTGTACATCCGAACGAGTAACTAGACGCTATTCCTTGTCACTCCCTCTGTCCTGCACCATTACCAAGGAAATACCGACTGTAAAATTTACACCATTTCAAGTTAATCCAGTGGGAGAGGGTGGGATGTTTTTGATTTGGTGAGGTGATCTTGTTTATGGTAATTGAGTCTGCATGATGTTTGTCTGTACAATAATAGTATAATGTTGTCATATGAGCTGGAACAATCGGTGGCTATTGGTGTAACCAGAAGGATGTCTGTTGCTTGAACATTTAATTCTTACTAATGTTTCTACAGTATTTTTGTGGAATCTAATTTCAACTTCCAGACAGGGTTGTATCGCAGACACATTTACCGCACAGTAATGGACGTTTTATTGCATTAACAGCAGAATGAATGGCGGACATTTTACTTATAATGAATTTATGGACTATGTGCATTTAACAGGGCACCACATCATACTATCTTCTGATACGTCATTTCGGTAGTAACAGATGGTTTAATTATATTTTAATATTCGCTGATTGGAAACCGGGTGACTTGGAGAAAATCCACGAAGTTTGGGGGAGAGAAGAGAGAGCAATGGGGTTTAACGTTCACTCAACACAACTAGGTCATTTAGGGACTTACATATGGTTTAATTGTATTTCATAATTCGCTTGCGTGTAGGGGTCTTTAGCAGTGGGAGGAAACCGAAGTGCCCGGAGGAAACTCAAAAGGTTGAGAAGGCGGGGAATCTAAACTGCGTTACTGACTCATTGACAGACCCTGTGCTCTAACGCACAAGCGTTAAACCATTCCACCCAATCCCCTAATATAAATAGAGAATACCAGACATGGGTTGAATGAATAAATTGTGATTTAACATCCTAGTTTTCTGTAGTGACCGTGTTATTGAATGCGAGGGTTCGTTGTGTACACCGGACATCGTTTTTATTTGTTCCATTATTTCTACAGGGCGAAAACAAGCTCTGAAAATCTCGGGGTACTGTCTCGGCCAAGACTGGGAGCAAACGCGTTACCTCCCCCAGTGCTTTACTCACTAAAATACACCTGTCACATGTGCGGGGATTATCGAGATGAGCTAAAAAAAACAAACAATGGAGGCACATGCCCCCCCCCCATCACATCCCTGACACTGTGAAGATGGCATAAATAACAAGACGGGTATAACTTATATTGTAAACATTATTTAATAATATTTTTCAATGTTAAAATGAAAAATGAAAAGAAAACAAGAAAAAAACAACACTCGATCATCAGGATTCAAAATCCCAGGTTTTTTAAAATTACAAAATGACAAAATAACAAACAGACTGTACATATGTTTTCAAATAGTATGTTATTATAAATAGTTTATGATTGGTAAAACTTTATATATTATGAAAATAACCACACCAAAGTTCTAATAAAATTCTTTCTCCTTTAAACAGAATTAATTCGTATTCTTCAAGAGTGAAAATAATTTTGTATGCATGTAAAAAAGTCGAAAACTATTTTCAATGAAAACAACAAAAATAAAACCCCGTTGCCTCGCTCAAATCTCCATGGTAAAGCAATACACTGAAAACCATTGAATGGAGTTTCCGTTGGCGTATGAATAGTTTTGTGCTGAACCATTTATTGGATTTCTTTCCTTACGCGGAGTAATAACGGCAAACAAAAACATACGTTTTATTCTGAGATTCTTGCCTCAAAGTACGCAAAACAACTGAGGATTTCTCTTATAACATGTAAATAGTAGCTTCGCAAAGTACTCAATTTGACTTGACGAAGAAAAACAAAGCTATAATGGAAAATGCTATACAAACAATTTCTGTGTTTCCTGAACGTTTGGTATTTGAAGGAGAAAGAATTCTAAAAACGTTTGTAAAGAAATAAGTGATGATATAAATTAAAGTAACACTGACTATAGCTAGCTACTTAAATAATAACTACTATATTCAAACTTAAACAAATAAATAAATAAACTTGACTAGCCGTATCCTTCACGCTCGTTAAAAACTTAAAGATCATTTCAAATTAATTGCACGATTTATAAAATAAGAGACATTATAATGGTATCACAGTAATAAAAAAATGTTTGGTGATATTTCTGACAAATTGCATAGAAAATTATGCAAAACAAATAGGATGGCCAGCAGACTTTGTGAATGGACAAGCGACCATGTTATATGACATCCAATTGGGGGTTTCTGTCGGAATAAAATGAATGATCCTTCTTCAACGCCATCATGGTATGTGCATAGGTCGTTGTTAGTTCTCGGATAAAGGCACTTTTTTTTTAAAACCATCGTTTAATATATTTTAGAACCACACAAGGTAAGATGTATATATTATATATACATTCTTGTCAAATGATTACAACTTGAAACAGAACGGGAGATAACTCCTTGAGACTGTTATATATATGTATATATACGTTACACCCGATATGATGCAATCCTTTGGTTAAGGCTAACAAAATAACTAGGAATAAACACTCTAAAACATAACGTGGATTCTAAATTACTTAAATAATGACGTTGATTTCAACATTCTAGGATTATAAATACTAAATAAAATACATAGTTTAGCATAATATATAAGTCTATAGAACTGTTTAAAAAACATTTACTCTCTCATTTTTAAAACCACATATTGTAAGCAGCCTAATATTTCGGAAAAGTTGGGGTACTTCCAGTAAGTAGTGGAACAGTTTGAACAGTAGCAACTGGAAAACTATATCTACATCGGTAGTAGACACAACAATCCAGGTCATTCACCATATTCAATTTTCAAAATAAGAGAGTAGAACTATTGACTGTATAATCAGCTTATTACAGTATCTTGTGACACAACCAGAGTAGTATGAGCGGAAATTGATATACATATATATGTAACATTCGGGTAATTAGAAATAGATGTGTACTCGATTGAACTACTATTATAAAATTTACGCACAGAAGTTAGTTCAAGATACATCGTCTGTGGAGTTTTCTAAATAAGCAGATTACCTACCGAATCTTGTATATTAACCAGCATATTATGCGATGAATATTAATAGCCATGTATTATGTAACACTGGTAATTATTGGTGGGTTTACTAGATTGAGGTGATATCATCGTTTTTTTCTAGCACAAGGTCCTAGATATTGGCAATACAAGAACTATACATGCATGGTAAACAATGATAAGGTGCGCCGTGCTGCTTTGGAAGTTTTAAAATATATAGGTGTTAAAAAGTTTGTTTGTGCGCTAGAATTTTTCGACACGTGGAGCATTACGTTAATCCAATACACCGAAGAGTATTATTTCCACGATTATCATCGAACTACTTTTTTCGTAATTCATCCACCCAAGTGCCAATAAGAATGTAGGCATTAGTACACTAATAAGCTTAAGGTTTTAGACAGATAAAGCCGGTATATGCTGATTAATGAAGTCTATAACTCTGGTTAGAACCTGTTCTAGGTTAACAATGATGATCAAACACACCCTCGAAATTAACTACAGTGTCACTATCATGTATATATATATATATAATAAAGTTATGATAAATACAAAACTAGCCTATCTATTGTCTTTATAAAAAACAAATCTTAATAAATAAATCACAATGAATCACATATTGCACGAGACATGATAAAATAAATAAAATAAATATCATATTATATGACTTAATATTGAAACTGAAATCTAGAGATATGAATGTATACTACATTATCTTATAATCTATAAATTATACATTAATTATTATTATTCATCAATCATACACTAAACCTTATTATCTATAAATCATAAACTAAACCTTATATATAACTCTTTATCTATTAATCATAAATTATATCTATTTAAGCATTCGGAACACCCAGCTAATTCTTGTAGGTTCTCCACAAAGGGAATTCATTCGTCCATTCGTGGAGCTTTTCGCCCGCTTCTTCGCAAGACAGGGGTGTCAAACATGTGGCCCGCGGGTCAGATCCACGGGCAACCAAGGGTTTAAATGTGGCCCGTGGAACAAATTAAAACAAACTGGCGTGTCGATGATTCTTAGAAACAAGTGGTGAAAATCATTTATTATTGTTTTTCGACAGATTCCGGTACCCTACATCTAGACTCGGGTGTATGACGAATTCCGCCATTTTGGAACTATTTTAAAGGACCCGGATAAAAAATGGCTGCCCCCATGGAGATTATATCAACAAACTAAAAAATGGCTGCCATTTTGGGACTTTTTTGTAAAAGTGGGACGTTTTTTTGTTAAAGTAAATCGGTAGTCGACTAGACGCATCGAAAATGTATGGTCGTAGGTACATATCACTTACTGTCATACATCCAAATCTAGATGTAGGGTTACGGAGGGTACCGGAATCTGTCGAGATTTACCGAATGTCAGTATAGTTTGTAATACTGCAAGAGAACGTTGCGTTCAAAATTATATCTTGGCCATTTGGAAACCAGTCTAAAAAATTAACAGTGTCAAGGACGTTTGACTTTGTATTTGTTTTAATAATTGTCATATATCTCCGGCAAAATGTAAAAGTTTAGTTCACGAGGCCCGTGAATCAAAATCATGACACCCCTGGCCTAAAATGATATCACAGGAAGCGAGTTCTCTATTCTTGACTTTTGTTAGTCATTTTCGTTCTTGAACTGACCATGGGTGGTAATAAGTAAGCGTGGGTTATTCACGATTATTGTATGATTAGCATACCGTTTTAAACATTTCACAATGAAGACTCACCATAGTGTTTAAAAGAATTAACCGAATTGTTCCAACTATCTCTATTCTACAAATTAAATAACTCCCATTTCATAATATGATTTGACTCTGATGTCATCTAAATCGCTACACATATTTTAATTGGAAGCACTGCTTTGTTTGTTTGGCATTTTTCAAATAATTTCAGAAATTCTATTAAACACACCGTGCTGGGTCATTTTTCTGCATACATGTAATTATTCTTAAATACGTCATTTCCTTTGTAACCTGAACTTTTGCCTACAGAAATGTAAGGAACATCACTGACATGTTGCTTTTAAAGTGTCAATCAATGTACGTTCTTTCAAATATAGTATGTAACAATGTGTGACGTAAGTCCCTTCTTTAAAGAAAGTACGGAAACCAAAAGGGGTAATGGGAATATCGTCGTTTTAGGCAACAGCAGTGTTTATTGTTATAAGGTATAGCGATACAGATTACAGTTGGACCTTAAGGTAAAAATAAGCAACCTTAAAATGTGCGCAAAATATCCCTAATCCTTATTTAAAAAGAAAGGAGGACGTGTTATTAACATTTGGAGAAGTCTCAAAGGAACGGTGTAAGAAGATGAGGATTAGCAATTTGGCGAACCTTTGTTTTGTTCATTTTGCAGAATTAAAACAATTTATATGTATACAGGGTTAGGATCATGCCAAGATAGCAAGCAGACGATTCATACAACTGTGTTGTATGTCCATATTATTGGTTTCATGTCTATGACACGCATCTCTGTAAGATTTGATATGCATGCTTACTATAATTGCCCGTGGTCACAATACTAATAATAGACACTCTATGCTATCTTCGTTCACCATCGGTGCTCTCCAAATATTAATCATACAATCAACATAGATCGGTCAATATTCATTCGTTAGCGTAACGACAAGCCTTAAGACTCACAACGTCTTTCACAGGCTAGGAACGTATCTTCGGAATGATTCGGAAGAGATCGGATAGCTCCGTAATGCTTTGGGGACTTTTCCGGGGAACCGATTGTGCCATTATCCTCGAGGAACGTGGTTCGCGTGTAACCCATCTGAGGGGAAACTCTGTCTACTTGTAAAATCAGAAGGACGATCCTTGACACATTCAACAGACCATTTCTTTTCGACTGGCTGAGGAAGCAACTAATCTCCCAATGGCATTACATGGTCACGCTCGTTCCCATATGTCAGAAGTTTTAAGATCCGAATATGGCCAAAACTTGACTAGACATCTTCAACCTCCTCGTGACCGTTGTTAATGGATGTGTTCCGAATCTGTATGGATTTTTTCCCGCGGTATATATCCCATAAGCCCGAGATGATTTCTGCTACGACTATATCACTGGAATTTTTACCTATAAGTCTTAACGTAAATACTCCATCATGACGTAAATATTCTAACGCAAAACGACTGGCTAATTTTTTGTCTGGTCCAGAACCTAGTCTGTCCATTATTTTAAGGAATTTTTTCACATATTGCATCCTTGAAGTTGGGAACACCATGTGCCATAACCATACGACGAAGGAATAACAGGTCATAACGGCAGCAAACACAAACCAGAACCACATAAAAATGTAAATTTTTTCATTAAATAAATTAATAGGTAGCACACATTGAACAGTATGTCGCTGTACATTGGCTAATTGTCGTATATCAAAATCACATAATGTAACTCGTGGAAAACGATCTGATGCTGTCCAATCCGTTCCCTCGATCAGGTCTTCCAAAACTTGGAAACCATAAACGTTGTATTCCGTTCCTAGAAAGGCGTTAAGCATAAATAGTTGTCCTACTGCGTTCGATATATAAAGAACTTTCATTAATAAATACACAGCTACAAGATAATTTCCATAACGCTTTCCGCATAATAACGACAGCTTAGCTGACAGGATATGACGTAATTTAACACAGCAGGAATGCCTGCTTTCACGTTGGTTGTCAAGGCAACGATCAATATGGCGAACGACATACTTTATGGTCCTCATCCGAACTTCCGGACTTTCGTACTGTGCGTCTGAAGCCAGGCTGACAATTCTGTCTACGTTGATTCCCGATTGACCATTTAGCAATCTCCAAATTATACAAGGAAGATAAAACATTAAGGCTTGAATCAGAAGCACTACCGGCACCCATTGATAATAAGTCAACTCTCGCTCTTTGCGAAATGAATGTTCGACTGGAATCTGATTTTGGAACTGTATATAGTACGTATTTGAGATCCAGCATATATTGTTAGTGTAGTCCACGTGCGCTCCTGTAAATTGGGCTGGGCACCAACATCGTATAGGATCACCCACATATTGCCGAGCGCTAACCACGACTGTGAATATTATAAGTATACCAGTCGTGTATAGATGATTCAAACGGTCCACCAAGTCATCGTCGTTACGAACCTTGACATTGGCTACTCTCCCTACCGAGCCAATAATACTGTCCATCCTGAAATACAAATAAAAATGAAAATTGAAATGACCAGAAAACAAAGTTAATGATATAATTTTAAGGAACTCCTTCTATATAATGTTAAAGAAACCCCACTCCGTCACAGTATCATATTGGTGGCCAGATAACAGCGTAACAACGCTTTCCTACTAAAACGTAACGTTACTATTACCGTAAACCAAACTTCCATGTAGAACAATGCAGTCATAATGTAATACCATGTCAATACTGACCATTGCACCAAATATATACGTCTTACATACATTTGGTTGGGTATGGGGGGGGGGGGTAATCATAAAACGTGTTTGTGATCAAAAAAAGTAAATACTCGTTGGTCTTATAATATGATTCAAAACATTGGTGCTCGGGATCAAACAAATTTAAATCAATACCATAGAAACAAATTAAAAACAAAATAAAAAAAACAAGGAAAATAGAGCACAAGTAAGTTGGTATTTTGGGGGACAAACAATCTGAACAAAACATGAAGATCTCACCGGTCGCGTCAGGGGTCATACGAGAGACTTTTGACCCTATGACGTCAGACATTTGGTTAGTCATCAGCGTTGATTTTTCTAGTGGGTTACCCACAGTTTCGTGTGCCTCTCGCCAAAAAATCGACTAACAGACTGTTTATGTTGGCTAATCCATCACATCATCGAGAACGCGGGTTATGTAACGCCCCTTCCAGATACTAGTATAACAGAGACACGTAACGAAATTTTGAACTATGAAAAACGAACCGAAACAGGATCTGTGTTTTAATCAGATTGGGAGGACAAGCTGCAATAAAGTGCATGGGATATCGAAAGACCTGAAATGCTATCAGGTAAGTTAAACGTATACTTTTGCAGTAACTTTAGCATATCTTAATTCATGATAAAGGATCAAGTCATGAAACCATTGAATGGCTAGGGTGGGAGGGGGGCATTAGGATGACCTGGATTTCGATTTAGGTCATAAAGCACAAATTAAACTATTTTGAATTAAATATAGGTATATTTCACAAATATAATGCACTGTTCTGACTTAACCCATGCGAATTTACGCATATCATTAGTTAAAAACAATATGGTATTAAATACGGTAGGGTTTCTGATAATCACAATGAATTGCACCTATAGTCAAACGTTGATCGTGCCATTTATATGGTATATATATCCACTAAATGGCCTTTTCTACAACAATCTTTGTTCACAGCATCACGATGTTATTATTTGATATTTATAAAAACATGCTCAGTTCGGAGCTAATGATGTGCAAGGTACTTTATCATCACGTTTATTGTGTTAGATGATCGTTAAATCGTATTTAATGCTTGTCAAAATACTATTATGTTGGTTCAGATATTAGCATTCAGTAAGTCCTTTATATCACATATTTATTTACACAACTTAGGTTAAGTGGGATTTTGAACGTTTATTATCAAGCATTAAGCTTCGATTTCTTTTTCAACGTTAATAAGCGTCTGTGCGTATTTGTCCATTTACTGTCGAATCCCTTAATTGCAAACTTCAATATTGTGAAATTTAAATTCAAATACATGTATTTCAATTCCTTTCAGTACTTACTACTCATCCAATATCCACTGCAAGGCGATATTTGGCCCGAAAAGTTTTCAATTCGAAATTAAAAGTTGGTAATGGCTAATTAATGTTCACATTGTTTTCTATACATAAAACTGAATTCACTCGGTGATGTTATCAAATTGAAAAAAACACGGAATAGGTATAATGTTTATGTTTCCGTGACGACTTTTTGTATTCGTGCACATTCAGGCTATTTATAGAACTAACATCCCGATCTACTTTAACCTTTCAACATATATGGAGGATCCCACCTGTTAATGCGAAAATTGCTTATCTTTGCCTCTGAATTCCAGCCATAGCCAGTCGGTTTACTTAAAGGGTACATGCGTATATAAAGGCATAGTTTGCGATATAAAATCCTAACCGTAATGTCAATATTCATAAGGTCATTCTTTAGTTGCTTTATTAAAACCCCTTTGTAGAGCAACCATTCCCATGCCCTCTACAAAACATTGCTAATGAACTACTCAAGTACAACCAAACTCTTGAATATTCAAAGTAAATATTAGGTGTTTTAAATAGGTTCGACAGTTCTATGATCGAACACGTCATGACATATATACGGGGCATAACTGGAGAAGGAATAATATTGGGTGTTTTAAATAGATTAAACAAATCTATGGTCGCATACCGCAAATCACAAATTAAAGCTATGGTGGCCAAAACTGGACATAATTAAATGATAAAGAATCCTCAATGTGATTAGAATCAGCGGTCACATACTTCAATTAATTTGATAAATTATCGATGACATTTATACGATGTATAAATATGATTAAGGAGGTTTATATAGACCACCGATGCGTGCTTATTATCCGTATATATGGTCTAGATTTAATAATAACCCATCTTAATACCTCTCCTATACAAATGAACAGTCTGATAAATTAGCTAAGCAACACTGCCTATTACATTGGACAGACCGGGGTTATCCACAAACTAATAACGTCTGCTCTAGTGAGATAGTCAATCATATTACATAGATAGCGAGTTGTCATTGGGGAATTCTGGGAACTGTCATCACCATCGTGATGTACTTACTAATCACAACAATGATTAATAACAGGAATGGGAATGGGCTATTTTATTTCGCGGAATGGTATATCTGGGAATTGATCGTAGCAAAGTGCATATGGTGTGTTCATGGGATAAGTACAAAGTGTGTATAAGAGTTGACGCATGCAGGTTAATAAGAGCGAAATATTACACCGTACAATTTCGTAATTTGAAATATAATATGGCGTTAGAACTTTCAGAGTAGATTTTTTAAACGTAACCCAGTGGAGTAAACCTTGCGTAAAAATGCGTCAAATTCAATAATTGGACATGTTTGGATTTAAAAAGAGTTTAGGTTTCTTTTATTTTCCGTTATAATCCACGATGACGCCAAGTTAAACTAGGGTACGGATCCTTTAAGAAGCCACGTTCACTAACACAAATTTACGATGTTGTCCGAATGGTAAATCTTATTAACACGTCTGATCACATTTATTCAGTCTGGCTAGTATAGCTACTAATCAAAAACACATAAGATGAAATCAAAACACGAGGAGGCATGTTTATATAGTCAACCTTCAGTTTTTTCAACTCAAATGTTCACGAAGAAAGCCCTCTTAATTGAATTTCTCATTATCTAAAGCTCTTCTCTAATTTGAAGAACTCGAGATTACCTCCTTGAAAATTCCTGCTCAATAACACATCAATAAACAACCAGACATCATCAGCCCACAGCCTTAATTAGCTGCGGAGTCAAGCAAATTTTATATAGATTCAAGGCGATGATAATTCAACTCTGTATATAGCAACTTGGATTCTAATTTATTTCCTTATTTAACGATTTTTCAGAAAGGCAATTCATAGTAAAACATAGATTTGAACTAATCTAAAAATGACGTGTAGCTGCTGAGCTGAAATTTAAAAACTACTCTAATTTTGTCTGCAAGGTTAGAACGCTTGCTGGCGTGTGTTTTGATAGTTAATATATCCAGATACTCGTATAAAGGTCATATTTATATCAGGCCCGTAGCCAGGAAGTTGTTTTTCGGGAGGGCCAACTAACATGGGCATCTGCATGAATTTTGCGGTAAAGGCCAATTTTCTTGTGATATTGGGGGGGGGGGCACGACTCAGAATTGGGAGGGCAGTTGCCCCCCGTGCCACCCCCTGGCTACGGGCCTGATTTATATGATGCATCCCTTTACTACATGGAAACAGGAAAAGAAACAAATAATAACTGTTTATCTTACAGTTTAGACTACTGTACATGTTGCTTACTTTTGTCAAAATTTTTAATGTAACCAAAGGTTGTAGCAGTTCAATTGATAGCCTTATCTCTGTCCAATATTACATACTGAAATTACCGTTGCTTGTTTTTGCCAAAATATTAAATAGGATCTTGCTCTCTTGTTTGCCAAATATCAGCACTATTACATAAAGTGGTTTAGTTACACCTCAAGAATGCACAAATAGCCCTAAAATTAAACAAAGTCAAGTGGTCGCAGGTTTTATTTATTTCACAATCGTTAGAGCTATTACTTTAAAATATTTTAAAGCCAAATCGGTGACGCCAACATCTCCAATCTAAATGTAAACAGAGACTTGATCTTAGTCTATGCTCTTCGCTAACGCCCATATGTATTTCTTATACAGAAATTTACAAAAGTATCTAAAGAAATACATTAAATTATTGGAATTCTCATGGTTTTTCAATTATAAGAAACCATAACAACATTTTCTACTTCACTGTTTACAGGTACGAGTATTGAAAGACGAAATTCAAAACACATGTTTGGTGTTAACATGGAATACATCAAGCAAAGTGATGTTTACATGTCGATTTCATACCGGGATGTACTAAGTTATCTGCATCAGTAATGGAATACGTAAATAACTGTAAACTATAGTACAATTGGTAAATAAACAGAAAATATAGAACCATCTATCCTAAAGAACAGAAATGAAACGAACAAAATATGGTACCATAAAATAAAACCAAGTACGAACAATCCAAACCTAAAAAACGGTATAATAGGCAAAATAGTGTAATAAGGCAAAATAGTGTAATCAGCATATGGACTGTTCACCGTGTAATCAGCATATGGACTGTTCACCGTGTAATCAGCATATGGACTGTTCACCGTGTACAACATACACGAAAAACGGTGGTAACAAGTGTCCGGAAGAGTAAGCTTACCCTGCTTGGCGCGCCACACCCACCATAGCTGCACCCAAACCATTATCCAATGTTAATAATCAGAAATAAAACTGAACAAAATACAGTACCGTCTATCGTAATATGAGAGAGAGAGAGAGTACCGTCTATCAAAATATGAGAGAGAGAGTACCATCTATCGTAATATGAGAGAAAGAGAGAGAGAGATGGGGTTTAACATCCACTCGACACAAACTAGTTCATTTTTGGACTAACGTATGGTTTTCAATTTCTATTTCAATAATTCGCTTGCGCGTAGGGTTTTTTTAGAAGTGGGAGGAAACCGGAGTGCCCGGAGGAGACCCACGGGGTCGAGAAGGCGTCCCTATCTCAATGTCACATACGCTCACAGGGCTCGAAACCACAGCCGCATTCCAGAGGTGACCGACCAGCTAGAGGTCGAAGCGCGGCACTCTAGACCACTAGGCCACCCCCATCATAATATGAATTAATAGAATCTAAGCTGAATAAAATATGGCACCCTCTACCGTGATATAAATTTACAGAAATATAACTGAACAAAATAAGGTACTAATATATCATGTATGCCGATGAAGATGGAGTGACCAATGTCTGAAAAACGCATAACTAAGATTGTAAATTTTATGACCAACAGATAGATATCTTACTTTACCAATGGATGCGTCTACCGCGAAATCAGTTTATTTAAATGATATTAGTCCGAACAGTAACCTCATCACCAATATATAACCTCGAATAACTGACGTTTAAAACACCGACCAAATTCCAATAGCTAACATTATCAAAATTTATATCTTTAACATTGTGAAGATGAAACTATGCAAATGTTTAAATAATAACTTTGTACTGATTGCCATATTATACCTGTGAACTCATGTTTGACCATGATATGGTTTTTGTAAGAGAGATAGAGAGAGAGAGAGAGAGAGAGAGAGATAGAGAGAGATAAATGGGGCTTAACGTCCACCCGACACAAACTAGGTCATTTCGTGACTAACATATGATTTTAATATGATTTTAATTTGATTTCAATAATTCGCTGTACAACCGGGGACTAGAAACCACGCCAGTTGACTCAATGACAGGCTTTATGATACAGCATGTACGTGCTAACCATTCGGCCATCCAACCCCCTCGTTTTTTTTAAAGTATCCACTGATTTTAAACTCTTGAATCACAGTTGTTATCTTTAAAGGTAATTACTTTCAAACTGTGTCTAAAGGTGGTACAAAAATGTTTAAGAAGTCCGACGTTAGGGGTGAATGAATGAAATGGGGTTTAACGTCTACTTTTATGCACCTAACCTGGGCTAATGGAAGACAGGCATACGTCATACAGTGTGCTATGAGGAAAATTTTGCCCGGGAAGCGGCGCTAAGGCCTACTCTTATATCGAATTCCATCTGCCAGGGGATCTTTTACGTGAACTCCAATGTGTACACAGGGCCTCGGTTTTTCGTCCCATCCGAATGACTAGGCAGCTGTTCTTGTCAAGCCCTCCTTCTGCATCACTGACAAGGAAAAATCACGCCGGAAAATGGAGATGAACTTTCTCGGCCAATGGAGGGATCGAACACCCGACCTCCCGAGGTTAGGACCGGAAAGTAATAAAGATATATTTAAATTTAAAGTACATCTTCATTGATGTATATAGTGCAAAATCGGTATAACAAAACACCGACACACAATAATATAGTATACGAAACTAAAGTATACGAAACTGTTCTTTTAAGGGAAAGCCCATAATATGGTGCCTGTTCTTTACTACAAATCAAAACCCATCTTAAATGTAAAGTAGATATAATAATTTTAAAAATCAGAGTATCAAATACCGATTTGATGCCAAGAGATATTTCGATAAGCAGACTTTTATCTGAAGATGGTAAACCTTTTTATTTAAGACAGCTAGGCTATAATACTTACATAGAAACCTAAATATGTTCCAAAATTAGAAGCAAGAACAACTGGCGAATGATCTTGTAACAATTCGACGATTGTAAACAAAGCCAGTGTCAGAAGAAATGTCGACGAAAAGATTACAGACAATCAAGTTTTTTGTGTTAGTGTTTTCCCACATAGTGATGGCGTTATGGATACCCAGGCTGTTCAGATTATCGTTAGGCAGCTTACAATAGACCAGCGGTATCCTAAAAACCTATCTTATGTTATTATCATCGTAAGAACAAAAACACACACCTACCAAAATATACAGGTATATGACGTCACTAGAGATCTGGTAGGAACGAGCAGAACAAGTGGTAGTTTATTTACGTGATGTATTGTATTTTTAGATTGTACATGTACGTATTAATATAGGTTCGAGGTGTACTTTTAGATTTATCTGGTAATTACTTACAGGAATGATTCTATCGTGATTGAAGAAATAACATATCTAACATAATTTCATCTAAATTCCATGTATAATTCTACAAATATAAAGCCAAAGCCGTAAATACCACTTTGCAATTGATGTACTCGTAGTACTAAAACTGTTGATTTGATCAAATCTGGCGCGTTTTAACCCAGAGTTGAGATAAAACCAAATTTCCAGCAATTGTAGTCAATAGAAAAACTAGGATTGTGTATAGACCTACATCCGCTTACACAGAAAAATGACAATTTAATAGTACATGTACACAGTATACCACACCCGTGATTAAAATCCTATAAACCTCACGAAACCTATGTTAGATCTTCATCAAATAGCCTCTGCATATTTAAGCGAAATTAACTCAATATTCAAATTGCAATTCCAAAACAAAACCGATAAAATAATCCTCATGTGGACAAGACAAACTGCATAGACATTACAAGAACTAGACAACAACTATCAAACTATCGAGCTATAACATATGATATAGATCTGTGACCATTTTTTCAGGCACGAATCACTAGTATGTCTATACATAACGTGTTTAATGTAATTCTAATCGTAGTAAACAAACTTAACAACATTAAGGCATTGAACTCTCGAAGACTGATGGTTGGCTAGATGGCAACAGCTCACTAATTATTTCCCCATCGACTTTAACTCTCGTCTCTTAGGCCGGCTCTAACTTTCCCCCAATTTTCGTTGGGTAGAACGCTTTCTGCCACAGATGGAGCAACATGTGGCAAACTTTTGACAAACTCTTGTCCAAAAGCATGTATGAGGTTCACCATGAAAAACTTGAGATACACAAGCTGGAAGTAGAGACAAATAAACATGCATTTTCCGGCCCTACATTTCAACGTAACCAACTCTTGTATCCTTTCGCCTCAAAATCATGAATATTCACCAAAATGTATTTTCAAACCATTTTTATTTTTGATTCTACACCAAAAAGTCAACAGAAATCGCCATGCAAAATGGGGAAACGGAGAGAGAGAGAGAGAGAGAGAGAGAGAGAGAGAGAGAGGGACTAAAAATAACTTTCGCCCTACATCTAGATGGTGAGAAGGTTCATGAACTCCGACACGCCGGGAATAACTAGAATTTGTCAAGGAAAGTCCATGGAGCTTTAGCTTTATGGAAAAGCGAAAGTGGTATTACCCTCTAAATGGAAAAAAATCAAAATCAATACTAATTATATAATCTAAAGAATTGCACGACAACCTCACATTTGTCAATTTGTGCAAATAATAGTGAGTAGTACTTTTCTATTCACCTACATAAATGGTAATAATGAAAACCAAAAGTCAATTTAGCGCACAATGTCTTCGATTGTTAACCTTAATCAGAACCATTATCAAACAAGAGATTTTGACAAGGTACCATTTGGGAATAACAGAGAAATATTTAAAGAGACACGTTGATGGCAAATAGCTGGAAACCTTTTCTTTAATCAACAATTGGATAACAGAGGTATAATATAATTTATCTTACTGGATAACAGGAATACATTTCAACGGTACACATGTCAATGCCTGAGTGTATGTTTAGGAAGACTTGATATCCAGTCTAATGTCCACTCAATACAAAGACGATATGTTACGGAAGATATGTTACGAAAGACACCGAAAAAATATCCGATGCTAGACAAGGGACTTACAAAACACCATCCAGTATGAAACGCATGAAGAAAGGTCATTGCGTGTATTACACAGCTAGACGATACTGGACTGGACATCGACTCAGAAGACCATTAAATCTATTCCGTTACGTCTTGTATATAAATCATATTTACATGCCACGACACCGGAGTCGCACGGTACTGAGCGAGAAATCGTAATCGTTTGATATGAAAACTACTGACACATATACACCGTCAATACCCTTAACCAAAGTAGTGTCTGAACAACTCTTAAAGCCAGACTAACACAAGGGTAAAAGGTCGATTGGTCTCAGAAAAGAATTAACATCGGAATTGGTTTGGCCAATAACTCCCTTCAAGAGACCATTAACGTTGTTGTATAAACTTGCTACCACAAAGTTTTATTGTATGGAAACATGATCTTCAGCTCATTAAGTTAAGCGAATATGGAACATAATGTAAAGTAGGTTTCGTCTTATATATATGTTCGATAAAGTGTATAACAGAGATACAATATAATTATCTTACTGGATAACAGGAATACAATTTCACGTATTTGAGACACATGCCAAAATGTTCAAATGTTCACATTTGCATATATAATATTATGATTCATTCAGTGAAGACTTTAATGTAAACAATAGCATTTGGAGCCCACATACTACAAAACAAACTAAAGGGATGAGCCCACGGGATTAATCCCTTAAAACAGGATTTAATATTCAGCTTACCCATGACAGATATTAAGCAGTGGTCCATGAGAGATGTTTTTTCGGACAAGGCTTACTGTATATCATATTAGATACACGAGTAATTTAAAATTATCACAAGACTAGTAAATTGGTTATGTAAAACAAAATATGGATAACAAACCAAGCATGCCTGCTGAAAGTTTGTCGTAAAATTTGTCTTTCTTGTGATGGCATGACAAACATGTTAATAATATGCCCGATATTATTACTTTATTAATTGTATTAATTAAACAGCATGGGTAAAGCAGTAACCCCTGCCAAACCCCATGCTGAGGAGCCATATGGGTTTAGAATAACCACAGCAAAGTGAGATATTGGGTGATTGATATACACATGTTAAAGGTGTATGGTTTTGCACAGTAACGAACATTGCAGATACAACCGACCCTCGAAGCATACCTTAAATTTTATACCACAAGAAATAGTACCCCAATCTGTTTAGCCTTCATTTTAAAAAGTACATTGACCTATTTAAATAATCATATTATTGTAATGTCCTTACAGCTGTAACAGTAAGTAAACCTTTTCCAGATAAATAACCTTGATTTCACATCACTTATTATAATTTGGAATATTGATAATATACATGAGTTCACCTGTATTTTACTTGTTATAACAGTTAAACATGTAAGGTTTTTGACAATGGTAATAGCTCTAAAGATCGATACTAAAATTGAAATTATAAACAATACATTGTAGGCATACATTAAATCAATAATTATTTCCCGCATAATACATGTAATAAACGAATTGTTATCAATTATCAGACCGTCTTATTATTGACTTAATTAACAATTTTCATGTAATTAAAATGTCAAATATTTAGAAAACTATGTATATATAATGACTTTCATTAAATTTAACCACTCATTGGAAAGTGTATTATTTATTAAATGAAATTAATATGAATATCAAATTCCGTAACGTGGGTAAATACACATAAAGAATACATCATTGAATATATATATATACATGTAGATGATTACAGTTATAAATATATATGTATGTATACACATACACACATGTATACAGGAATGATGAGTAACGTATGTTACTGGCATCTGTTGAACGTATTTACATTAGAGAAATGTATGAAATAAGCACATCACATTTCTTATCATAAAATTTATACATAATATATTCTTTAACTTTAAAGTATATATAAGTTACGTGACTTGTAATACTTATATATGGTAATATTAAATTTAGTGTGTTTTATATGTATTTGTGTGATAAATTCAGCATATATTTAATACCCTATGTTATTATTTACATTGGTGTCAATTGAATCATAAACTCCTCTGATCTTTATGATATATATACTAGTATTCATATTATCTAAAATAGTATTAATAGAAATAGATCATATTGAAAAATATTATAAATTTAAAAAGATCAATTTGATTGCAAAATAGTTAACACAGGGTAGGGTATAAGCATAAAAAATGAAAGTATAAAAGGAATATTACCGCAAAAACTCCATGTTTTTTTCAGGCTATGTATGAGTCATAACTGCAGGATTACATGCGATCAAATAACGTGCACGGAAACGCACACATCAAACTTAAACACAACTCTTTCGTACATAAACCCTTTAACGGCCGCTATCTTCCGGGTAGTTAGTGTATACTTCGGAGCGACCATAGTCTGCCCGACCCCACGGGCCCATCACGTGATCAATAAACGTCCCAGATCCTTTAGTAATCCCAAGATGCCATAGACAGGAAAAAATGGCCAACAGAAACAACACTAATATAAAAATGGCGTCAACTGCACCAATTGTGATCTAGTTTGTTTCACATATGAACCAGATGCTACAATAAGGTAAGAACTCGTTTCTATGGTAACTAGAAGCCTGATATAGCACGAAGGGGGTTCTTAACTTGACTCGGTTATAAACTTCGGCACCAACCACGTGGTATATGGAGCATAGTACATGTTGAAGCGCGAGCGAAGATCTATTCACGTAATAACATAACAAAGATTGAGTTCATGTTATTCGATTCCGCACCTTTAGACGATCAGGCACCCACGTACGTTACTACGATTTATCGGAGTTGAACACCAAAAACTGTTGTATATCATCTACAGATACGTGTAAACTTGTGTAAATTTCTGCTTATCTTTGTTTATAGACGTTTTAGATGGTCAATCTGATAGTTCTACGTTAAAAGATAGCATTACAGTTGGTGTACTATAATCATTTAATCAGCTGTGAACGTTTCATATTCCAATTTATTCCGACAGTGTGCTCGTCTGTTACATTCTTTTACATCACGAGATACACAAATTTATAATATCATATTACTTTGTGATTATTATTTACTTCTAATAATTATCCTGCACACAAACGGGTGTGGCAGACGTTCTTAGATAAATAATCATTAGGCCTATGTAATGACAACAGCAACGTATATTTATTTCATTCATTGTTGACAGTTTTGTATATATGAAAGAATATATTATTTTAATTAAGGACTATGATTAGAAGTAAGATTAGTTATAGGTATTATCCTTTGTCATATAAATCTATATATTATTCCTTTGTAAGTATTTGTCGGGGTATACCTTTACTTATATATATATATATATAGCAGACATATTCTTGTATTGAATTTAGAAGCTAAACGTATAACAATGTAGTTAAAGATTCACATTTGACGTTTCACAGTTTTCCGTATCGATACCATAAAATTCTTATTTTTTTAGTCAGTGACCGATTCTTATTGTTTCATTCAGTGAGCTACCATAACTCCACATTTGTACTATAAATTCTTATTGTTTTAATCATAAAGCATGTCATTGAGTCATCTGGCGTGGTTTCGAATCCCCGGTTGTACGTGGCTAGGAGTAGGGTCGCCTGTCCATCCTTGTGGGTTTTCTCTGGATCCCTACGCGCAAGCGAATTATTGAAATAAAATTGAACCATTATTATGTTAGTTTTATTCGAGTGGACGTTAAACCCCATTTCTCTCTATTATTGTTTTATTCAGTGAGCTATCATAACTATAAATTCTTATTGTTTTATTCAGTGAGCTATAACTATAAATTATTATTGTTTTATTCCGTGAGCTTTCATAACTATAAATTATTATTGTTTTTTTCAGTGAGCTTTCATAACTATAAATAATTATTGTTTTATTCAGTGAGGTTTCATAATAATATACGAATTCTTATTGTTTTATTCAGTGAACTATCATAACTATAAATTCTTAGTGTTTTATTCGGTGAACTATCATATAAATTCTTATTGTTTTATTCGGTGAACTTTTATAACTATACATTATTATTGTTTTATGCAGTGAGCTTTCATAACTCTAACTGTTTATTATTTAGTCAGTGAACTACCATAACCCTAACTTCTTACTATTATTTTATTCGGTACAATGTAAACAAATGAGTTGTTTTTCAAGAAAGTCATCAATTAGACTTTTTTTTCGATTATTGTGTCAACTATCAACAAAACTGCCATTCCATAAAACATGATATAACTATTAATTCCTAGTTTTCTAAAAAAAAAATGGAAACAAATAGAGTTTTAACTTAATAATTCAGTAACCAGTTTATGTTTTAATTCAATTCAGTCAATTTCTATGTCAACAATCAATACAACTGTCATGCCAGTATCAACAAATCTAATCTATCATAGCAACAATTACTCTTCCACCAAATATTGCCACATTTCTAACAATTATTTCTACATTTTTGAAAAAAAAAGTCTTTCGGTAATGCATATACATGTAATAATAATTGGATCCGATAAAAGGCTTTAATGATTCACATATGTTGCAATAAATCTGAAAGCTTAAAAGAAAGATTAATATATTAAATAAAAAAGAAGACCACCATGTTACTTAGACTAACACCTGTTGACTATAGACTAACTATCAACAGGTATCTATTTCTCTGACTTTATACCTTATCAAAAAAAACTTAGAGTTTAATTTAGATTTAGATTAACCATATCTTATCCATCAAATAAATCTACGATCACCTGTTAGTTAAAATTAGGTGGCGTGCTAGATATACTCTATTCTGTTACATCACAAGTACATACATGTACATGAAGGGTTTTGTTTTCAAGTTTTTATCACTAGAATTAGCCTATCTTTTTTAATCGATCGTTTTAAAATCTTGTATTACCAGTTTTGTTTTTAGTTTCTACTTTTTATCATTCAAATACGACATGTTTGTCTAGAAAAAATACAGAGGTATAAATGCTTCTTACCTCACGTTTCCAAATAAGAACTCCATTAGGCATTTTTGGGATTGCGTCATGGAGGGAAACAAAGTTTCTGTTAGTCATGCCCGAATATAACACTCCTTATTACACCAACACAAATATAAATTTGTATTGATATTCCAACACTGGTCATTTATTTGATATGGAGGCGATGAATGACTGGTATATTCTAGTTTATCCAAGCATATAGAAAACAGCCGAGTTAGAATTGAGATCGGTGCTAGAGACAGATATAGGCGGGGTTCGTTTATTACCTCCATGAGATGGGCGTTACACAATTACTACAGGTAAGTGGATACCAAACACATGGTTCCAGGATAATCAAAATAAGAAGAACAAACAATGGAGACTTCTGGTAGTGAAAGGTCAAGCTGATCAGACGGGCTAAATATGCCCTGTCGGACTTCCATCACCCATTGGGATAGATCGCTTGAGATGTATTTAGGAATTATTAGCCAAGAATAATCAACAATATGCCAGTGAAGTATTATTTGGACAGATGGTATCAGTTTCAGAAATCAGTTTTGATGACAGATTGAATCGTTTTTTGGTGATTTGTTGTTATTAACCTGTGATTGGTTGCCACAGACAAGGGGAGATAATTCACAAAAACAATAAACCTTTAGTATCACACACCATGTATTTTCGCAGTTCTAAATGTTACAAACAAAATATAAACCGTTCTTACAGCTTTTCCACATCAAAACACAAGAGTTCTTATTTAATTTACTGATATTTTCGCCTGGACGGAATTATTCGTCCGCCATATTGATTGACGTGAGATACACAAAGTGTCAGGGGAAAACCTTAGCAGATGAAATGTTCTCAATTACGTTGATTTGATGTTTTTTGCAAAGTATGGTTACTATGATATGTTACTTTGATGAGTACCACAATAAAACGGGTGGGACTGTATATGTCGATATAAAAATATACCCCAACATCGAGTTGTCGTTCTTGATTGGGATACAACTTTCTGAAGCTGTTTACATTGGGCTGAATAACATAATATGTAGAAATAAATGTACGTCCTAGCTTAATCTTTGTAGACAATTTGAAAAGTTGCTTCAACACAATATATCGATAAATATAAAGCTCTTGGTTTTAATTTTAGGTCAGAAATATTTCCAGTTGTTGCATAAAATTAAGACCTAGCTGTTGTATAATTGTCATATTTATTAGTTTCATTTTCTTTTAAGATGCACAGGTGGTTGTCTGGATATCGAAATCAGTGCTCATCTCACAGTTGATTTGGAGAGATTTCTCTAGCTTAAGTGGAATTGAATATACAGTTAGAAATAATGAAGGAATGACCCCCTAAGGTAACTCTTGCAATCGATGAACTCATGCTGATCAAAGTTGGCGAAAATAAAAGATATCGATAAAAAAATCTGACAAAGTAGAGGAAAGAAAATAAAAATTGTTAAAAGCTCTGTTTGCATTGTGGTCTTTAAGATAACAGCATCGCTCTCTATGAATGTTAATGATAAAAAGCCAGTATTTGTCCCACTGAGTCGAATGTTTAAGAATCCATTCTTATAGCGAACAATGTAGGCTAATCAGTCGATTCTAAAAGGAAACTAGAGCTACCATCTCATTTAGCTGCTAGAAAAAAGAAATGGACTGTAATCGTCACGAAAGGGATTAGCAGATCTGCCTCGTTTTTCTGGCAATTTTATTAGAGAGGAGTTAATTAGATTTTTCTTTTATTGGCGTAGTTTTTATTGTTCTTGGTTTTGATTGATTTCTTTTTATTCTGTTAAACTATAAACGTTCCATGGTCAACTTTTATTCAGAGTAAAGTATAATTCATTACAGGATTTCCGATTTCCTCTGAACCGTTTATTTATAAGTGATATAATTCTTAAACATTAACAGCCTTCCTTAACCCTCAAACCGTCGAATATGAAAAACCAAGTGTTGATTTTGATGCTGTTTAATTTAAAGTTTCTTTTAATTAAGCATTTAGTAAGTTTCAAACTATATCTTAATAGTTATCGTTATATTGTACCCATAACCCCAGCTCATTGACCTCGCTCAACACGAAACACGTGGACATCACTATATTTCAAGGCAATCAAGGAAATATTACACAGTCAAATAGAAAAAAATGTTGTTTAATTTATTAAACATTTACGCACAAAGTTGTAAAAATGCAGAACAGATTGATTTGGAGGAATAAATTGGAGGCGAGTATTTTTTGCATTTTTAATATTATGTAATTTGGCCTGCGTTATCTTTCAGTGGTAGTAGGTCCATATTAGTGTCTTAGCTATTCAATAACTAGATCCCGTTCTACTAGTTTTGGACCAAATTAAGGCAAATATGGGCTATTTGGCCATCTTCTCTACAGAATACCCTTACAATCGGACTCAGCGCCCCTAAAAACCTATATTTTGACACCTCACATGTGCTACAAAATAATTATGAAAAGAAATCACAAAAAATGGATACCAAACCTGAAAATATGGTTACCATGGTAACCGTACACCAAAATAAACACCATTTTCTCATTCTCCGACCCCGAAAACCAATATATCGACACCATACAAAGTACCATTGACCAATCAGGGACCGAATAACTGAAATTTCACAAAATTTCGGATACCAAACCTAAAAATGGCTGTAATTTTTAGAACACTACCCATCCTATAGTTTCAGAAAAATCAAGAATCGTTTTAGTGGGATTTTTTTCCCACAAAATATGCCATTCTCTCCGACTAATAAGGATAATGTTTGATTAAAATACGTGTAAATAGTTAGTAACCGGTAAACAGGATAAACTTATAATACTTCAGAAGGTAACAGGTAACCAGGATAAACTTACACGAAACTTGTTACTTAGATTGGCAGTAATGCGAACTTACCATATCAATGGAAAGTGTGGAAAGTGTCATATGGATTTCTAGAAAACGAATAAGCCTACCCTGTTTGAACTTAAATCCCCAGAGAAGTCTATTCTGGTTCGAACTTAAATCGCCCGCGAAGTCTATTCAGGTTTAGGGTATCGTCGCACCTTTATATTATGGGCGATTGGTAATGGAAATGGTATAAATAAACTGTTATTTGGTGTGGGTGGATCATACAGATGAGGCACGATACAATATATACCATAACCTCTGTTATAAACACAGCTTGCATGATGTGCATGAGTCATATTTTTAGTATGGTTTCATTTGATACTGAAAGGGTTTATTGAGTGGGCGAATTATTTTGCAATCTGGAGGGATCAAATTCAATTGGACAGCAGGGTGGGAGTTGTATTTAATATGTGAAGATCAGATGCCAGGAAATCGCATATATTATATCTTTAAAAAAATTCTGGGGAGTCCCAACAGACTACCCGTAGGTGCGGGCGCTTTCGAAATACCCTGGATCCGCCCCTGAATTGTATACGCATGGTGTTTATTAGTGCTTGGTACCCTAGATTTTAATAACCGCGTTGTATAACCTGCCATTATTGCACCGAGCGTTTGTAGGTGTAGACATCGGGAGTTTTATATATCCAATCCGATACAACCTGTAGTTTTATTGGTGTGTGCAATAATCATAAATTTTGATTAATTAGAAACTCCGATAAGATGGTATGCCACTTTCAGTTTTATTTTGGTTTATTATAACGACACACAAAAGAAACGGAAAGAGATGATTTAGAAATTGGTATTAATCTGATTGGAAACAAACTTGGCACTGTCAAGATTTATAGGTACCATTTTCTATGGTGAATCTACTTAGTAGTTATTGAATCTACGCTGAAGAGATATATAGCATTAAGTACGTCTGACAGTAATGGCGGACAGTAATGACCGAATCACTACTTCCCTTTGCTTGAGGATATATTTAGACATCGTAGTATACCATTAGGTACAATTACAGTTTGAGATTGCACCTGCTCTAGCAGAGATCATCTTTCAAAAACAGTTGTCTGAAAATTTGAAATTCCCATCTTGGCTACAATGTAGTAGCTCGATTTCTATCCGTGTAATTATACAAGAACCATTCTAATCAAGGCAGACATTTTCAGTTAAGAAAACATTAAGAAACAAGAAACCCAAGGAAAATAGCCCCATACTTAACTCAACCATAATCTTTAAATAACTGAAACTAGATATAAATAACTGAAACCTCTGACTGAATAAATAGGATTGCTGACTTGAAAAAAATGCTGATTTCAGATTGATAGAAATTCGGTAGATAAAATCTACTTTACCAATAATAAGGTTCAAATTCAAAAATAGATTTCGTAAACAATTGTTAAAATGAGCGGATATTACACATGATCATTAATCTGTAAACCTTTGAGCATATGACAAATATCTAACACGTGTCACAATGGCCGTATATCTTTCTTGGCAACTGGTGATATTTGTTCACGAAATTGATAAAACTGTGGTGGTTTATATTCTTATTTCAGTCACTAGTATATACTTATTAAGCATTTCACGATTTATTACGATTAATTGCATTGTGTACAGCATACCCGATCTTTATATTATAATAGATGTCTTGTTGACTTCTAAATATGTACTTGTAATTCCTCATTCTAATATTATGAAAGCCATCAGAAAGATTTACACCCCGATAAGTATTCTAAAGAACATTAGCGATCGTGGTAGCGATTCATTGAAGAGATAATCAAGTTAGAAAATCTGCTTAGCATCCCTCGAAATGTGTATAACCAATAATTATGGCGCATTTCAATGGAAAATCAATGCTAAGTAAAATCATTCCAATATTTTATAATCGCTTGGCAAACACGGTGTGCGACTAAACGTATTTCGCTCTCAATAGTCATCGCGAAATTGAAGACTCGAATAAACAATCTATCGTAATTTCTACCACGCTCGCCTTTTGATAAAAGCTGATCGCGTTGTTCAGATCAAAGTTGGTATTAATCTTAAAGAACTACAACCAGGACCCAACGATGTATATATTGGATCATGTCAAGCTATATAAATTGTGTCTATTAAATTATATAGACTTTCTTTATAAAGGATATGGCGTCTCATTCCTTTGTATAAAAAAAGTTCAGATTTTACGGGCTTTGATCTAGGACCGCGCAGAACATAACTAACTAAAATTCAGAAAAACTAAACAAGAACAATGTGAGACAACAGGTCCGTGGTCAGTGGAATATACATAGTGTGATGGTAAACAACTTGCAACTGGCTTCAATTCATCAATGCAATTTAATGTTTAGTTGGGAGCCCTACATTCGTTGCTTATATTATTTTAAAAACATCAACACTAATTAAAAGATTCGATTTTCTAAATAATGACATGTTTACAAATATTTTTAAAATATTAAATCAAATTTCAGTAGTTTTGACATTTTCTGATTAACTCATAGCTTATTCCATTTCTCATAATTATATTTTTAAAACATAAAAAATGGAAGAAAAGTTGTCATAAGTAAAATATGGTTCGTTAGTTTTCAAGGGAATGATACACTCACTTTATCCATTGTATTTTCTGTTACTGATAACTGGTGATGACTGACTTAATTTCATATAATTAACACACTATCAAACATGGCGCCAAAAGTCGCTTAAAGAGAACCCCACGAAAATTTAGCGAAATATATAAATAAATAAGATAACTCAATAGAACTGGCCATAAATAAACATAATAAATATGTCTAGCTTACATATGCTGGTTTACAAAAGTCTTAACCATATTTACTGCACATGCATATTTGTTTCTTAGTAAGCCCCAAAGTTACTTCCGTTCGGATACGTACTTCTAACACCCTTCCGTATTCTTAGAATAATTACATCAATATACTTAATAGAACAATGCCATGAATTGGTGAACCGATGACTGTTTCATAAAACAAACCAAGTGAAATTGTATTCTTCTTAACGTGTGTCAGATGCCCTTTAATTACCATAATATAATTAACCCAGTGGCTAATATGAAAATGATGCCAATTCTACTAATTATAATATGCCATTTATTCTTAATACATTTTCTAAAACATTTATAAAATTAGATTATAGACATAAAAAATATAATTTGAATACTTTTAATTTTTTGGACGAAGACCAAATTATAAGAAATCAAGGTGTACGCCCATAACGAAAACTAAAAATCAAGCAATAATTAGATTATCTCCCCTGATAATGTGAAAGTCAATGTTAAGTTGTGTATTAGCCGACAAGATTATAGCCAACTAGTTGCAACATTATATATATCTCAGCTAAGTAACGTTAAAACCAAGAAGTAAGCTAAATAAATTACCCGGGGTCGTTACAAATGACGCATATACAGTAATTAAAATTACGTCATTTCCCTTGTTTGACAGGAAAAAACTAGATGTGTGGGATAGGTCCCGAGTTTGCCACTCATACAGCTCTATATTAATATGTTTTTGTTTTTTTTTCGAAGAAACGTAACTTTAAAACATCCATCCACTATTAAAACTTATACCACCTTTAGAAAGAGACAAAAATATTAGCATTGTATTAGAACAGAATTGAAAACTTGGACAGCTTTCGGATGATAAAGGTCAGGTTCAATTGGTCGTTAAAGTAGCACCAATATTGCCCTACTTTCATGTTATTCCGCAAAATAGCCTCGACCACATTAGACATAAACATATGATTGATTACCAATACAGTAGAGTGACAGTAAGTTCCATTAATTGATTACCAATGATCAAGCTCCCTTGGCTAAAAATGGCTGACTTCAGTGATAATAAACGGACAACAATGTTGATCTAACTTATCTTTTCTTGATAACAATTCACCACCTTTTGCTCAAATTATAACCGTATTTCTTGTTAACTTAGTTTTTAACAAAGTATATATATTATATGTTAGAACTTCACGGCTCCAGGCACGATTTCAAGAGTAAGAGGAAACTTGTATGTCATCTCTTTTCTTATTGTCGCCTGTCAATACGAAGACTGGAAAGTCAATACGTATGTCAAACTTTACTGACATTGACAATAATTCAAGGGTCTTTATTTCCTGAAGTGTCTCTGAACGATCGCGATTCAAACATAAATTCTAACATTCAATTACTTCTGTAGCTGCTAACATTTAATATTTTTTTACATTTTTATTTCTCTATGGGACGACATCACTTTGATGACGTACGGCTCCAAGTGTTTCAGTCTAGAGTGTTCAAGTAGCATGTAATAATTCATTTAAACACCTCTCGAACACATGGTTTTCGCGAAAGAAAATGAAAGGGTATTCATCCGATGAATACAAATGAAGTTGTAATATAGCAAGTCGACAGCCTAAGTGCATGGACTATATTTATCCAGTCACCAATTTAATTAAAATTTTTCACATGTAATTCATGTTATATCGAATAAATCACCATTCAAGTCATACACTAGAAGAACAATACACAGCTCGGGTGATCTACAAATGTATTATAGATGTTTTTTCGCCCAATGCTTATAGTGTATATATGTAAGTATCAATATTGTTATTGATTGATAAAAACCAACTACGTCCAGTCATGACCTAACGTTAAATCATACTGTATCATGGCCATTTCCAAAATTAAAGATACATTATGGAAGATCAGATGTGCCATCCTCGCTATAATAGTTAAAAACGAGATAATGTAAAGGGAATATGCTGAAAATTTCAGTCAAATAGCTCCACACTGAACCGAGATATTAGCGATTGATTTTTCGACCTAGCCTCGGTTATCATTAATACCAAAGCTAGTACGATATAATGAGCGTTGAGCAGCAGATGCGATTCAAATATAGTGACAACCAGTCATATAAGATGGGATTGAGAGTTGATTGTGGTCTGGATAAGTTATCAATGTATAATCAAAAATGTATGTAGCATTTCAGGCCTAAAAAAGGCCTACAATTGGAAGATTTAGCTCTTGCATTATCAGCATTATGTATGTTTAATAAAATTTAATGTCTATGTTTCTCTAATACTTAAGTTGGTTGACAACAACAACAACGTTAAGAAGTGGCGTTATCCGATCGAGAGCTGGCCATTATTTATGAATATAATTCAAATATCGTAGCTTAGGCTGATATAATTTCTACATTAATATGTATGTTTAAAGTTGATTATGATGCAATTCTAGGATTGTGCCGACGTAATGTCACTTTAAATGCTTAATGTTATTTCACTATTCTTACGAATCTAGTTACTCTAGATGATGATTACACTATTTTGTAATTAGACAGATGATATATTGGAACACGTAAGCAAACATAATGTTACGCAATTCTAAAATGATATGTGTAAGCCAAATATCAACTAAAATATTCCACGTCGGCTGGTGTCGAGACACGTGTCCACCATGGCACGTATACTGTATAAAATGTGTTATCTGGAAATGACATAAAATAGTATCTAAGTAATTCTGGAACGCAAGCCATACTTAAAATGTTAGAATATAAATCAAATTGTGGGCAGTAAAACTTTAGTAGTGGTATCATGTGTCTGGCAACTTGAAATGTGTTCGAGGAAAATTAATATCTATGAATGTATAGTAAATATACCTTCCTTATAGCCAAGTTTACAGATTTAGCTGATATAAAGCAGATTTTATGAAAGGCCACATGAAGTGGAAAGTGATTGGCCCGTTTTATATACTATTGCTATTTGTGTTGGGGATGATGAGATAAAATAACGTGACTGAAACTCTTACCAATAACGACCAATAGAATACCCTACTATCAAATACTGAACTATATATTAAGATGTACTTATACTTAGATCTATGAATTTGGTGTTTGTCTACAAAAGATGACCAGTGCCGTTGATGAGCTAGGTCTTCTGTGTTTTATAATTGTTTACTTTTTGCAATGTCTATTTTCTGTCTTGTCCGCAGGTTTATCTTGTAGATTTTTAGTTTTTGTTTTGCGTGTAGTGCAGTCCTCCTGCATTTACTATTAGAGTAGAGTTTTAGCCCTTCGTACTGCAGAATGTTCTCGTTGTCGGGCTTTGCTCCTGCTAGCTCACTACATTTATTTTTTTAGCGTTTTCCGAGTTTCTGTCCGGATTATCGCCCTTATTGTTAAAATTATTTGACGTTCTAACACCTGACGTCAATTGGCTGACTATCGCCAATGAAGAGACGACCACTTACAAGATCGGTCGCATTTTTTTTTATTTTTTTTTTTTTGTTACGTCTTTTATGTGAATCATTTTAGTGAAGCCTGGACGCTTACGGCTGGCCCCCGGATCCATTCACTTGATTTGATAATTGTTTACTTTTTGCAATGTCTATTTTCTGTCTTGTCCGCAGGTTTATCTTGTAGATTTTTAGTTTTTGTTTTGCGTGTAGTGCAGTCCTCCTGCATTTACTATTAACAAACAATTAATTGCAACAAAATGTTCCTTTAATTATTCTTCTATTTGTTACTCGGGGTGGGGTGTTAACGGTGTCTCAGAGGGTAGGGCGCTGCCTCATCAACCATGAGATACCGACTTCAATCAAGCTGTTCTTCGAGAAAGTCCCTTTTGGATTTTTCAGCGTGGTTCATGACGTAGGAACTGACAAGGAAGAATGTCTGGTCAGTTTGATTGGACGAAACACCGAGGTTCACGTCTGCCTTTCTTAGCGCATAATAGTCGGATGTTAAACCGCATTTATTTTCATTTATTTAAACCGGGCCTAACCCCAACACAGAACATGTCATTTGATCAGTGTAATGCCAGAAAACATTGATACATCACGATAGATAAGTAGCTTCGCATAGTTGATTGAAAGCTATACTCGGTTAATTAGATAAGTAGTTACTTTCGATTAAATTAACCCAACCATTGCACGTGACACGTTTTAGCCATGTAAAAGTATCGAATAGTGTGTGTCAATGCACTTAAATAACTGCATGGAAATCGCATAATAACCAAATGAATCCAAATAACACTGTAATATGATGTGTTTTGTGATATTTATTCGGAACTCATTTTGATCGACAATACATCGTCTCTTATCAAATTCTCAAAAACATTTGAATGTCTATGTGAACAGTTGAAATCAGAAATCAGGTGCACGTGGCGCGATAGTTTTTAAAGGGGCGTAGACTAAATGCCACCAGTAGCAGCGGGCATAGCAAGTCCTATGCAGATCATTGGTAATCGAATAGAATGCCGCTTTCTCGTCAACAAAATACTTATGTCATTTTCAACATTATAATATGCGGTTATTTGCATTTATATGGTAACCTGTGCAATGCGGGGGTATTGTCCTTAACAACCACCAAAGGTTCTTTTACGTGCACATCGTTGGTCATCAACCACTTTACTTTTCAGCTTCGCAGGTACCAACTGACAGGTGACACCCGGGCTTTAAAATGTTCCCAAGTTTTCGGTCTACGCCACTATTTAAACTCAAGGCATGTAAGTGGAAGGGCTAGTCCCCTACCGCAGCCCCGAACGATCCATAACATTATTGCTAAATAGACAGGCACCATTTTAGCATTTATACATCTTCTATGGTTGGCCACCTTAATGGGCATAATGATTCCAATAAACTAATATTATTTAGAACAGTTGTTCAGGAAGAGTAATTCAGATAATGAAAGCACAAGAAATGGCATTCTACTGGGACAACGAATTCCCAAATCAATTTTCTGGGTATCATGTTGATGAAATAACAGAAGATGGTACAGGATTAAAAAAAACACCATCAAGCTACCATTAGTGTAACAATCTGATTGACAACAAAAATAAATAGGAAATATGCCATACGGTTATGAGTAGATTGTGTTGCACTGCCTCGGTTGGTTGACTAGATAAAATTACTTTCATCTCTAGCTCTATTCTTTTCACGGGTTGATTACACAGTATGAATAATGCACCTTTGCGTTTCCCTGATTTCCGAGTGTCCACTGTGTTGTATAGTTGTTAATATTGATTAATGACAATGTATATTACGCAGTGTGTATAATAGTGGAACGGCATTAGACATGTATAATAATTCAAAAAGAATATTAAAATGATTAGTCAAGTACTTCAAAGGCACATTATACATTGTGTGCAAAATATCGTAAACTGGGAATTAATATGTTTAAATCAATTGCAAATTACAAATCAGAACGGTTACCACTCCCCTCCAAAACCTCAAAAATGAATGAATCCACAGAGGCACATTCCTTTTATGAAGGTCAAAATAATGTATTGAAGAAGCTTGGTCCTGTACATTATTTCTATTAGCGGTATGGCAAGCTCAAAACTATTAACATTTTTGTTTTGAAATATTAATTGAAATCAGTCTTCGTAAAAACTGGATTCAACCGCTTATATCTAAACACTGACTATATAGCGTAACTGTTTAACGACCATAAGATTGTCATCTACTGTAAAATTCAAGAGAAATCGACAGGTCTATGTTTAAAGATACATTATGGAATATTTTTTTATAGAGAGTTGGCCATTTTTGCTATAACAGTTCAAAAGTAGATGATGAAAGAAGAATATATTGGCTATTTCAGTCAAATTACTTTTTTCTGAACAAAGTTATCATCGTTGTAATATTTGACTAGAAATGGTAGTCAAATGTATTTTCACCGTAGCCGATCGCTTGATTGACAGGCGTGAACTCCAGTTACATAATCTCGATTATCAAGTAACGTTTTCAATACCTTGAGACGGGGCGGCAATTCAACTGGGGTGATGTTAGCTGCGATGTTTATCAATTTCCATAATTTTTCTGTAAACGCCAGTGACAAAAGAGCGTATAATACCGACATCCAAACTCTCATTTTAACCCCAACTAAACATAGTATCAAGGCCGTATACTCTATCATTTAGCCTCGATCCAAGCTGTAGCCAAGCCATCCGTGGGTTTACAGAGTTGATGTTGGGCTTGTTGTTATATAAAGATGTTATTGATAATTTTTATAACACCTTAAGCCTAAATTACGACTTGCAATAATCAGATTTATCTCTTGCATAATGTATAGAGGTATACTATTTTTAGATCTAATATGAAAAGACGAACAGATTTACACGATAACTTTACTTGTAAATATAAGAGAACAAACGATCTAGGAGAATTTATTTCAGCACGCCTTGCTGTCTAGAGCACCCATCTCTTGTCAAACTTGTTAATAATTAATTCGCTTAGCGACACGCCTACACCATATTCCTAACAAGATGTTTACGTTAGATTAATATGGCATGATAATACATTATGAAGTCTGGCATTATGCAACTTGAAACATATCAGTATTAAGAATCGCTTTACTTAGCGATGCACAGACTACATTCTGATAACAAAAAACATATACGCCTTGCATGCATTATGTAAGAGCTAAATCTTGCGAGTCTTCATTTTGGCTTCAAATGTTATATAAACTATTTATTTATATGGATGGCAAGCCTATAGCGAACTCTCTAGATCACCGGATCGCTCGGAATGAAGTATTTTAAATAACATTTTTATGTAAGTGGTACTGTGTGTTCTAGAAAAAAGAGCGGACAGACATACCCTGCTAAGCATGACACTTATGATTGTCGCCTATAGATTAATGATTATGATATTGAGATATTAAAATGTTCCAATGAACTATGTCTTTAGACAACTATTTCAAGGAATCTGCCGTTTGTTTCTTTATTTTGAATAAATAATGAT
Source organism: Patella pellucida (assembly GCA_917208275.1). Taxonomy (NCBI): domain Eukaryota; kingdom Metazoa; phylum Mollusca; class Gastropoda; family Patellidae; genus Patella; species Patella pellucida. The sequence goes on from OU795044.1 coordinate 23,371,643, forward strand.
TTTTCGGATGTTTAGTGATTAATATTATTCAATCAACTGATCTCAACTTTTTTCAAATATGTTTTTATTCAATGTCGTTAAAAGCAAACTTTCCAATCACGAGCGAACCTTCAGATACGATTACACAATCTTTCCGTTTCCTGCTGAATGCAAACTCTTATTTCCGGTTTCAAATTGATGGGCATTGCGCATGAATTATATAAAGACACGTTTATCAATTACTCCATCAATGAAAACCAATGATTGAGCTGTAAAAGGCCAATTGGCAGAGAACACATGAATTATTGAAACGACATCGATAACTCCACATCACTTATCTCCCATAGACGCAATTCATTCCCTCATTGCTCTTATCTAAGAGGGAAACTTCATTCAGATCATCCGACCATTTCCTAGGCCACATTACTTCAGCTAAACGAAAACATGCATCTTACATCATTACCAGCAATACTTGCCATAGGGGATAATCTTATATTCTCAAGTAAGAATCTGTATTACAAATTATTATAATATTTTGCATTTTTAGACGCTTCGACTGTGATCGGTAAAATGAATTTCGAACCAGCATAATTACGGGTAAGCATTGTGGATCATTTAATTATTGACAGAATATTCTATAATAATTGTCGTTAGCCTAAAGCGGACCATGGAATCATTGAAGTACCTTGTTCGGTACAAACCACTGACGCAGTTTAAGATCAACGCGAATCAAACATTGATATATAGCATAGTCTATAAAAACCTATATGTATAAGTCAGTGTATTTAAGATATGAAAGTACTAGAAATATACGTGCCTAACATTTTATTAGATTAGTCCATACTTTCTTGAGTAAATAAATCAGACAGATTACTCTCGGCTGCATTCACATGGGAAAACTGCCGATCGGAGTATTGCGAAAGAATGGCTAAAGTTCTTGAGGCATGACAAAGTTGTTGTTAATTTCTAGGGAATTAATTGAAAATCCAATTTAATAATCTTACTGTAACTAGAAAACGAACTGATAACGTTGAGGAATGAACTGGGGTCAACTCAATCATATATAGTTCAAATGGTCAGATGTGCTGCACATGTTCCTAACCATTACAACTATTAACTTTTAAATGATGCAGAAAGACGTTTCCGTAGCTGATATGATCTATCACAAATTTAGGGCTCTTATCAAGAAAATAAATTCATTTTTCTTAGTATAACAACCTATTTTAAACCGAATATTCTGTTTACATTTGGTTAATCCCATAAAGACATTGCCAATATATCATCGGCGTGTTCTTTCCTTGTATAAAGCCATGTGCGATGTGAGACATCAGTAGATGTGTTAGATGACTGAATATCGAATCCTTGCTTTGATGATTTGAAGTATTCTTGGACCTGCCAAATACCGTCATGGCTTTCTGGTAGAACTAATTAAACAACTAACACTCGCGTCTAATCAACACCTAACTTTTGAACAGCAGAATCAATACTTTTTGTCAATAAAAAATGGACAGATGATGAATGGCTCTAGGAGGATCAAGTGTGATGGCAAATCAACTTGACTTCCGGCGACAGAATGTACATAATTGGGATCGGAGAAGAAACGGGAAACTCAATTTAAAGATTGTATACGACTAGATTTAAATTAAAGCAAATTCAGCATATGTCGTTGTCAGTAAATTAATGTGCAAGGACATGTGACAAAGATTTTACTAGCTAATCATTTACATAAAACGAGAGGAATTCGGAATTGCCACGAACTTGGACTATAATAGGCATATCCATGTTTTAACATTAGGAAAGCTCCTCTGGATTTTCCCATATGGATTTTCCCATATGAACCCCAAGGTCTCATGTATACGTTGGCCTGCACGTAAAAGAACCTCGGAGCAGAACACTGGGATGTTAAACCCCATTTCAATCGTTCAATTATCGCTGAAATCTATTAAAAAGAGAATATCTAGAGGAGTGTTTTTTGTATGACATCGGCTTATCTACGTAGACCAAGTGATATTAAACGCGTTATATTTATAGTTACTTTCTGTAAATATGTCCTTAACAAACCAATTGTTACAGCTACAAATGTGTTTAATGATTTATATATTAACAGAAAAACAATTGAAGTGTTTATTGTTTTCAATAACGGTGCATGCACTATAGCAATGACGCAAATATAAAAGCAAAACTAATTTGATTCAATAAATAATCGATTAATCCCAATTAATCACGGTTCAGTTCAAACCTAATGTCAAAGTACAAAAACTATACTCGATTTGGTGTGATAAAATGTGAGCTCATAAATTTTATAACAGATTCAATCCATCAGGTGGTAGAATAATTTTGTTAGGACAGGGTCTTTTTAAATTAGAGCCACAATGACCAAGAAAGCTATAAGTCATTTTCCGTATGTATCTTTAACAGAGAGAGAGAAGCGGGGTTTAACGTCCATTCAACACAACTAGGTAATTTCGGGACTAACATATGTTTAACTTTATTTCAATAATTCGCTTGCGCTTAGGAGTCTTTAACAGTGGGAGGACACCGGAGGGCCCGGAGGAAACCCACGAGGTTGAGAAGGCGCCCCTATCTCCATGCCACATACGCTCACACCAGGGCTCAAAACCACAGCCGCAATGTCGAAGCGCGGCACTTTAGACCACTAGACCCCCCCCCCATAACAAAAATATGTGATTTACACAAGTATAAAAAGGATTATTCTTTGGGAGCCTTTCGACGTTCTAATGAACACGGTGATGTCATGAAATTGGCACAAACGGTAATGAGAATTGTCATAACAAAGATGGGTTGCAAGGCAATGGAACATACGACCACAACAGCTAAGTTGTCCATGCAGTGAGCAAGTGTTGTCGCATTATTTTTACTTTTGTCAGTAATGACAATATTTATAACACATGAAAATCTGATTACAAGTAATAACCCATGAAGTTATTATCAGAAACATAAGTTTTAAGACAATCAGTTTTATAAGTCAAGGGTCATAAGTCTGGTCGTAATCAATCGATAAGATTCTGTGTCTCATGGCCTTAAACACTATATATAAATTTAAAGTCAATCGGATATGAACTTAACCACTAGAGCAGTAAACAATATATTATTCAAAGAGACCAAGGGTCATAACTCTGACAGTAACTATCAAAAATCGCTGAATATCAATAGGCTTCTGCGTCTCAGTGTGTATAAATTTAAGTCAATCGGATATTTACTTTAGCCTCTAGACGAACAGGGGCAACGACAATATTCGACTACATTTAAATGTGGGCTTTTATAAATGGATGTACATTTATTTTAATAAGGAAACATTTACGTACTCTAGTCGGGCGGGGGCGACGACAATATACGACCACATTTCGATTTGGGCGTATACAATGGATGCAAAATTTTTGTTATTAGGAAAGATTTTATGTATCTAAAAGTCTGTATTTGCTTTTTAATATTGACGAGACCTGCTTTTCGGTGGATTAATTTGTGCATAGTTTACTTTCTCCACTTACATCAAGAAACTGTCATCGTAAATAGGAAATATGACGCTGTCATTATAATTACCCACTTCTGATTTTTGCACAATATGAGATAGTCCTTGGTGTGTGCATCACTTATACCGTTTTAATCTTATCAAGACACCATTGATTGTAAAAAGGCATTATTACGGTATCATTAGATTAACCAAAAGCAAATAAATTTGTGATTTTTCTACAATTGCAGACCATTCTTGATGTAAATTACTTGCAAACAAATTATCCATATATTACGGCAAAGTCATGATATTTATGTTGATTATTTAAAAATATAAATGACCCCTTTTATCCTTTTTAATGTGTAATACAAAAAGATTATATAATACTTAATACCCAGTATTAATTTAAAACATTTTTAGCTCAAAGGAATTACATTATGACTCTGTTGTAATTGACACATTCCGCCGTGGCATATTCCATACCTATAATCATAAATCACTAAAGGATTATATTTGTGCAAAGGAAATAATGTAGGTATTTTAATTAAAACAAGCTATGCGTGTATTTTATTTATAATACAATGTTTTACTAATTTAAGACTGTGCATCATGATCTGTAATTAGACCAGAGATCTATCATAATAAGAGAATAATATTATGGAATGAAATGAAATGGGGTGTCATTAGGGAAAGGTTTACCGGAACAGCCTTACTACGACCTGTTATTTCGAACTACACCGGGACAGGCACCACCCCACCCCACCCTAACAAAACGACTATAGATAATGTTTCTTGTAAGACTATACACCCTGCACTATTGACAAGGGGAAACTGTGCCGAAATATATCGATGAACTTTCTCGGCTAACACCGGGAACGAACCATTTCACAACACATTTTATAGTTCATAGTCATGACACAAACTACAGAAAAATGTTTTTTAATCTTTGATTTGAATATCAAATGAACTCAAACAGTGTTCAACGTCATGCGTTTTTGCAGCGGCTCGGTTATGAAGAAATACATGCGCCATGCATTGCGCTACGGCCTACTCTTATTTCGAAAAGGCTTCTTTTATGCACACGCTAATCTTTTATTTAAAGAACTAATCTTTTTTTTAATGTTTTTTCGCTTAACTTGGGATGTGAATAAGTTGTAATGAATACCTCCAGGCATTACAAAAAGAAATCGCAAGAAACTTGAAAGATCTACATATATCTCTGCTCTAAATTCATAAAGGACGTCCGTGTACTGGAAATACGCTCTCCGTACACAGCACTATTTATTAGACGACCATAAGATCAAAGATCATGTATCTGTCAGATGGTTCAACACACAGCACCTATCTCATTCCTGGCACAGTTATAAATACTACACGCTTTACATAGGTAATTGTTCGTCTAATGAAGGTATGTGTGGAAATTTTAGATAAGGATGTCTGAAATAATGATTGGGTTTAGCCATCGATCTGTTATAGCTAAAATACAATGGTAGCTATTATACTGGTATTGAATACAAACTAAAGACGCCCAACACATAGATAATGATTTATACCACATGTCTTGGTGATCCAATATCACTGTCTTTAGTTTGGTCAATAGAATCTTTTGATAATGTTCTTTGATAAAACGATCGGCAAAAGTCACAAGAATTCATGTCAGAAAAAAAGAAGGAAAATGTGCTGCCGTGTCACTGAATTCAAATCATTGGAGGAGCATTTTACCATTACTATAACAGTGCCTACCAGGGATCACCCTTTTTTCATACCACCGATTGACTAGACATATTATTTCTGGTCTTAACACTCACATGTTTTCTTTGAGAAACAGAACAGCAAAATAAAGTAGGAAAAAAGTGACACCTGAAATCTGTTTTCTAGGGTGTTTGTTTATGAGAAAAGTCAATATTGGTTAAAACTTTTTAACTGTAGAGAAATTAAGCAAGAAGTGGAAGAACAGCTACCGTGTCATTTATAAAACAACATTAATATTTCTCTTTGAACCAAATTTTCGGTTAATTGGCCTATTGAAATTCCAGACAAGTATTAGACCGATATTAATGGATGATTGATGCGAACAATTGCAACAATTCATCAAACAGGTTGACAGGCGAATGTATCCATCCATCTAGAAACATAGGTTTTATGCCAATAAATATATCGAAACAGTAATACAAAAACCTATAATTATTCTACATAACATTGTGGTAAAGTCAACATAAGTAATTTATTCCCGGTGTAATTTATATATTATATATTCTTATTATGTTAACGGATATATGGGGTAATTATTTTAATCAAGTTTTGTTAAAAATAACACTTCTAGTTTGAGACTTTGCTCCAACCTGTTGAAGGATATTATGACATGTTGGTGAAATTAATTTGATAAAAGTTCATTAAAACTAGTTTGTGGCCTAGCTAGATTATGTTCTAAGATACTGTTATGCAAAACAGCACACAAATTATAACACCCTTTACAATATGCAACTTTTCACTTTAATCTGATTTTATTTCTCGATGTGCCTTAGTTGAAAAGCCAGTTTCCTATAAAAACATTTATTTAAATTCATTTTCCATCCAATATAAAGAAATTTATTGGGAATTATGTATCACCAAAAAAATCTGATTCTTGTGTCGAATCCAGGCCATGCTTACTGCCTCATTTTTGATGAACTTTTATAAAGTACGAGCGAGATTGCGATTTATAGTCCATATATAATTGACCACAAGCAGCAGTAAAATGTTGTTTTTGTAAATTGTGCAAGCAGCACTATTTGCACTGTTATTGAGAATATGGAAAACAATAAAAGTCAAAATTATAATCAGAACGATTTTGAATTAATCAATAATACATTATATTTGTATTCGAAAGCTACCTATACAAATACATTATCGTGGTCTTTTAATTAGCTCATTGTTGAGACCATTAACAACATTCACTAGTCATATTTTAGACAAAACAGTGCAGTAAGCATTTTAATTCTAACTCAATTAGCCCCTAGTGACTCTAATTTTCGATGTGAAAAATGAATCCAGAAAGTATAATGGGTCTTTGTGTTAAAAAGACGATAGTTTACACAATAATCAGGAATCGGACGAATTTAGCTAGTCAGACTAAAAAGGTACCACTTATGTGTCTTCTAGTGTGTTTCCTTTGACAAACTTTGTAAATTCCCTTTTAAAAAAAAAATACCCATCTCCGCCAAGATTTTCGAGAGTTATTGTTATAGCCACAACTCAATAAATTCCGCAAGCATCGCCATAATAGGATAAGAAATCACTATGGATGCGATCTAGTCCTCGTTCAAATCATATATTATTCTAGTTGTATAGCTACGCCATTTATATATCATAACGAGAAATTGTGAACTGTGTTAATATGTTTCTGTAATAGCGCTTTGTTATTGGGCAACTCCGATTAAACCCCCCAGCATCAGATTTACCACCCAACATCTAGCTCTTTCCTAACTCAGAATCTGTATCGGATCTTCTACCCAAATCCCAAGGGAATGGGGTATCTGTTTATTTGGCTGAAGGGGAAACATGATAAATTTTCTCGTTTCCATCGTTTCCACGCCAACCTGTTGATAGTATCAAATAGAACTGCTGATTATATTACATTAATGTAGTGTTCAGACATTCATAATGATCTAGTCTACTGCTGTCCAACCTGATCTGTCCAGACACGTGTATCTGTAGCAATTACAACATGGAACTTAAAATTGGAATCTCTAAAAGAGAAAATAAACGCTTATTTAATAAGCAATAGTAACAGATTAAGGCAAGACTATGGCAGAACGTGCAAGACGTATATATATATATATACCGAGTATCAGTCATCGACAAGTCATCATAAACAATTAATAGTCATAGTAACTGCATGGAACCAAATGGGTGTCCATCATGTAATTACTATCATTAAAAGCAACCGAGAATCGGCCTTGATGCACGATGAGCGTCGTTCTAATATTCGATCCTCAGAAAAACTGAAAATCCGTAGATGATAATAGCAAATAGGCGCATGGACCAATAATTTGCTTTACAACAGTTCTCAACATGTTTCGGTGTTGTCCCATACTGATTACTCGTATAAATGCGTCTATAGGCTTTTTAGTCTAATGTAAATGTAAAAATATGTTTAATAGCATTTTGAATTCAGATCAATGACAGCACGGTAATGTATTATTAAGATTGTCCAATATTGACATCCAAACAATTGGCGTATGCTTACGGGTGGATATGTCTAAAATTTCAGGGAGAATCGATACCATCTATCTAAATACCTTAAAGTTTACCTTAATAAATATTTTTACACAATTGGGAATAGTTCCTATTTGGACGAGTTCGTAACGTTGCATTACACAAATCAAGCGTATTTCGTGGTACATTATTCATCAAAGAATAAGGATATCCATAATGTATAAAATGGTCTGTGATAAGAATTCCCGACAGCGATATGTCTATTCTTTATACTAACATACAGCTATCGTGTTGTGGATAATAGACTTGGTGAATAAAGCTGCATTAAGAAATAGCCCAGAGCAGTGGGAAACTGAATGAAAATTGATGTGATAAAAGCCCACTGTAGGCAAAGTGTCAAATAAGTTACGCAGTTTACTGTTCAAGCCCGCTGGTGTGAAAAGTCAAGACGACGAAACTGGTCAGAACCTTGTAAACATACATATCTCAATACTACTTAATGCTTCAATTTAAGTCCCAATTACACCGTGAGATAGTACTAAGAACCACACAATACCGGGAACAACAGAGAAACGTGTTCAAAGAACCCCTACCCTAGGGAAGGACAATGGTGAAGATGGTGTAGGGGTGATACGGCAGGTTTAAAATGCCAAGGGGGAAAATTGAATCGCAAGAGAAAATCATGGCAAAGACACTTAAAGGGTCCTTACCGGAACTTATGAATTGTGGTATACAACTGACACAAGGACACACAGTAGACGTTTCAAACAGGACAAAGAACTACATCTGAATAAACAGCGGAATATGTCTAGCCTCATTCTTCGAGTATCGGTCATCTAAACTTGGAATTTTGAACGGCTAACTATTTTAGTAGCATCAGTTTAAGATCGACGCTGAGAAATGATATTAAAGGTCTAGTCGACCCAACTAGGGCATATTTTAATGCACGTTGTGGATAAATTAACACTTCTTTAATAGATCCCAAGGCGATCTTTAACTCTATTGAAATCCCATTAAGGTCGAGGAACTTCTACTCTGAAGGCTGATAAATCTCATGAGATTTCTATCAAGTTTATTATTCTGATGACACACCTGCGTGGGATCGTTATTACTCACAAAGACAGAATATTGTTATAGACCCATCAAACTCAAATTAGATAAGAAACGCGAAGCAGTACGGAAGTATGAAGGGTTATTAAGAGACAAAAACTGATAAGATGCTTCGGCTCATTACCTAATCACATCTCACTGAATACTCTAATAAACAGAGTTTGTGATAAATACCATATACTTAAGACGGTAATAACCATAAGAGACAGTTCCTGAGGTCTATTTTATGTTTTCAAGTTTAATGACTTAACAATTGTGTGTACATTATTTTAATGCGTTAATAGTTTCCATTGTGCTTATTTGAATATGATAACGGATGCTCAAGGGACAGACCATAGTTCGGCGAGGCCATTTCATTTTCCTGAATCCTATTATGTTCTTAATTACCGCTTTTCGCATAATTATGTTATTTAAAATACGTATTACTTTAGAATGTTTTACTTTTATTAAATCGGTGACCAATCTTTCTTTTTAGATTGAAATATACTGTAATGGGTTTGTAATGGTTTTATAGTATCCGTATTACACCTCATTAAACGAATCGTATTAAATTAGTCATTCGGTTTAATTCGTCTTTAAGAACAAAATCTGCTTTAGAATGAGCACTAAATGAACTTTTGGTGCTGCTCTGGATTTTAAACTCATAAAAAACATGGAAGAGAGAGGGGTCAGCTAGAACACAAAAAGGGTCTCACGTTGTCTTCGTAAAAATGAACTGTTAGCAGGAATTCTCCTCCTAAAGAACATAAAACTAAGGGTTTTAAACGTTAACCCTCCTCTGTGTATTCAGGGATCACAGAATTTCTTTTTTTATTTATAAGTCAATAAACAGGTATATTTATTATGTGAAACCACGGTACTTCGTCAATTTGATACACTAGCCCAATGAGGGAGAGAATTTGTTTGGGCAGCAACTGAAATCAAGCTATTGATGGGACTCTTTCGAACTCTGTATTCTTGCATTGTTTCGGTACTCGACATATTTGTTAGGATGTGGCATCACGTAGACTTAGATTGATTGCACTATTTTATAAATTGTAAAAACAAACATTATAGAGACTCTGTTCTAAATACTGATGGTTGTAAAAACAAATCATTAGCACTGCTTTCTTTCGAGACAAAACTTAGCTCTACTTAATATTTCTATTAGGACTAAAAGAAGAATAAGAAGGTTTTCAAACACTACACTGGCAGTCAGGGTCGACTATTGAAAAAACACATCGATCTTTTCCTATAACAACAGTTGGTAAAACTCCACAAATTACAAGTAAAAGATTTTTTATCCGCCAATCAATAAGACAACTAGTAGTTTGAAAGGGGGGACCTTCGTGTCCTGTTTACACTAGAAACATTGCCTGAACAAATACCTCTCTGAGAATACAAATCTCCAAACCTCCTTAGCATTAGTTTATATTACGTGGGTTTCTAACTGCCCAGAACCAAAAAAGTCATATGTTCGGGTTCTATTTTTTTTTCATTGTATAAAGAGGGTTGTCTGGTTTCTCACAGACCAATCATCCCATAGACAGAACCACTACTTTAGCGCACACACGTACATAAAAAAAAAATATCCCGATCTTTTTACAGCTTCACTTTCACACCCCTCGTTAAATATCTAAATTTGGGTATATAGCATTGACGTCACAGGTAAACATAACCCAGTATACCTTGAAGATGAAATAAGGGATGGATTATTAGGTGAATTATAGTTCCGGTTGATGAAAGAACTCACACCGCAAATTAGATCGAAAGGCATAAAAATTATTCCGATCTGTTGAACCCTGTAATTAAACACAGCGGGGGCTTCGTATATTAGATAGAAGTTTTTCTTTCTTCAGATATTAAATAGTTCAGCACGCGATACAAGGAACTATTTTTATTTTGATGAAACGTGTTCTATTTTTACGCCTCTTCGGGGTTAAGTATCCCTCGGTACGTAAGTTCATGGATGGATGTTGTTGTATTCTTATAAAAACTAAGCGGAAAACCTTAACAGTAGAACGTGTGTGTAATAACTTCAGTAGCAGTAAAAAAAACGCAACATCGCGTGAGGGAATATTGGCATTTCCTCTAGCAATTACAGAAAACAATGTCTTAAAGACCGCTCAAAACAATCGCAGAATATCGAAAGTAAACAAGAAATTCCCTTTGTCTTGGGTCGTTTCTCACAAAGAAAAACGACGAATATACAGTTTGTATTCTTTTGAAATCAATAAATACAATTAATGAGTTGGATGGAGAATAAAAAAACCAATACATGTAGATATAATGCTTGAATATGTGTGTTGTATATATCGATAGCTGTCAATATTACATGGTGTGATGTTTGGTTTCATATCGTGAAACCAGTTTATATCATGCAATGATCACATCCATAACCCAATAGACTTATAACACCCAATAGTCTGTCAAACTAACTATCACATTTTCCATTAAAACACACATCGTGTGTATAAGATGTTTTATGTCTGTGTATTTATATATTATCATAAACAAATGTTAATTAGATTGTTCCAGACATTTTTACAAAGTTCACTCCAGAAAAACGGACCAAATTCACCGTTATGACTAATTTGAAAACCTCAAGGGACATGACAATTCTATTTTGAAATATAGTTTCACACAACTGATACAACTTTACATATGTTTGCTAAGTTTAAAACACATTCAAACTACATAAACTGGATTAGTTTTTGCCTATATCTATTCACAAGATTAAGAAATCAAATTAAGAACTTGAGACCACATACCACACAAAACAAAAAGGATAAATGAAAAAAAAATCTTATACATACCACCAAATGTGGGAGTTCCAAACCATGATTATTTTGTATAAACAGCTTCCAATTACAAAACAAAAATAATTTTTGGAGAGCAAAAAAAATATAGGGTGTGAAAATTGTTGTGATCCACAAATTATTTAAAACAGGTAAAAATGATAAACGTACAAAACTAAGTCCATGATGAATGGTTGTTTAAAATCTGCTTTCACGATAAATGTAGCTTATCTATCTCACTGCCATTGTCCAGCTAGTAATGGAACTGAATATTGGTAAGTTCTAATCGAGTTCTGCATTCCTGATACTTTAAACAGCTGTATTGAGACTGACCAGCTGACTCGCCTATCTCCTGAACGCGTTGTTGGCGCGCAAATCTGACAAGAGCAGCCGACCTGGCGTAGTGATATACTATATAGAAGAAGTAAACTGTCCGCTACCGTTGACTAGCGGAGCAATAATGACGACGGATGGAAAGAAAAATCAGTGGTCTTTCACGGCGAAACTTTTCCCGTGATGTATCGATTGACGCGAGAATCCGGACTCTTGCTTGGCTGTCTCTTCGTGATATTCTCTCAAGCTGAACCCAAGTGGACCATTCTAACAGATTAGCATCCTCTATTAACTATATTTAATCATCTCTACAGCTAGCCGCTCTTCAGAAGGCTTCTGTTTGAACAAAATAAGCGTTTCCAAATAACATCATGTTTTCCGAGACTTTTATGTACACTTAGTAATAAGGTTAATCGCTCGATCGCTTAAAAGCTGCAAAAATGGATGAACTGATTGCGGTACTGTTACAGAATTGGCACTATAGAGTTCTGTTCAGTAGCGATAGTGACTTTTTATCAATATTTGAAGTAGTCGGCTCATGTTTGTGAAGATCTTCAATTTGCAAAACTGTATTTTTTATTTTAAGAACTATAGGTTGACATAACTTAATGGAACTTGATAGCAACTAATTTGTGATAGCAGCTAAGTTAGAGGTGAAAAAGGGGCTTTTCGGTGCGATGTTGCATGTTATTTAAAGTCTTCAAAGATTTAAATAAATATGGCGTTGTTATGTTTACATAAGATAACGTGAACATCATCTGCGTATGTAAGGAGCGAATTATACCTGTATAATAATTTTTGGCTCAAGGTAGGAAAGGAAATTGGGATTGTAAGCAAATAAAGGAAACGAAATCGAAGAAGAGTGGAAAGGGGAATAAAATTCCCACCTCGAGTCAGAGGCTAAAATTATTTCCCGTAGCTATTTGTTATGAAAGAGGTTAATATTTTTTTCCGAAATTTTCTTTTTTCCGTTTCCGAAGGCAGTCTCGACATAAAAATTTAATGCAAAAAGCGGAAATTTTGTGAAGTGTAATTATATTTATTTTAAATTTTCTTTTGCGTTGTCGATTTTCTGGTAACCTTGGACGACAGGCGGGGTAGATATATGCAGTCCTCAGAAAGGTTGATTCAGAATTCTGTTTTCGACAATGTTCCCTATAAGGAGCTCCCCCCCCCCCGCTCCGCACTACCATAACACATTCCAAAGCCGTTGGGTTAGGGCCGTGTGTATTTAAGATTATGGCGATCGTTAATTTGTTATGGACAGTGTATAACGCCCAAGAGTAAAATAACGTTTCACATTGGTGAGAATCCTGATAAGAGTTTGGAAACATAGCTCTAGATAGTTCTACCCCTTTTAAAGGTTATACAATTAATAAATATTAAAAGTATACTTTCAGATGACCTTATTTTTCTTGACGGGATTATTTTTTCCAAAGTGAGTTCCCTGTTTATTTATAGGTATGTATGAAGCATAGAAGGAAGAAATCAATATACATTTGACACTGAAAGCGCAGATTAGAAGTGAAATGGGGGTTAACATCTTTAATGCCTGTACCAACAATGGAGACAGGCATACTTCATGCATCCAGGGATATGTTACCCAGAAAGCGGCGCTATGATCTTCTCCAAATTCCATTTTCCACTGTCACATGGCTACCCAAAAATCACGAATTAGAATTCAATATTGGTTATTTCAATCTATATTGGCTTCTGATATCCAATATTTAGGATTCAATGATCCATTTAAATTCAGTAGCTGATGTCGGGCTCTCAATGGTTTTGAGCGCCTTTTGTAATGAAAATACTGGATAAAATCCAACTACATCCCACAAGTCAATGCGAAAGTAATCACAAATGACTAACCCACAAATGACCAAAAAAAAAAGAAAAAAAGTGATAAACTTGTACATGTAGAGTGGACTAACCAGGAGCCAATCCATTTGGACTGTTTACGTATTTTACCGAATAAAACTGATCAGGCATTACAATAAATATTCAAACTTGAATATAAATCACTTTATATACATCCATAGTATTACATTAATATGTTATTTTCTAACCCCTCTTTGTCTATTTTAAGTTAAAAAGATTGGAGCTATACATGTACGCCCTTTATTATCGAATTTTATCCGACAATTTATATCATAGTTACATAAAACTATGAAATAAATACGTTTAACAATAAATTTATAACTTATTTACTTAACCAGGCATATTTGCAAAACACTTCCTGCAACTAGTTTGAAGGAATTGATAAACAATATGTGATTCACGCTTAACGTAAAGACAATCGACATTTTCAGCGAGGCCAACAAACAGATTGTGACCTACTACCCAATGATGCCTATTGATATAAATACACAGTTCTCGGACTTTCCAATTCAGAAATCTAAAATACATTTGGATGTCTACCGAGTGTACATATGAAAGTAGAAATTATTGATGCTTGGCCTTACTAATTACATGTAAATGGGCTTATCCATTCTCGCCAGATGCCATTACGCAGCATTGTGAAAAACAAAATGACAGTCACATGACACTGTCATGGCACAACACATGCTTAAAAGCCAACATGATCAAATAGCCATGATGTTCGTTCATCACATTGATCAAAACCGTCATCCGAGATCAATTATTAACACAGAGTTCTTTGATGTTTGCATTAATATATGAATGGTGTAAGTATATTGTATGTCAATTATATCATTAAGGAGGCATACCAATCTATAATACGTAACTCTGAATACGTAAACTCAACTATATGCTTAAAGAGACATACTTATCTGTAATACGTAAACTCAATTATATGCAGAGACATAATAATCCATCATAGGTAAACTCGATTATATGCTTAAAAAGACATATTAATATACAATACGTAACTCAATTATATGCTTAAAGAGACATAATAATCTATGATAGTAAACTCAATTATATGCTTAAAGAGACATACTAATTTGTAATACGTAAACCCAATTATATGCTTAAAGAGCCATAATAATCTATGATAGTAAACTCAATTATATGCTTAAAGAGACATACTAATTTGTAATACGTAAACTCAATTATATGTTTAAAGAGACATACTAATCTGTAATACGTTAATTCGATTATATGCTTAAAGAGACTTAATAGTCCATAATTCATAAACGCAATCACATGCGTACAGAGACATAATGCGTAAACTCAAAATTAGGCATTTTTCTCCTTATAAAAACCCAAAGGAGGTCAATTTAAACTTAATCGTTCTTTTTGAAATTTGCCGGATGCACTGGAATAAATAGAAATTGGGAATTTGGGAATAATCAGAGTAAATCAAAATAAATAAATGGAAAATAAGGTGTAAAGTGTCAAATATAAGTTGTTCTCTGAGATGATATTACTATCCGTAAGATCAGGTATATTTTATATCTATGATATTTACAAACTGATTAATTACGTTTATTCACAGTTATTAGTGCAACATATTCTATTCAGGGTTTCAAATCGATTATTTAATGGCATATTTCTGTATATATTTATAAAGTTAGATGTCAATAACAGATACACTTCATATGTCTTGTATTTTAAAAAAAAATATGGATACTGAAACCATCGCAATACAATATGCCTCTGGAGATTGAACATAAAAAATAGTGCTTCATTGATTAGCCTTTTGAACATAAACAGTTTTTAACATCAAAAATCGAAGAGTGTGTGTTCAGTTTTGAATAATGGAAAAACTATACCCAAAGAACATGAAAATATAATTAATCTTTCGACTATCTAATTAAGCACGTATTTTGATTCGCTGAATCTCAATTTACGACTGGGGCCGGTTGTTCTGTAATAGGTGTTTACAAGCCACACGATCAACACACACGAACAACTACAGCTACCATGTTCAAAACATACACAGGTATACCATAATTTACAAGACTGCGATTATACAAAGGTGCTCTCCATGACCGCAACTTCCGGTTCTGCAATCTATCTTAACCAAACCTTTAATCAAGGTCGAGATAACATGAAGGTGTGATGCACGGCTCAAAAATACATAATTCATTCACACCAACATAAGCAAGAACAGGCGCTTGACTTTAATTTAATTAAATTAACATGGTGCATCATGTTAAGAAAAATCAGATTAAAGAACAGTAATTCGTCTTTTGAAGTTATACTAAAGCTCTCTTCTTTTAAGATATACATTTATATCCATCTCTTATCGTTTAAATACACACACCTGAGAATGTAAACATGCGAACAAAATTCTTAGTATTTAAACAGCTGTTTGGCATCAGAGCAAAGAAAGGGTTGTTCTTATATCTCGAAAACCACCAAACTAAAACAAGAATATCGTGTTCTACTGTAGCTACATGTTTTAAACATTAACATTATAAGCTCCAGTGTCTTAATCCAGGCTAGTTAATCATTAGAAATGATTAAGAATTATAAGGGCTCAAAATTACATGTACTTAAGAATGCATTAGCTGCATAATACAAATTGCTAACAGTTTTAGTCTAATTTCTATAACGGAAATATTAATGCCTATACGACCAGTTCCATTTCATACACTTCGGCTGCATATTTATGGCATACGGGTCAAGTGATTCTTATATCGGTGTATTTAGATTTCAAAAATGTTTTGTAGATGAAGACTATTACTATTAACTAGCAAGTATTTAAAATGTTATGTAGATGATAACTAGCAAGTATTTAAAATGTTTTGTAGATGATAACTAGCAAGTATTTAAAATGTTCTGTAGATGATAACTAGTAAGTATGTAAAATGTTGTGTAGAGGATAACTAGCAAGCATTTAAAATGTTTTGTAGATGATAACTAGCAAGCATTTAAAATGTTTTGTAGATGATAATTATTAGTAAGTATGTAAACTGTTTTGTAGATGATAACTAGAAAGTATTTAAAATGTTCTTTAGATGATAACTAGTAAGTATGTAAAATGTTTTGTAGATGATAACTAGCAAGTATTTAAAATGTTCTGTAGATGATAACTAGCAAGCATTTAAAATGTTTTGTAGATGATAATTATTAGTGAGTATTAAAATGTTTTGTAGAAGATAACTAGCAAGTATTTAAAATGTTCTGTAGATGATAACTAGTAAGTATGTAAAATGTTTTGTAGATGATAACTAGCAAGTATTTAAAATGTTCTGTAGATGATAACTAGTAAGTATGTAAACTGTTTTGTAGATGATAACTAGAAAGTATTTAAAATGTTCTTTAGATGATAACTAGTAAGTATGTAAAATGTTTTGTAGATGATAACTAGCAAGTATTTAAAATGTTCTGTAGATGATAACTAGCAAGCATTTAAAATGTTTTGTAGATGATAATTATTAGTAAGTATTAAAATGTTTTGTAGAAGATAACTAGCAATTATTTACAATGTTTTGTAGATGATAACTAGTAAGTATGTAAAATGTTTTGTAGATGATAACTAGCAAGTATTTAAAATGTTCTGTAGATGATAATTAGCTGTAGATGATAACTAGCAAGTATTTAAAATGTTCTGTAGATGATAACTAGCAAGCATTTAAATTGTTTTGTAGAAGATAACTAGCAAGTATTTAAAATGTTCTGTAGATGATAACTAGTAAGTATGTAAAATGTTTTGTAGATGATAACTAGAAAGTATTTAAAATGTTCTTTAGATGATAACTAGTAAGTTTGTAACATGTTTTGTAGATGATAACTAGCAAGTATTCAAAATGTTTTGTAGATGATAACTAGCAAGCATTTAAAATGTTTTGTAGATAATAACTAGAAAGTATTTAAAATGTGTTGTTTACCCTACCTAAACATACCATGCTTTTAAAATGAAGCCAGGTATAAAAGTAAATTAAAACAATAATACTTATATGAACTTATTAAATGGAACAGAAACTATATACCGCCTAAGGTCAAAAAAGTCAAAAATATCCCAGAAATTGTAAGCTCTGAGAATAAATAATAAGTGGCATTGGATGTTCTGGAAAGCGCTATATCTATCAGCCAATTGGAGGTATCATTATCCGATCAAATTGGCTCTGCTATTACCACTTCTCTGGAATAATAAAGTCTCTTGGATCGTTGAACTGTTTGTTTTGTGTATGGTGATATTCACGTTAAATAAATACCAAACCACAGACAACTTACACTTATATAGTGGCATCTATCTGTAATAACGTACTATTAATAACATCTGAGGGGGCCATCAGATGCGAATTAATAACACCCAACTCTAATATTGCTGCCATAATATTATCGCAAACAATAATTGGCCACGGTTGATAAATGAGCTTGCGAGGTTACAGATCCGATTGGGTCGACAGTTGTCCTTCGTCCCAGCGTTCGATCGAGATTGAAGTTTTTGGATAGCACACGTTGTCTAATCATGGAGTGGAATCGACCAAATTGAAATGTCTGCTTCAAGTCACGAAGATCATTGCTTCATTTCTTATTACTTGTCATTACGAAGAGACCACCTCAAATTAAGTTCGATGTCCGCAACAGACATATAGATTCCCGTCAAAACCGAGTGTTATTTTTTTTTCCATTCTATACTCTCAGTGCAGAAACATTGTGACACGGGTTTAATGAATATAGATGCCATCAAACCCATATAAACGGATACGAACAGACTTTATGGATGTCCCAATAAATAGGGGCATTGCATTAACATATGGTCAATATTTAAGGCGAGTGCAGAAGTATACCGTACTAGCACAAAGTTACGGTCCACCATATCTATCATAGTAAACCTACACCACTCAATTGGAGAAAGAATGGGGTTTAACGTCCACTCGACACAAACTAGACCATTTCGGTACTAAAATGTGGCACAATTTGTATTTTAATAATTCGCTTGTGCGTAGGGGTCTTGATTATTGGGAGGGGACCCACAAAAACCCACGAGGTTAGGCAGCTGGCCTTACTTAATACAACATTTGAATATACATCTAAATTGTCAACTGTGGTAATTCATATTAGAACAAAGATTCATGGGTTGTATTGGAAATATTTCCGAAGGACGATAGAATAACGCAGATTTATTGGTTGTACTGGGAATATTTCAGAAGGGCCATTACTTTACAGACATAGACAATTTTAAAGACGACGAGCAGTAAAGAAATGCCAAATTCCTTTCGCGTGTGCCCCCCCCCCCCCAGTAGTATATTTTTGGACACCCTAGTTGGTCTTATTTTAATTGGGCCGTAATTACGTTTTGATCTCAACTCTAATAAAATGTAACCCAATTCATAGTCCATAACAGTAAACTGGCAGTCATTTTAACAGATACATTATTAATAACAATCAGATATCTACATCATTAAATATGGACAAATTATAGTATGTTATACACATTTATGCGGTTTCCATCCTATATTCTGTCTGTCATTCAGTAACTAATGAGCATTTAGCTCGTCTGACCGACCGACCGATCATAGTGTGTTATACAAAGCAGCTAAAACTGAAATGATAGTTAATCAATGAGTTCATAGTACTTAATTCCCAGCACGTTAACACTATTTCTAAAAACATGACCATAGTATGTCATTTATGAAATACCATAATAGTTTATAAGCCACTTACTAGATAAAGAACATACTTATGGATATCCACATTGATTACCTAAAGTGAATTTAATATTTGAACAGGAAATATTTTGCGTAATAGAAGTAATGCAATGATCAAGGGATTTTTTTTCGAATCAACTACAAACAAACCTATTAATGGGTTTTATTTTACATGATGGTGTTTCAAAGAAATGTTTTCGGTTATTCAGTATTAATTCATATTAATTCGCACTAAAACAAATCAGAACCTGAACGTTTTGAAATTTGAATTGTCTCAATTTGTGACATATTATATGTATGGCTTACTTAAATATCCTATTTAATATATCAGCGTGCGTGTTATTGAATTTATCTAATGTTAAGATAAGTAACAGATTGGACATTATATTTATTAGTAACAGCTTATACTGTTTACAAAAGAAGGTTTCGGTGACAAGTTTTTAATATCAAACAAACTCAATCATGATGTAGAAAAAGTCTAATCGAAGATTAGGGTTGCATAAATGATTTTTGTTTGGTCCTATGGCCTTTACCCAGATACAAACACTATTTATCTATATATGAACTTTCTCGTTGATCGGAATTTATTGTTGAATCTCAGTGGTGGCCAGTATTTTTATGTAGGTACACAAAGGCAATAAACATACTTGGCATAAGAATGTTAATGCGAATCGGTATTACATTAAGAGGAAATGTGCTAGCACACTTCCCAGCATATTCATTAGGTGGATATTGAATGGTGGTAACAGAACCATGCAATAATTTAACGTGGCATCATCGCTAGTGAAATACATTTTATATATATATATAGGAAAACACAACCCTGACTTTATAGGTACAGTGGTGAGTGGAGAAATGGCCCAAGGGCGGCGATCCTGGGTATCTAAATATTTGTGTGTGGGAGGGGGGGGGGCATTCAATCAAAAGGGGGAATTGTCCGCGATATTACCCAAAGTGGAAGCGGACTTAAAACCCTATAAACGAACAGATCAAAAAGAAATTATGTTGGGTTTTCTTTATTTTAATTTACTTTGTGATACGCTCGGATTGTCTTGCTCGATTGTAACCATCTAAATACCAGGCCCTATACTGGAGTATTACGGGTATACAATCCATGACATTACCAAACCGGCACACCACGGTATAGGTATCAATATATCGTATAATAAAACAGTATTATTACACACAAATAAACACGATTATAACTAATGGATGAATAGTGTATGAATATAACAGTATTATATGTAAAATCATCAAGATAATATGATATGGTGTATTTCATCACGAGGGATTAATTTCTCTAACATATACAAGCGTGGGTAGAATTATATACATAAATCCATTCCAAACCAAGATATAAATCTTATATACATCATACATCCTTTGATATAAGACCTGATATTTATCTTTCTCTGTTGATCTTGAATAAGATACCAAAAGACAGGTGAGAGAAAGGAAAGGTAAGAGGGAGAGAGAGAGAAAAATGGGGTTTAATGTCAACTCGACACAAACTAGGTCATTTTTGGACTAACATATGGTTTAATTTTATTTATTTAGCAGTGGGAGGAAACCGGAGGATCCGGCGAAAACCCACGAGGTTGGACAGGCGACCCTAATCCTCGTCACGCACAACCGGGTATTCGAAACCACGCCAGTTGACTCAATGACAGGCTTTATGATACAGCGCGCTCGTGCTTTACCATTCGACCATCCAACCCCCAGGAAATGTAAGAGAAGGGTACACGACTTGATTGTTTCTTTTATCTTTGAAACCTTGCGCGTTGTTTGACAGTTACATAACTATATCATAATTTAGCATTGTATCACTGGCTTATGAAATGCCAAACATTAGTCAGAGCAGAATGTGTTATAACCTGTCTCCGGTGACAATCTGAACTTTTAGTTGGTAATCGAATGACCACGAGCATGACAGCATGTACTCTTTTGCTCCAAGAATCAAATTTATAGAGCTTTTAGCTTTTATTGAGTTAAACTGTGAAATGACAGGACGCAAAAAAACTGAAATACAACAAGAAAACCCATGATTGCATAATTTCAAATAATATTCTCGATTTTGTAAAAATGAATTATGAGTATCTAACGAATATGAACTTCCCCTGTAAACAAATAACAGTGTTGAGTATGGGAATGTGGGAATTCTCCTATCGATCCATACAAATAGAATTTAAAGTAATTTCCGTCCGTGTGAAAGAGTGTATTTCTAGAAATGTAAAGATATGCAGGTGCAATGCGGTACAGTGAAATACTGCTAACATTATAAATACATTGTACAGTAAAACAATGCTAACATCCTGGTTCAGAGAAAAAAATTCTAACATCGAAACTATGTTGTTCGGTGAGATAATTAATACTAACTTGGTGGTTGAGGGAAATATTGCTAAATTATAACCAAATTGCTCGGCGATACTAAGCTAAATTTATCATAACTGTTTTGGTCAGTGGACTAATGCTAACATTGTAGGTAGTTCAGTGCAATGATGCTAAAATTGTAACTAGGTGTGTGAAAAAATGCTAAAATCATAAAAAGATGGTTCGGTGATATGAACCTAACGTTATAACTAGGTGGTTTAGTGAAATAATGATAACATTGTAACTAGATGGTTCAGTGAAATAATAATAACATTATAACTAGATGGTCGGTCCATTGAAATAATAATAACATTGTAATTAGGTGGTTCAGTGAAATGATGCTAAAATTGTAACTAGGTGTGTGAAATAATGCTAAAATCATAAATAGGCGGTTCGGTGATATGAACTCATTAGATCTAGATGGTTCCGTGAAATAATAATAACATCATAACTAGATGGTTCAGTGAAATAATAATAGCATTAAAACTAGATGGTTCACTTTGATCAGTGATAAAATGATAACCTAATAACTAGATGGTTCAGGGAAATAATAATAACATTATAACTAGATTGTTGGTTCAGTGATATAATGATAACGACATAATATTGTATGGCCAAAGGAAACGTTTTGGGCGAAAATCTGAGATAAGTGACCGAACGACGAGGCGTTTCAAACCTGTCCCACAAAATAAGGGTTCAAAATTTCAACCAGACCTGTTAGTAAACTTCTTCAAGGGGTATTGATTATTAGCTACCTATCGTTACTCAGAATACTGACCCAAATTAAGAGTTTTTCCACGTTGTTGCCAACAAATTTATCTGTGCTATAAGTGTTATTTTATATACATATAGTAGATCTAGCATAGTAGTGTTTAGTCTAAATAAGATAAACTATAGTTCAAATTACTTATTAGGACCACTTAAGATAACAAACACAACATCTTTATCTTCGAAAAATCGATATATTTTGTTCTACATTGAAGACGGTTATATTTCTCAAAAAGGAAATATTACTTTGAGAGCTTTGGTAAATTTGAGGATTCCTTTAAAGTGGCATTTGACAAGAGATATGTCTATGCAAAAAAGTAGGACGTTAAACCCCATTTCATCTCATATAAAGAATATCCACATATCTAAATCGGCATAGGTATGTCAAGAATGGAACATTTTTTGTAGGTATAATATAAGGTTGTTTTTTTTTAAATAAAATGTGTTAGAAAGCCGTCTTGAGCACCATATACAACTTCTTATCTGGTTCAGATGTTGATAAGCTACCAGTTTCTGATGGGCTTTAGTATTGCTATACCCAAACATAGGAACCAAAGTAATACCCGGGTTGTAAAAGGATAGATGGATGAGGAAACAAGCCTGCACCAACTACCAAACAATTTTATAACTGCCATAATTGACCTATATTTATTCTGATAAACCAGTTTCATTTCTGTTGACACTTAGCGACATTTCTATGGCGATTAGCTTCAGTAGTACACTGAATAATCAAGAGTTTCCAGCGGCCATTGTTTGACTTTAATTTCAATGAGGAACAACCGAAATGTATTACCCATAAATCTTTGGACAACTCCGCCGGTGAAATCAACGCTTAACGAAAAAAGAGACTACAAAAGATAAATCGGCTCATGAACCAGAAAATTTGTAATAAATGTTATTCCCCTCTTTGATGAATCAGTTTTACAATTGTCTATGGACTCTAATACATATGTAAGTTAACATATTAGGACACGATAATGTCTACACGCGAAACGGAACTCAATCAGTGTTTGCACTCAGTTCACTCTGTCGTTTCCAGGTTAAGTGCAGAATGGCATTAGCCCACTCATTAAACCACACCCCTGTCGTGTCCAGATTAAGTGCAGTGTGGCATTAACTCACGTATTAAACCACGTCCCTGCCGTTTAATAACAATTTACCTGCTGGTTTAAAATCAAGTAGC
The DNA here is from genome assembly GCA_917208275.1 of Patella pellucida. Classification (NCBI taxonomy): domain Eukaryota; kingdom Metazoa; phylum Mollusca; class Gastropoda; family Patellidae; genus Patella; species Patella pellucida. Next base: position 23,395,394 of record OU795044.1, read on the forward strand.
GTCAATAATATGAACCAGTATTCTTTAACGTAATCTCTTTTTTTTTCAGAACGATAAACGTATAGCTCGTATAGATTTTTAACGCCAAAAAATCATTGAGGCTGTCAATAGATATCTAAAAATATAGCAAGCAGTTAGCTTCGCTGACTAATCTATGGACAAATGAGAAAAATAAAAGAGAGAGAGAGAGAAAAGCCATTAGCTTGAAATATGACCTAATCAGTCCGATTCAATAATAGCCATTTTGGTATCAAGTGAAAAATCGTAGCTACATTCATCCAGTGGTATGGATAACCTATTACAAAAATGACTGGTCGATCTGCTCTACGTACGCTAGATCAATGGAACATTTTCGGAATCGATGGTAAAATTATTGGAATTAGTGGCATCACGTGATCTATCAATAGTCAGGGATGTTAAAAGTAGTTTAGAGTGAATGATATTCCTATTAGGTGCTTGGCCATCGTTAAATAGCATTATCTATACTGCCAACACAGCTTACTCTTCGAGTAACCTCTCTTTGCAAAGTCTTCATTTTGAGAGGGTAGTAAAAGATAATGACGAAGAAAAACAGGAAACTCTAGATTAGTTTTATTATCAATAACCTTTAAAAAAGCTAAATGTAATACAGAGAGAGAGGGAGGGGGGGGGGGGGGGTAATGTCGCCTCGATTTAACCGCTCTTTGTAAACTCTTCTTTAAAAAGATAGTAAAGGATAGAGAGGGTGTTTAGTGTCACTCAATAAATCGCTTGCCGGAATGGGTCTGTAGCAGTGGGGGGAAACCGGAGAACCCGTTGAAAACCCTCAAGGTTGGGTAGCCATACCCACTAATTGTCACGTACAAGCTTTTGCCGGAAACCATGCCACTGGACTAAATGAAAGATCTTATGATCTCAAGCACATGCCCCAGAACACGTACCCGTCCATCTCTCCAAACAATAAGGGGGGGGGGGTCGAATAGTTCGAGTTTTAGCAGTCAGCCCTACTAATTGTCACGTAAAAGCTTTGAATGGAAACCACGCCACTTGAATAAATGAAAGATCTTATGATCTGAAGCTCACGCTATAGAACACTCAATCGCCCAGCTCCCCAAACAATAAGGATGGGGGGGGGGGGTATGGCCCAATTGTCATCACATGCGTGACGCATCATAAAGTCTATCATTGAGTCAACTGTATGGTTTCGATTCCCTGGTTTTAAGTGACAAGGAATAGGGTCGTCTGTCCAGCCTCGAGTGGGTTTTCTCCGGGTCCTCCGGTTTCCTACCACTGCTAAAGACACCACGCGCAAGCAAGCGAATTAATTACTGAAATACAATAGAACCATATGTTAGTCCCGAAACGAACTGGTTTGTGTCGAGTGGACGTTAAACCCCATCGCTCGCTCTCTCTCTCTATCTATCTCTCTATTTATCTCTCCCAAACAATAATGCACAAATATGCTTTCAAGGAAGTAACCCAATAAAATGAAAGATTGGGGTTTTTTTTCTAACCAATATTTTATTGAAAATTGGGATTAGGAAACAGGCGCCATAAGATCACCATTAAGAATATTGGGCACACGAAAACTATTATGTGAACAATCAACATTGTCATTCTAACTTTGGAGATAAGGAGCTTGTCAAAGGTAAAAAAAAGATTAATATGGAAGTAAAGGAAAACAATGAATTTTGAATTTATCCGGATCATCATAAAGCGGTGTGGAAGATATTCACTGAAAGAAAACAGTTAGAGCAGCAGGTCTGCTGCAAATGATTGATAACGCACACTGAAAAGATTGTGACATTTCATTTTGATTTATATGAGTTTGAAGTACACAGTGTCATTTATAGAAGCAAATCCTGGAAAGTGAACTATTTAGAAATGTCACTTTCGCCGATTTTTGAACTGATACTTTTGTGATATCCAGAAAGTGCCACCATAAGTTCCGTTTTCATTTGAACATATTTTATTGCATCAACAAAAATAATTCGTGATACAATTTGATTGGACAAAAGTTATTAAAACTTACAAACGTCTTTTCAATATTTAGAAAATGTATAAATATAAAAGTGTAGTTATACTTGAAGAATTGTGAGATGTAACAAATATAGATTTAATATACATAATGAATAAGTTCCGTCATACAGTGATAGGGGCTACACTAAGATACCAATTAAAGGGGTCTTCCCATAATTAACATATATTCTTTAGCGAAAAAACTAGCTAATTCTGCGTGGAAGACTCGTATTAAACTGAAATTAAAATCGGCCCCTGAAATTGATCAACAACATGGCTGTATAGTTGGCTTGTAAATTCACGTTCCGAGTCATCCGACGTCTGTTAAATCCGTAGACATTTACACCGCTTACTTACGTTTTAGCAGAAATACAAACTTCCACATCATGTCTCAAATAAAACGTTACCCTACTTGCCTAGTTACAGGGGCGGACTGGGCTCCTGAAGGGGGCCCTATGCAGGGTAACTGAAGGGGCCCTACCCTTTACAGTCAAACACTACGAACAACCGCGGAGGGCGAATCCCGACGTTCCGAACGCCGAAGGCGCGATTTTTTTGAGGAGGTTCTGGGGGAGGTTTTCCCCCCAGAATTTTTTTGAAATTCGCCAGCCGGAAACCCGTTTTCCAAGCATCTGGGGATCTATTTTGGAAAAAGTAAAACTCCATTTTGGCGGGGAATTTCTCTGGGGTAGTAGGCCTATCGTTTTCTAAGCATAAGGGGATCAATTTTGGAAAAAGTAAATCTGCCGAATTTCAAAAACAAATACTTTAAATATAAAATTACTTAATAAAATATTAAAATTACTCAAAAGTAATACTGTAGGCCAGTAATAATAAACAAGACATTGACATATATATCAACTTATGATGAATTATGGATAAAAAACTAATTATATTAAACTGGTAAACGTACAAATAACCAAATTAGTAGTTTAAACTTACAAGTATTAAATGACATAAGACTGAATACTACTGCAACTGAATTCCATGTCCGAAAAATACCGCCAGATACCAGAAGCGAGAAAAAATGCTATTTCAGCTGAATGGTGCTGCGCCGAAAGTGCCCGAGGGCAAATATCACAAGGTCCTACCCATATGTCATCAATTGGGCCCCCAATTTTGACAAAATAAATCACTATTTTTACTGAATTTTGAAAATAGGGACCCAATGGTCACCGAATAGAGGCCCATTTACCAATGACAAGTGGGCCCCTACCCTTGACTATAGGCCCCCAATGTTGACAAAAATAAATCACTATTTTTACTGAATGTTGATGTATTTTTGAGTTTTTCAGCCAAAATTGGGCCCCTCTTGAAGCAAAAGGGGGCCCCTTGGCCACATGTAGACTACTGACATGTAGAGTGGGGCCCAGCTTACGTCAAATATGGGGCCCAAGTGGAGGGAAATTGTAGGGACATAGCTAGCTGACATGGGGATGGGGGCCCCAAGTGGAGGCAACTGGGGCCCCAAAGCCTTGTCACAGAAATTATAGGGGTTGCAACCCCCCTTTGACACTCTTTTAAACCCTTTATGTTCACTTTTACATTAAAATATTTTTTTCATCTTGTTTTGGTTTTTTTGGAAGTGGGGGCCCGCCTGTGCAAGCACAGGCGCACAGGCGGGCCAGTCCGCCCCTGCCTAGTTATTATGCAAATTGATCGTTGCGATTATCAAGCCAATTATACAATTAGGCAAATCTAGTCATCAATTTACTCTGGAACTTCCAGACAGATTATTTTGGGCTATTGCGTCATATTTTGTATTATTATACACACTTGTATGGACGGACATCATGTGGGATATTGACCTGTTCCCTTAAGATCAATTGTATTCTTTGGTCTGTCAATTCTAAACGTAAGACAAGATACATTCACTATAATCATATATATGATATGAATATGGGATTAACTAAACAAGATCAATCATCGGTTATACTGTTATAAAAACAATAAGATATTCGGATTTTACAGACTAAATACTTAGCAATATAGATTTTAGATAATGTGTTTAAAATTCCAAACGATGGGTTATACTTACAACCATAGCATTATGACACTTCCACATAGATCTAATGACATCATCAATATTGAACATTACTGCGCGTTGTCTGGCTGGCATGTTCATAAATCTAACAAGCTATCAATTTGTATTGATTTTAAACGTATCTTAAAATATGTACAGCTTCGTGTAACATGAATTCAACTTATTTTGACATCGTGCTCATTCACCAAGATCAGTTTCGTGTTTGCTCACATTTCTTAATTGGGCAACAAACTTAGGCCACAATCAGACTTTTAAAAGCCTTTGGAATCAATTAATGGAATCCTCCCAGTCAGGAATTCTAAATATCAATATTACCTTATCTATTGCTATACAATGATATTCAGGCATAACGATTGTCAATAATTCTTTCTTTTTTTCTTAAATTATAATATCCTTAAATTTTAATATACTATCAAGGCAATTTATACTTTGTACGACAGAACTCGTTATTTATTAACTGAAACACAACAACACTACAGAGCAGTCAAAATGACTGAAGGTTCACCACATTCGACAAGTATTGTTATTATGATTATGATTATTATTATTATTATTATATACAAAGGCTAATCAGTACTTACATCGTCCTAGCAAACATAATTCTCCTTAAAGTCTTCTTGGCTTTCCCCATAACAAGCTATAACGTACTTATTTGAGTTATTATTAACATCACAAAAACAGAATTAATGTGTTACTGAGCTGTCTGGATAACCATATCACTGTATCATTATCTATTTAACATTTCAATAATCTACCAATATGTAAATATGGCGTATTAAACTTCTACTAGTCTACTTTAATCAATACTAGATAGATCCATTCTACTACTTGTGATAGTTTAGTTTTTACATAAAATTGCACAATTTAAATAATCATTGTTTTATTAACAAAGACACACAATTTCGAGTTTTTGTCTGATAATAAACTGTTAAATCTATTACATCTTCCAATACATTTATTACAAACGTGTATTCCGTGAAATTGGGAAATTATAATCTCTATTATCCAGCACATAAAACAAAAATAATGTCAGTAAATGCAGAATGCCGTGATTAAAATACGTGTAATATATAACATCCGGAAGAATTCGAAATAAATGCTTTGTTCACCCTTGAAATCAAATTAGTTCATTGTTTACTATTGGAAAACAATATCTGGGTTCTTGTAGTTATGGTGTTCCCGGAAGTCGACCGGTGTAGGAAGATAACTATCTGCTGGAATTGCATCGGGATCAAATATCCCTATTTCCACTTGTCAGGAGAAGCCTAGTCTTTCAGGCTGCAGATAAACGAGGTCCACCCATGATCACATAGGTGTACAGCTCTTTGCAAACGCCATTGTCCAGGCAAAATTCTCCTCCCTAGCATGGTACAAGTGACCGCATAAAAGCAAGTATTATACAAACCGTATATTCGTCTCTATTGCATCCCATCTTTTTATTTATTTCATTAATTTAGTTGTCTATATAATAAGATATTAAATAATAGCCAACGAATTAAGTACGCGACAAGATGATTGCGTATGTCAAATTATTCTTTGAAATTCAAGTTTCAGTAATACAATTCGCCATGTATACTCCACGTATATATTTATTTAAGCTACATAAAAACGACTGGATATACTAGACATACAGCAATGTCTGTTACTTATGGTTATTTTTGTGTCAATATGTTACAACGTATATGGTTGGTTGAATAGACATATAGTACTAAATGACAGCTTTCTGTCTTTATTATCGATTTCTACCGCTTTTATTGTCAAAATTTAATAAATCGTAGCCGACACTGATGAATATCACTTGCCGAGAAGCCTGATATATTTAATTATTTCCTTAATATATTGGATTCGTTTTGTCATACGTCCACATTAATGCAATTGTTATGTAGATAAATAAAATCTAACCTTCAAAATACTATTAATATATAAAATGATGAATTCGTTTTATCATTGTTATTTTTTATCATATAAAACCAACTCTTAAATTTTATTAACACAACGTTCTTCCAGCACACAGACAGACATTAGTTTGCTAATCGTAACCATATATTTATTAAGCTAGTCATTCTTATATGCCTTGGACTAAAGGCAACGAAATTAAGCCAGAGTTCAAGGTTTAATTAAAGATGTTGTCTGAAAAGTTAAAGTCGATTAATATTTAATGATGATTTTTTTAGATTATAAAATAGTAGTTGGAAAATTACAAATTCAAAATAGTTGATTCATTATAACGGTGCGGCATTTTCATATACATTCTTCAAAACAAAGTAACGCAAGAAAAATCTCTCCTTATATATATAAGGAAACTTACGATCGCTGAATATGTTGTGTTACAAAATTCGATTTTATCGCGATAATCGTTTGGAAATCACAGATAGATAAAAATGAAAAAAGCAACTGCAGTCGCTTTGAGCCATGGTATGCACTATAACAGCTTGGGTTCTCAATTCTGCTTCACTTCGGTTAAAACTCCCAGCACAGACTTCATAATGCGAAGGTAGGACGAAGTTCAGAGGAATAACGGGATCGGACGATTGCAAGCTAACGGGACCAGATCAGAGTTTGCGAGGTTTTATTTAATGTGTCCCCTAGCACTATATCGAAGCAACGGAACCGCTACCAGCAGCAGGTATCAACACGTGACCCTCCCAGATCCGGCAAATCACGCGTCACCACTCCTGCTCAGGACGCTGAACCACCTACGCCAATGGACGAAAACTGCTGTCTTATAGAAGAAGATGTATTATGCATGTGTCCGAAAGTATGTTACGGACTAACCAACAGACAGACCTAAAGACCAATCTTATTAACAGTCCACTGAAAACAGGCGGGGAAAATTATTCAGATATCAAGCGTCTTTTTTAGCATCATAGTGTTTGTTTCTTTCAACAACAATTTTGAAGTTTATAAATCAACATACACAAACAGCAAACCGACTGACCTAATGTTCCATCTAGAATATAAATCAAAATAATATATTACTCAACACGTGAACACAAACGATAACAAACTTATACACAGCAAGTACCATTTATATTTCAACGATTCTATTATACGTGTTCTAACTCAAACCATAACGTTAAATCAACGTTATATCTGTTGAGTAAGAAGGCATAATTGCTATGAAGAAACTTATTCTTATCTTATCACACTATACCAAGTCCAGCCTCCGCCCATTCCACTGACAAATATACCTCTAATAAACCAATGTAATGGAACACAAGATTGATTCAACGATTGATACCATTTACAGTAAACATAAACTATGCATGAATTTTTAATTTAACAACATCATTATTATGTTTTAACTTCTTCACATACAAAGGTTAAGAATGACTAACAGAAGCAAAATTGAAATGCATGGTGTTGCGAGGTTAATTCCCATTATTAAAGAGAGAGAGAGAGAGAGAGAGAGAGGGAGAGAGAGAGAGAAATTAGGTTTAACGTCCACTCGACACAAACTAGGTCATTTCGTGACTAACATATGATATACTTTTTTTCAATAATTCGCTTGCGCGTAGGGGTCTTTAGCAGTGGGAGGAACCCGGATGACCCGGAGAAAACCCACGAGGTTGGACTGGCGACCCTACTCCAAACTACGCCTGTTGAATCATGGACAGGCTTTATGATATAGCGGTCACGTGCTAACCATTCGGGCACCCCCCTCACCCACTATGAAAGAGTTATCCTACGAGCACGACAAGAAGTACATGTCCCATCTGAAAGACTAGACGCTTTGCCTTGCCAGAAAAGAAAGCCCGGTTTTTCGGCCGTGGCCGTAACCGAATCCAAGAACTCCTAGTTATTAAACCATCGCCACACCAGCTGGGCTGGCATGTGTCACCTAACAGGAACTACATGAACACTTGCATAACGGAATGTACGAAGGTTGACCGAAAGATTCTACGCCTGAAAAGTTGGGTTGAAATAAACTTTTGCCAACAACAAGTTTATGTACAATAATTCAATGAATTATTATAGACACAAAATTACAACCGTAGTTTATAGTATTGCCTTTGTATGAGACCACCTCGAGGGCATCCCTATAGAGATACATGCCAACATGGTCTCCTCGAGAATGGTGCCCTATTTCTTTTCCACGGTGACGCCTCTTTCTTTTCGACAGTAAAGAAGTAGGCTGTGCAATGTAAGCGTGGCAGAGTGAACCTTGGCGAGGGGCATGACACGGCGATGGTTGATCGACGATTATCCATTCGATAGATTGGCAGTGTTGTGACATCTGTTATGACAGGTTGGGCACATATTAGGAAAACACGGGTTTCTGCAAAATGGGTGTCAAAGCTGATGACTGTGGATCAGAAACGTGTCAGATTCATGACGGTTCGTAACAATCTGCGCCGTTTTGAAGCAGAACCTGATAATTATGGATTCGTCACGTTCAACCAGAATCCAAAATTCGATCTAAACAATGGAAGCATCCACAGTCACCAGCCCCCTATAAAGCCAGGTCAGTTCCTTCTGCTGGAAAAGTGATGGCTTCAGTTTGCTGGTTAACTGTCTTGAAAACAACCACAATATCAATGGAAGATATTGCGTTGTGCTGACCTCCTGAGACAGCTACGTGATCTATCAAAGATAAACGCCGGGGAATGTTCATAAATCGGCGATTGTCATGTCAGCGATCCACAACCATCCACCTTTGGCCCTGTCAGACTTCCACTGGTTTCCAAAAATGAACTAACCGGTCGTTATTTTTTTTGGATAAAATGATGACGTCATGTCAGTGGTTGACGACTCTTTTAGAGTGGCTGAAGAAAATTTCTTCCTGCCGGCATCTAGGCCGTGTAGCACCGTTGGCAAAAATGTGTATATCTCGAAGGGGACTATGTAGAAAATTAAATGGAAACCATTCATTTTCAAGTACACAGCGTTCACAGATAGGCTTAGAACTTTTCAGCCATCCCCCGTAAGTTTTGAATGGACAAAAAAAATCAGAATGCATAGTTGGCCCGATCAGCATAACTCATTGTCGATGGCATTCTTATGGCCTTGCCTGTTTTTACCAGAAACAAACAGAACAAAATCCCGTTTATTTATATAGAAGAATTCTAGTTTTCGAAGAAAAATTTGGTACATCTCGAAAGACCTGCATAGATAGTCAAGACAAAAGTTAAACGTGCCAAAATATAAAAAATCAATTATAAACACTTTTTGTAAAAGTGATCGTGGCGTATCGTGAGCAATCGTTTGGCATCGCGAGTCATGATTCAGCGATCTATTACAAGCTATCAACCCAGGCACTGTTAGATTACGTCATATCAAGTTAGCTTCTGTTTATCATAGAAGTCCAGTAGGAGACCTGTTGATAAATCTAAAAAGCATGTGACCCATCTGATATTCAGATTGCTATATTTCAACTGAACCAATAGTGTATTTTCGATTTATATTAGACCACGTTCGGCCATTCATAAACATTGTAACGCAATCGAAGTGTGACTTTAATCTGAACAGAAATCTCAGAAATCAGAATAAAGTACAAAGTGTGACTTTAATCTGAACATAAATCTCAGAAATCGGATATAAGTACAAAAGTATCAATAATTTGTTGTGTATTTTAAAAAATACTCTATTGACTTTTGAACACACATGTATCAGTTCACAATCAATAACTTTTTTGGACTACATCGCGCTCAAATCTCAACATGCGTTTGATTGATTAACGTGGACTAATCAATAGTTTTTTTTTTATTATTTTACCATGGATGTTGATATACTGATATCTAGGTAACTAAAATAATAATAAGTGGCATGGTTAATTAATAATTATTATATTTAGAATATAAATATGTGTATTTCTTTATATTAATAGAAATATGTTTATATAACAAGTAATTCTAATTCTTAGTTGTATATTTTCATTGTTTTTTTTATTATTATTTTAATAAATTTACAGGAAAAATAATTGAACTGATGGTAGACGATGTCGGCAAAACTGCACAATAAAATATAGCCAGAACAGAATACAAATTACATAAGATTGAATCTCAGGTTTATACATTCATAAGAAAACTTCAATTTCAAAAGTTTACAGTATATCTAAAGACTAGATCTATCGTAAATGTAAACATTATGGCATCTATTTAGAACGACTCATGTTACCGTATAAAATGCAGAATATATGCCCATGTTGGTTGTAAAACATACTTGCAGCTTAGAAATTGTTAATGGTATTTTAATCAAATACTGCAAGTGAAAATTGGCCAACGGTGTAGCTATTGATTTTTAAGAACGGTAAACGCAATCAGATATATCTAAACGAAACTGTCAATTGGTTGTCATTATCCAATTACTAGATAGACTCACAGAAACAAGGCAACGTCTTGTGGCAGATATAGCCTATATAATCGGAGACACGTTACTTATGTTACGTAAAGGTCTTTATCATTGAGGTGCAAGCATTTGACAATTACATTTATTGAACCAGTATGTGGTTGGTACGTCATAGTAGTTGGATCGTCATATTTCTGGAACAGATACGAAACTGACGTGTATTTTACTTACATATGATCTCCTTCAGTGTAGATGGCACCACCACCACTATCATGAGCTGAAGGTGTACTTGATGTCGATGTCAAATGTATTGTCTGTTCGAGACAATCTCCGGTCACAGACGAAGCGCGGCGTAAACTCTGTCTCCTAGCTGCAGCTGATGAAATTGGAGGAGTTCCACCACCAGTTGTAGTTGCTGCTAATTCTCCAAAAAATCTCACCATAGACGGCATATTGGGCAGATGGGTCCTACACTAGCGCTGGTCGTTCCGGTCACCAAACAGCTTAGCATTCGTACGGAACACTGAGGCGTTGGTGGAAATATTTCACTTTGACACCAGAGCAACTTGGACATTAATCCTTAAGTAAAGGTCTTGGAGTGATTTATATGATTCCCACACTCGCACTTTCCGGTAGATTTTATTTAGAACACAGAATGAAACGTTTACATTAATCTGTAAACTTAAATATACAGATTAGGCCAACACCACCAACGAAATATCCAAATCCGATAGATTTGATATTGCTATTTTAGTTCCAACAGCACAACAATATGAGTGGGAATCACGAATATATTATTATTCTTTGGTCTACAACGAACTTGATTTAGATTCGGTGCTAATGACTTCCCACTATAGGTATAATTCACACTTAGTCTACCCAGCGAAAACAAAATAAGAATTTATGGAGCTAAGGTGACCCAATTTAATCCTTATTTCACAAAGTGTTAAATTCCAGGAATCAACAATTTAGAAAGAGCATACGGGGATATGCAAAGTAAAGATGTTCCAAAACTCTGTAGAATGTGGCATAATAAACTTCCAACAATGTTTTTACCGTCTAATTTACCAAAAAGTCTGGAAGCGCTCCAAAAACTGTAAGAAGTTCTGGTCGGGGTAGTATTAAATAATCGCGTGTCTGTACTTCGTCACACGTCCACTATCCACCATTAAAATACAACCAAGGCGTATAACGCTCAGGTAAAATCATGGGAGATAAACGATTAACGTTAATGTACGATGATATCAACCGATTTTTTTTTCTTTTTCACAATGATAGCACTGTCTTTAAATTGTTACTGATATTAAGATAAATACTACTTGGACCGGTTAATACTTTTAAACGGAGGAAGATTATCCCTTGTATCTAATATCAAGGTTCCATTTCCCCTTACAGGTTTATTATAACTAAGAATTATCTTGTTCTTGTTGAATGCAATTGTTGATACAAGAAATAAAGCCCGTATCCGTTATTATTTCCAAACAATCCAACACCATCGATATGTTAAATCAGTTTAATCAAACATTCAGGGTGAACCTATTTGAGAGTGATGGATATTTCCAGTCCAAATCCTGTTAGCGATATTTATGTTGTTTATGTTTCATGTACAACTTAAAAGCACTTTCTTGTGTTTATATAATTGATACTGACAAGAAAATACCACCACATGGGTATAACCCAGAATTTTTCGTTAATTAAGATATCACAAATACCTTTACACTCTTTACGAAATATACTTTAAAGTCACTTCTGATATCTTTTTAATTATAACTGACAGGTAAACACCGGCACATTGTTAACGTGAACCACCTTGGCAGAACATATATTAAATAAAGCAGCTGGTAAACTGAACACAATCGCTAAAGATCTATATCTGACTCCAATTCTTGTTTTTTAACTTCTGTAATAAGTATGCTTTTAAAATATTTAATAACCCACGTACGATTTATTAAATCAAAATTTATACCCAATAATAGTTACACATAATTGAATTTAACGAATATTGGATTCTGTACTCCTACACGACTTTTTGCCGATGTAAAAAAAAGTTAAATGTCGAGACATGTGGGCATGAGATCGCTATACGATCTTAAGCCATTTATAACACAGAATAAATTGAACCTTGTCAGAGTTTGTTTGCACTTGATGTCCGATTCGAATACCACGGATCAAAGAAAGGTTGTCGTAAACTGAAGAAAAGAAGCTTTGCTGTTTTACCTGGTCTAGGTTTTTCTACGCTAAAACGTCAGCACTATGGATCTGTGTTCGTGATTGACAATTAACATCTTCACATTTCGTAGACATAGATAAGAGAACTGTATCTGTTCTTCCGTCCATTATGTTGCCTCAACTTTCATTTTAATAAAATTATCTTCGCAAGACCTTTTAAAAAAAGAGATGGGATGTCTCAGCTGCCTTACGCAACAACACTTCCCAAAACGTATGTTAAGATGAAAAATCCAATTACCTTTTCCAGCTAATTATTCGTTAGTTTAATGCATCAACGACTTAAGCTTATTTCAGAAAATTAAACTGGAACACGAGTTTGAACTTTTCACCGACTTCGTTTAACTTTAAAAGTTCTAAATAGACGCTGTGTCCCAGCAACGCATGTATCTCACTATCGTTTACTGTGGAATTGTGTTTCTTAAGATTGTCCCACAGAGAAGAAAGAACCGTTTATTTGCCTAGCCTTTAGCCAAGGTGTAGAAATAAATAACTATATACTAGAATACACAAACAGTAATAGGACAATTTGAAATGTCATGATTTTCTGGTCTTAATAAGAAAAATATTAAGACATGGTGTTTAATTAATAGTGGTTAAAAATCAAACTCTCGGGTCTTTAAATAGAAGTTCAAGTGTTGAATATTAAAGACCTTGGAATAAATCAAAATATAATTGATATATTGTTCTCGGTTTGAATGTGTGTATTTAAACACAGCTTAATTCTTCCACGAGTAATAGTATATATTCCGAGAATAAAGCTGTATACATTAAAATAATTATTTTGGTCGGTCTTACATCAGAAAGGCCGATTGTGTGGCACGATATTTATTAGAAGATCCCATCAAGCATATCCTGTCTAGAGATAAGTTTCCTGAAATGGAAAAGTCCTGGCTGCTGATCTGAGATTAAACAAACTCGTTAAAATTTACCAAGATTCCCATAAACTTTTACGTCATTAATTACATATCCATCTACCAGATCAGCGGTTTAAATGAAAGAGAAAAGATACATGTGGGAATATTGTTGATTCTAATTTAATTAATTTAAAAAGCCCGTTGTAGGTGCACGACTAGCACGCCTCTGGTTATGTAGTTTGTGCTGCTGTGAATACATGTGAACCATCTCTTATAGCATAACCATTCCAACAAGCACATAGACTTTCTTTGTATCCATCAATACGACCCATCAAATTAAATTCATGTTTATAATGCTTTAATTGAATAACACATCCACTTGCAGTTATAATCCAGCATGTCTACTGGATAAATAGACCTCACCCTGGAACAAATTAAACACTAGGTATCCATATGCGTGTCTCTGAAATGTTTCGATTTGAAGTTCCGTTTACTTTTATCAAAATCTTAAATATACATACAACATTTAACTTTTTATCAATCCTTTTCGTCTATCTAACCTACATCCTTCACATACTGTTACCCCTCACAGTGTTCGAAGACGAATAGTGATCTAAACTCTCTCACAGATGTTCATGCCTTTCAAAATATGATGGATACAATCACTAGTGGCCCACATCCAGTAACAGTTTTTATCATATTCTGGTGTTTGGAGATTCAAGATGATGATCGACGGCATGGACCTGTCAATAACACACCCTTACCAATATGACGGGTTAATTAGAAAAAAACGTATAACATAATATATAATATATAACTGCAAGCAATTACTTCTTCTAAAAGTTAATTTGGATTCCTTTAAGACAATTCGATATTATACATAAAAAGTTGTGTGTTAAGATGTTTTCGTGGCAATTTAATCGCTAGCCCCCTGTTGAGTGGGCCGAGATTAACTCGATAAAACAGTTCCTTAGGATCGGTTACTAATGTAAATAACAACGCATATACATATTAACTGTACGTACCAGAGTCTGAAACATAACATAAAATTAAAATGGTTTATAATTTACTTGAAGACAATTACTTCCGCAAGACTGGTGTCACTCATGCTGTTAAAAAATTAATTACATTCGCCAATATTATTTCCAATCGCCATTCAAGTACCCACTTCCACAAATGATCCAAGACATTAATTCCGTTGACTTTAAGAAGGTTACCAAGGTTTTTCGAAATCAACCTAGAACAGCATAGATCAACATCGTATCAATCGGACGTTATAGCAACGAATCATTGCTTTAAACAATCACGGATCAATGCACATTGGACGATAAGTGTCTGAAAGAAGTTCTTGAAAACAGGTGTAAATTTCTACTTCCAAGCCTTATTATCTCCCTTCTGTGAATTTAAACACCGGTTTATCGCTTACCACTGCCTGTCTTTACAGATCCTAACATGTTGAAAGAATAAAGGTGTAAATCTTTAGAGAAAATGTTTTCCTTGGACGAATCCATTCAGCTTGATTTATTCTCCGGCAGCTGTTAATTGCATGCAGTACTATTTTCACAGGTTATCCGAACGACCGTTTTCTGGTAGAATCATAAGAACTCTGCTACTAATGACAATATAAAAAATATAGGGGATTAAGCCACGCGTGTTCACATCAACCCAGTGGTTATCAAAACACACAACATGTCAGAATGATGATGGCAGATTATAAAACCTTGAATATTTCCAGAAAGTAAGCGATGAAAAACAACAAGAAAGCACAAGACCGGTGATGAAAAGTTGTTTTCAAGTGCATGGTCTTCCACGTAAATAAAATCCTTGATTGAATACATTTCATATCCAATTGCATCTAATTTACGAAGATGCGTCACTTCACATAGAGGCTGATGATCCTATATTCATAATAGACCTTGATTACTGTCAAAATGTTTATAGCCAGCTCGGAATTAACGTCACTGTATATGTTCTAATTCCATAAAAACAACCTTTATATTCAGTTTCTAACAACGAGTCTATCGAAAGGTCGTAATATATAACCAATGCACTAGTAAGGCCGGTGAATAAATATTGGCCCAACAAACCCGGCTAAACACAACCAAATGGCACCAGTGGTATCCACGTGTCTGCGAGGCCTGAAGTTTTTGGATTTGAAGCCAACCAGACACGACACGTTTTAAAATTAACCCCGGAACGCTCGTAAATTGACTATAACTAAAAGGTCATTTTATATCGTGCATTCGATAAGTTAAGCACATATTTCCGTGCAGCGCTGTGATTGATAAGCAGAATAAACGGAATGATCTGTATTATTTAACGCCGGGTTATAGACTATCCCCCGCTTCGTCTTCTACCATTACCCAAAACCGACACAAACGACCTCTGGAGGGAGGCACCTGAATTCTAGAAGAGTGGTCCGTGGCGTGTTTGCCGAGCAACGAATATTTCTTCTTTCGAGTGAAGACTAGAATAGATAAATTACCTACACATATATATGTATTTATATATTTTGTGACTATCCCGATGATTGACGTCTGTCTGATGCACGCGAACAGCACGCGCATTGCAATACGTGTAGCAATAATAAATATGCTATTATCAGATGGTAGCAAATGGCTTCGGCGCATATTGTTCAAGATTTCAGCATTACCTATCTAAACAAAATTATCTTATACTTTTTCAATTCTACTTTACAGATAATGATATTTAAATGTATTTACTGGCAAGATCTTAATAATGAAGCCAAGCACGCGGAAAGGAAATGGTATCTCCATATTCATTTTCTGCTTGGATATAAACAAAATTGGCTTTAAATTACTTTTCTAGGCTAAAGCAAGTCGTTTAACAGAATTACCGCCAATTAAGCGGTTTTTCATTACCAAATGTACAAGACCAAGTTAGTTTATTTTCGTACAAAAAAAGTTTGTTATCAAAAAGATTAAAGTGTGGTAACTTGATGCAGCTCTCGCCTGCAAGCCTCAGTCTTCAAGCCTCTTACATCGATTTATCTTATGTAAATGGATCGGAATACAAATAAACAATACGTGTTGAGTTAGATCATCCTCTAACTAAAACTAAACAAATGTTTTTACCTATTAATTTGTTTTCCTTAAGACAAACATATCTTATAAGAATAGCTGATTAATGATGCTTTTTCAACAGCAGATAATTCGGTAGTTTGCCAAAATGTTTTTTTTTTGCAGCCATCTTGATACTAAGAAAACATGAAAGAATTCATGGAAAATAACTGCAGGTATGGAGTATTAAGTACATATAATTATATTTTGGTTATTTATAATGGTTTATATTACAATGAATCATTCAACTCTTCATATTGGGATTCTGACCTTTTAGACTTTGAGAGAAAAATATTAAAGCAACAAAAACCCGTATTTGATAGTCTAAATATTTGCGGTCCATCCCCGTGGGTATAACATGTAGCACAGATAAATTGTGAATCACAATGGCTGCTCTTGTCAAGTTCACCTGCTAATGATTAAAGCAATGTCGGTAGTCTACGTTGGTACTTTTTCTAATTTAAAATAACAGAACATGAATGATAATTGTACTTAACTAATGACAGTTATTAACACAATTATGTAGATTTGCAGCTGGACTAATGGCGTCAGCCTCACAGAACCTTCGGCATTATTTTCCAATACTTGTTCTAAAAGTGTGGTGGGGGGGGGAGGTGCGGTCGCTTGATTTAACAGGTGCGTTTTGAATCATATAGTCTTCACGGCGTGGTTCAGTCTGATTACAAGACAGATTTATATTTCGTTTCGTGTTTTTTTTTATACTTTCGATGGCCTACACTTCAAAGACATGTAAAACGAAATTTTGAACTTAAAACCGAAACGAAATAGGACCCCTGTTTTAATCAGATTGAGCGTGATTTCGAACCCAATTTTGTACGTGACAATATTATGTATATGGACGCCTTTCCATCCTCGTGGATTTTATCCGAGTGTTCTCTATGCTAAATAGGGCCTACTTGATTTGTGTTAAATGGACTTTTAACTTTCTTTCTGCATTTCAATGGCAACTATAGAAATGAAACGGCGTATGAATTTAGCGTTAATAATCCAATAAAAGATATTCATCAGTAAACCAGTAGGCCTATAGTTAATCGTCAAACTAAATTGTTAACACATAAAATATCATTATAAAATTTAAACGACATTAATTCAGAATTATCTGAAAATGGACGTTTGAAGCCAATTCAGTTTTATTGACTATCTCATGATGTCATTATCTTATCGAAATGTAAAAATAACAATTAAATATACACTTGCTTATCTATTTATTCAATTGTTATCATACGTCATTCGTTTCTATAAATCAACTTGTACAACTAGTGAAAAGATAAAGTATGTGATAAAATCAGTGCACGTTTGCCAAACTATTTATTTTGTAGCCATAATACTCTTTGATAGAATCGGCAAGTTACCTTAATGGACATGCTTACTTTAGAATGCATATCGGCGGCCGAGTTTATTGTAAACCAGGGCCCTGTTTCAAGAACTTTTAACTAAAGATAAAATCTAAATTTAAGTAAATACTTCGATTTTCATTGGCTAAGCACTTAAATCAATCTAATATTATTCAATCAAATTACTAAAATTTGGATTATATCTTAGTTAAAAATTCGTGAAACACGCCCCCAGTTAATTAGTAATTGTTAATATTAGTAAACTGAATGTTACCGTGTGTTCACTATGTAAATAAACAAGGTGGTGGGGTGAGTTCGGGTGGTCTACTTTTGCGTATTAGATCTTAATGTCGTCTGTTATTGAATCAAGAGGCGTGGTTTCAATCCTAAGCGTTGCGTTTTTCCCGGATCTCCCAGTCTTGTCCTACTGCTAGAGAATGAACGCAAGCAAATTATAGAAATAACAATCGTACCATAATATGTTTCGAAATTAACTAGTTTTTGTCGAGTGATCGTTTAATTTCACACTTCCCCACTGTTGACGTTATCTAGAGAGTATATTAAAACTTGGTAACAAATTTCACGGCTATTTGCCTCATCACAAAACAAGAACTAAATCTCTGATTTCATAGTTCACCCATTACCAGATAACTATGAACAAGTAACTCGTTTCGAGGAAGAACAACGAGATGAATAGCGTTTGGGGCCCAGTTAAGATATACCTTATAATCAAACAATAACCATAAATCAGATTTCACCTGTATTAACCAGATAATTACAGAGTTATAACACAAACTGTTCAACACAGAATATCTAATCAAACCGCTATTTCGCCGTGTTTGCTCATACTTTAGGAAAAGCTATTCGGAATTTAAATCTTTGAAACTGCCATAATTTTAAAAGAATGCATTGTTCCGTAAATGACATGATTATCTAAAAATAAATGAAATGAAATAAAGTGGGGTTTAACGTCCTACTGTTTTGCTTTGACTAATGGAAACGGGATGTAAACAATATGTGAATATCACCCTATAAGTTAGTTGTGTGTTTGGGGATCTGGACTGAATAATTCAAATACTGACCCGAACAGAAGTTCCAACATTTCAAAGGCAACGTCTAGAGCGGACTAGATAAGGCCAATTTATTTTCTACATTTGACGATATGTCCTGTTGTCATCTACATGAAGGATCCGTAGACGCGGATTCGATCTGAATAATACGCTTTTCGGTAAGAACATCTTTCAATTTCATGCTGGTATGTTGCATCTTAATGTTTTCAACTAAAACTCATATTCTTGTCTGGCTTTAATTGAGTAACTGAAAGAGAAAGAACCTTTTATGAAGAATAAGAAGCTGGCTTTACGGAGTATTATAATACCATGCAACATTAAACATTAGTATTATGTAGTACTGGGCAATTTGGAGACATCGACGGATCATTCATCCATTAGCATACAACGCTTTGAAATGTATCCTATCATCCAGTGGAATCATGATGTATCAAATAGCGATTTGATTTTACTGGAAATCCTACAGTATTGTAATTAACCTTTAGTTAAGGTAATGAAGCCTGTCTAGACGTCATATTAATAAGAGAGAGAATGGGAGATCGCTTGCGTTCTCTCAATATGTGTTACACTGAACGTGTTAATGAGTTACATATCTCGAGACAAACTGATCGTAAATCACTTCACACCCCACATGATTTTATGCCAAAATTATGCAAGGATGTTTTCTTTTCTGCTATGGTTAATAACAAAACAACTGTTGGGTATTGAGTGATGTAACGGTCAACGATACCACTGTGTCAAACAGGTTCCCTCACATTTCATCAAAGAACATGGCACCCGTTGTTGTCACAACCATCTTTCCTGAAAGTTTTGCATTTTGTTCTAAGAGTTCCCACTTTTTAATGCATTGCCTGAGGAATATGAAATAGTTGTGGCAGACACGAGCGCTATGCGTTGATTCTCACACTTCATCAAAGAAAACATGGCACCTGTATCTTTCCTTCATCTATTTCAGCATTGCTTATCTTTACATGTAGAACAAATGCTTTGGGAGTATGCACTACTTCTTGCAGACACAACTCTTAAGAACACATTCAGCTATAGACCTAACGTTATTGCATTAGCTACGTGTATCTATCTATCCCTCAAAATAGTTAAAGAATTATGGCACCACGATTGGGGCGTGAATACATGACTTGCAGAACATAACTGTAAACCAAGGTAGTTAACACATTAACTCTATAGATCATAAACTTTTGGATTTAAAGGGCATGCTCGGCAATCAGTAAAGGTGTAAAATCAATACGGCCAATACTGGTTCGAATCCAGTAAATAATGGATCACGGTCAACAATGGTAAAGCACCATAATAACCTACATATTCAAGTAATAAAGCGTCATTAATTGTGTAAAAGTCTGGTAATTTTACAGTCTTTGCCACAAATCGTCCCGGTAACAGGGTCATACAGGTTGTACATTAATATTGCATGGATGATAAAAGCATATATAAAAATTTTACCACGATATATGGCGTCTGCTCGGTGCACTTAGAACGGATTTACAGGCCATAAAAACAGGCTGTAACGGTCCTTAAGTTTACGATCTCCACTTATACTCCATTCTTGTAATCCATCATAGAACATGTACATTGCATCGTGATCATTGCATAAAGAGATGACTTGTATAGCACATGTTCTGCAATAACTAGACGCCGTACTAGTCTTTTAATGTAAAATTACAGACTGTCAGCTCGTCTAGTAGCAATGATTTTACAGGTTATACAAGCTTGTTAATGGTAATGAAAGTTTCTTTAACGGGGTTATTACATATTTAAAGAAATTGAAGTTAATGTTAACGAGAAGAACATGATTCAGGTAATAGTTTGTCCTTTTACAAGTTAAAATGGTTAGCTTGATCTGAACTTCCAAACTAAATTTTGTTTTCTGACATCCAGATTATCCAAACCTTAACATATTTCGTGATATGGGAGCTGAGTATTAGGTCGACCGTTAGCAAGTCGCCCGACTGCTTCAGGCCATTAAGGAACCTGGCTATTTACCTATCCGTGTTATAGTTGGTGTATTTGTTTCGGCAAATGTTAGAACATCATCGAGTTTTAATTCAAACATGTCCTGTGTATACTTGGACGTCTTTGACGAAATCTCTTTGTTTCGGTATCAATAAGTATTCAGTTAAAATATGTTTAAAATGAAATGAAATAAGGTTTAACGTCTTGCGTTTCTGTAACGACTGTGATGATGAAGACAGGCACATTCCATACAGTGTGCAAAAGGGGAAATTATGCCTACGACCTACTCCTATTGTGAATTCCAACTGTCCTGGGCTCTTTCCCGAACGGTGAGACAATGTTTTTGCCAGATCCTCCGCCTTGCACCACTGAAACGTCCAGGTATGTCATTAACCATGTACGTGTAATTACAATATGTTCTGTAGATCAAAAACGGTAAACCTTAAAAAAATATGCAAGAACACTGTGGATAATAGAAAAATAATTATTACATGTAATTACTTCTACATGTAAACGCTTTATATGGCTTCGGGGTAATTTCACCTTCATTTGATTTCATCTCTTATAGCAAGAAATCAGCGGCTTAACTCCTTTGATTGCCTTTCGCAAAAGAAAAATGCCATTTGAAACACTGGAATGGATCTTCGGGGAGCAGATGTCAATTAAGTCACGTGGATGATGTATAGACATGATTGACAAGTCGTGTGAAAGCATCCAAGATGGTGACAGTGATTGATACGGGAAATAATAGTCAATGAATATATGAACACATGAATTAGTATCAAAGCTATATGAATACATGTTGAAGTTCTGGTAATGGAAAGTTGCTGCATCTGTCTTGATTGAAGGTAACGCATAACTATCGTGGATTTGTTTACTGAAAACATTACACAATGCTTATTCTAACTTCATGAATGTCAAACATTATTAATAGCTGTCATGGATTTAAACTTAATTTAGTCCAACATACTTGTCGATCTACTCCCGTAGCAAGATATGCTTTAGAAAACACAAGTTGATCAAGCCTTGTGTCATAGCAAGATATGCTTTAGAAAACACAACTTTATCATTCCTCGTGCACAACAAGCGACTTGAGTCTTCTACGACTAAAAGGTCAACACACTCTATTGACGACTGTGTGCTATTGCCATACAGAGATAGTGCATATGTAGCAATGCAATATGTTACTGTAATTATAAATATTATTCCAGCTGAGTTGGTCAGGATGGGGGGGGGGGGGGATGGGGGTGGTAAGAGGAGATGGGGAGGAGTGTTTTGTCTAAATTCAATACAGAAGCACATGTATATTGCCATACGTCTAACTTGCAGTAGACGTTTCAGATAGATTTTCACAAAATAATATTTTCAGGGTCACGTTTTCCTCATATTTTGATCTGATAGGAACAAAATGAATCCCTTGCCAACCCCTAATGTTATACGCTGGGACAAAATTCTTCAACAGCGTTATATCAACATAAAAATACTGTAAGTCCATATGGGGTTCGTGTTAACTCTAATTAATTTCCCGGTGTTGATTGGTGGACCACTTCATAACAAGCTGTCGATATTTAAGCCTAATTGTTAGTTATGGCGGACAATTGTAGGCCGACTAGAAAATAATGACTGATTTATCGTTTCCTCGTCTGGCGTTTCCAACCTTTTCGTGTTCACTTGGCTTCACATTACCCCAATACCGGTAATATTTATAGGCATTTAGCTGTGGTTAACGTGTCACATATTTTCTTATTGTTAAAGTCCTGTGTCGGTATTTTTTAAAGAGACGTTGGCGCTTTGGGGGGTGTGAGTGGTTGCAGAGAAATAATTTTAGATTTAACGTAATTTACGAGGAGTACAATTTTTTGTGGTTTTCAAAGAGTTTTACGAACATCGCAAGTAGGTCATTACATGGACTTTCTTGAATTTGCGGAATCTAAGATTATTTTGAATTGTGGTATTATTCAAAATTAATAAAATTGTCTGATGAGAGTTATAATGCCTCTTTAAAACGAAAATCGTTCCAGACAATGGTTACGGTCAATATGGGAATTTTTCAGTCTAAATTTACGCTTACAATGCGAGGCGGGAATTTCTGTCTTGGCAGCAGCTATTCCTAATAATAACTTTCGGAGACTAACCGTCAGAGATCTGTCAAAATGTGAACTAATGACCAGTTTGATGACTTAGTACACATCCTGTCCAATCCCACAGGCGTTAACAACAGTCAGGTGAAGACTTAGTTTTAAAATATAATTATTCCAGACAAACACAAACGATTCGAATCCCTGGCATTAGGACTGTAATTCAAGAGATGTGGAATTGGATTTAACGTCCTTATTTTATGCACAGACTGGTTTAATGAAGACCAGACACTGTCTTTGGCAGAGCCTCTATCCTGCACTACTAACAAGAGGAAACCAAGCTAATTAGTGAGCCAGTGCTTTACTCGTTGAGTCACCACGTCTCCCGTAAATCAAACGCTCAAACCACACAAATAATGCGCCGTTAGGGGGGTTCATAGTACTTTAAGCTCATATAAGCAGATTGCTGCCTACCATTGTTAGCTATCTAATTTGATCATTGAAGCGAAGACCTGTCGCCTGAAACCGCCATTTTCATCGATTTCTGCAATGCTAACTCAAGTTCCTGGCAGTCATTAAATGAGAGGAAGTTAAGAGTGGTAAAAACAACACAATTATTCCGTAGAAATGAAAAGAAGGTTTCCGTTAGTTATAGAAAGGATTGGAAAATCTGTTAAAATCAACATGGCGTCAACATTTCAATGTCGATGCATTAAAGGGGGACGAATGGTCAGCACGTGCGCGCTGTATCATAAAGCCTGTCACGGAATCAACTGGGGTGGTTTCGAATCACCAGTTGTACGTTGCAAGGAAAAGGGGCTCATGTCCATCCTCGTGGGATTTCTCCGGGTCCTCTGGTTTTTCCCCACCGCTAAAGACCCCTACGCACAAGCGAATTATTAAAATAAAAAACAAAAAATAAACAGCATATGTTAGTCCCGAAATGACCTAGTTTGTGTCGAGTTGACGTTAAAACCCATTTTTCTCTCTCTCCCTATTAAAGGGAATGCCGTTGTAGTTTAGTTTGGCTTACAATTGAACACAAAATTTGTTATATCTTAACAGTGGTTTTGTCTATAGACATGAATGTTCAACAAAAATGGTCTAGTCATTTTAAGAAGAAGCACAATGCCAACACCTATTAAGCTACCAATTCTTTAGTACTTCCGTCAAGACAATACCACTCTTCCAGCAGGTTAAACCGTCAAGACAATGCCACTCTTCCAGCAGGTTAAACCGTCAAGACAATGCCACTCTTCCAGCAGGTTAAACCGTCAAGACAATGCCTCTCTTCCAGCAGGTTAAACCGGTTTCAAGCGTCCCAGTAATCATGCATTGAAATAACCCAGCTTTACTGTAGGTTAAGGTTAGTGGCTAAACGAGTTTCGAATTGTATCTCTAAATGTACAATTAAAGTGGCGAGGGCGAAGGTTTTGTCAACAATCTAGTTGTGAGCACCTGTGTATATATGTGCCATTGGCCGAATTCTTAACCTGATGAGTTTCTCGCGAGGAGAAGATAAGGACCCTGGAGCAGTGAGATACCATTTCCATTACAATATTACCCCACCACTTTATTCAACAAACAAGGCATGTAATGATATCCGTGAATCCGTGCATGTTCGTTATTACCAATGGACGCCCACTCACAGCACAAAGCTTGAATAAATACTGAAGTGTTATTCACTAATCGGCCTACGAGTGTCCACTTTATCATGCAACCAAGCTTACACATATCGTAAAGTAATTATACATAGGCTTCATCTAACACTTAATGGACCATCTCATACTTAGGATATTTATACCTTATTTCTAAAGCTGTCAAAGTCGAGTTGACAGTCGCCATAATCACCGCAGTCACTTCCGGAAAGCGGTAGAGACGAAATGGTCAGTTGACAGTCGTTATAATCCTCAATGTCACTTCCGGCTTTCAAGGGAAACGACAGAAAAAAAGCGTCATTACTTGTTTCCGCAAGCAATATAAATGTGGGATTGATTGGTTCAAGGACAACAATAATTAATACCTTAAATTAGAGCTTTGCATGCATATGCTGGACTACTTGAATCATGACATTAAAGAGACATTACCACTCTCGTGAGGAAATTAATTATTATGACTTTCGAATAATACAATTTCAAAATCACCCTAAAGTCTAATTATCGAATATTCTAACCTCGGGCTCAGTTAAAGCTCAGTGAAAACCAATTTAAACGGTTTATATCTCAACGCTTAAATGTAGGGAATATATATCTCAATCCTTGCATACGATCTAATTCGGGCATCTCCGATATTACGATAAGTACTTGGTGAAATCACAAGAAATCGAAATTTGTTTTTATCAACCAACGAAGTATATTGTACTTTTCATTGTAAAACTGGTTAACCGTTTTTGGAATTTCGTTTTGTGTCGCCAATTAATACTTTAATATAAATGTTTTATTTAGTTGTGGTAAATTAAAAGCGCTAGGAAAAAATTAAATCTTCGAATGTTTTCTTAAATTAGCACTACAATAGACATAATAATGTAACATTCAATATTATCGACAAAGGCACGCCAAATGGCTGCGTTCGTATTTCATAAAGGCTGCCTTGGTACTTTCCCTTGTAATTGTTTTTAATATAGCATTAAAAACGTTTTACCTTGTAATAATCGAAACAAGGTTGATTAAGAGTAGTTAACTGTGCCACAAACAGAACTTTATTTGAACAAATTGTCGTAAAGTAATCGATTATCAAATCATCATGCATTCTTTATAAACCGTTATGTAAACAATGATTAGAATGGTAACGTTGAGCTGGATGGTCAGTGGTGATGGTCTGTGAAAACCGGAATCATTTGTTCTCATTAATCAGACTTTTATCATAATAAATATCGTATACGCATATTGATTTAAAATTCTAACAGTTTCAGCTCCAATACTTACAGTAGTATCAACTAATGACTACCGTGTATCCCTTTATAACATAGCTTACTGTAAATAAACGCCATTTTGTTAGCCGATTTATTTAAACGACAATATTGGAGTAAGCCATTATCACATAATATGTGATAGAACTAGATAAACACATTCCAGGTATAATTTTATCATAGATCATTGCTTCGGTAGATGCATAACGAAGATTTGAAGAAATGGAAGTGACGCAAAACATAGAAAACAAGAGTAACGAGCGATAACAGATAGACGGCCTAATTTTTTCTCACTGTTAATTCTTTCGAAGACGAAAAGTTGCGAGAGGATCTGAAAATTTAAAAAAAATAGAATGTCACTAGATTAGAGAAAACGAGAAAAATAGAAAAGTGCCAAACATTCACTTGTTTTTATTTATTCTATACTAAAAACATTGTAATGCACGGACTTTTTCAGTTATCATTTCGTAGATAATGGCTGACATTTTGGCGTACACGTAAAGGGTCCCTTGGCAATAGTAATTCCATATAAGAGTAGGCCTTAAGATCTGCTGCCCGGGCAACATTTCCTCATCGCACACTGATCGGAGCAAAACAGTAGAACGTTAAACCCCATTTCATTAAATTCAATTCTTGTTCTTGCTAGTGCTAACGTGTATTGTACAAAAAATGTACCAGTAATCCGAGGATAGCTTAAATTCTTTCATGAACTTGAACACTACGATATTTCAAGTTAATTAGATGATAAATTTGGTGTCGACAAGCAACTGTGAACGACGGAAAGACAGGAGTGACGACATTATATGACAACATTTCTTTGTTGGCGTTTAGGAATTGGCAAGTCTATATTTATGCAAAGGAAGTATAACAAACGATATCGACGTAACATGCCAATATATAGAGAATCTCCTATGAGTGTTTTTTGATATCAAAAAATATCAACACAAGTTAATAAAGTAAAAAAAAACGAGGCTCTGCCGAGTTTTTTTACTTTATCAACGAGTGTTGTTATTTTTTGGTATCAAAAAACACGAGTTGGAGATTTTATTTATCACCCAATCCTTTCTTACATGCACAAATAAATAAATATAATTCTTTGGTATAGATTTCACTTTTATAGAACCTAATTACATTACAGCGTAGTGATACATCAGTTTTTGAAAGCAGTTTAGCTATTGTATAGTCCTATATACTGACCCAGTTTTGTCCTTCAAGGTCAATTAAATAAAAGCAGTTTCCTTTTTTTTTATAAAAAAGTCACTCTTTACTTAAACAAAGTGGTTTCTTTAAAATAAAAGAAAGTAGTTCCTTTTTGATTGACCAATCAAATGTACCGGTATGTAAAGCGATATCACCACTGTGTAGGCTATATATCTCAGTAGATTATGTAATTTATCACACAAGCGATATCTACTGTCAAATGTATTATTGGGTGATAAAGTGTAATAGTATACATGTACTTGGAGAAGCAAAGTGGCAGTCAACTCTGCCTATCGCATGACAACTGTCGTGGCGATTATCTAAACCATTGAACTGTAAGCTAAACTTTGTTGTCGAATGCTCTTGTTGGATAATTCATAGCGAGACTTGTGTGGAGAATGGTGCCAATAGTGGGGAGAGTTTAAACACAGTTATGTCCCTTTATCAGTTAAACGTTTTCGGTCGAATCTAGCTAGTTTTGCAGTAAATAAACAGATAATAAGATGTATGCACAGAGTAAGAATAACATCTGTGATGTGTGTAAAATGTTATTCCTGTCATAGGTGTACATTGTGGCCATCGTGAAGGGCTACTAGTACTAATGGGGGGGGGGGGCAAACTTCTTATCTATATGCATAGTATTGTTTCTGATATAATCAATCCTATAGACATCCGAAATCAAAATAATGTTAATATAAATTTATAAATGTTAATCAGTAATGTGGATATTTAAGAATGTGTGTTTAATTAAGTGTCATGTTTACAATGATGTACTACGGTAGAGTGTAAACAAGTGTAATATCTATAAATGTATAAAGTAATGAATAATATAATTGTTACGATAATGGCAGGAATCAATGGAGTTTGGTTCAACATCACAAAATTTAAAAATAGAATTAAATTGTCAATAAACTACAAATATTTATTACCATCTTTAGGCACTGTCCAGAGCAATATAAAGATCAATTAAATGTTTTAAACTCTCAAAAACGAAATTTATTAACAACATAAAAGGAAAATAATCGAATTAATATGGACGTTAGTACGAACTAGGGGTACAAAACGATTAATGAATAACTCAAACTTAAAGTAAAAATAATGAATCGAAGACATAGAATAAATAAGACACAAAAGCGAACTAATTCTCAAACATGTACTGTATTTGTTATGGAGGTTCAAAGGGTTTGTTGTAATTGCTTTATTTACATGGACGGTCAGTTTTAAACGAATATACCAATCAGACACACTAAAGTCAATCGTTTAAATATATCGATTACGCGGATATTTGTAAGCAATACAGATGCACAGAATGACTAAAAAATGTGGAATGATTGAAAATAAACATTAACGGATTAGAGACGTTTTAAACAATGTACTAAGAAATGAATAGCAGCTTTCAAAACGAATAAATAAGAAATCAAGAAAATTAAGATGTAGAATAATTCACACGAATTAACTCCATTTAAGCAAATTATAAGAGAGCCTAAAACTTAATTAAGTTATAAACAAATGAAAATACTAAACAGTTTAATATCATATATATAATTCAATCCAAGTACAACATCAACTCTACAAGGAAATGGCATTAATGTTAATGGTAAAATTAATACATAAGTACAAGAAAGCATGATATCTAAGTTGGGATATACATAGACATATATACTTACATCTTGACGGTTTTTATTTAGGGATTTTTCCGCCACCTGTAAGACAATAATATCTTTATTTCTTTGTCTACTTATGTGTTTAAAAAGAATACAATAACTGCCACTCTTACGTGTATGTCTTAATTTCTTCAAAAGTTAAAGCACAAAAACGGGTTATCGCCCTTTAATTGATCATTGCTGGCTACGAAGTTCTGCCACTTGTTCAAGTTGTTTACCGTGCGTACATTTCTTCGTGTTTCACGAAAACAAAACTATCTCCAATATGTCGATAATTATAAGGCTTTGCCATACAACACCCCATCCTGTCTTCATATTTTATAGTCACTAAAAAACGATAATAACACAATTAAAGGAAAATCAAAAATATACCTTACACGATAACTGGCCCCCAAACACGGTCATTTTGGGCGCAAAATTGGTTACGTGCGCTTGTAACGGATTGACAGGCCTAGGTTATCGAGCCTATATATACAAACAATTACACAGTTAGGGAAAACAAATCCGATTAAAGGCCGGGAGCGCCGCAAGCCAATGAAAAGTACTATTTTAGTGTTCTAGTCTTTCCGTAGGTGCGATCGTCGGAGATATAAATTATAATACACCAAAAGATGCTGCTCCTAACGGCATAGTTAATGAACTCAGCAAGCTGGAAAATAGAATAACTGTTTTAAAGTTATCGTGGCAATCAAAAATCTATATATTATTATAACTGAAGCTCGTTGAGTTATATTTTTTTCCATGGATTTAAAATTGCTAGATGTTTATCCTCAATATAAAGATACAACGCGTTTTTGTAGAGAGTCTCACTCGCCCACCAATTCAACAAAATGTATTTTAAAAAAACCCAGACAATCCAAAATGGCCGAGTGACTCAACCTGTTAGCCAATAGCCATACCCAACATGACTCAATATGACACAAGCTACAACTATGTATTTATAAGGTTAAAGCTGTGCATTTAACATCGATGCCACGCTAATCATTAGAATTTGTCATTAACTCCATCACAAGTACTATACGTGCAATGGACCATTATCAGGATCCATGATATCTGATAGAGTTCAGCTAAGTTTATTATAGTATTACAAATAATTGGTAGACAGATTCTAAAATCAATTCGTATATTTAGTAATACCTACTTTATGTATATAGGTATAAAACAAATAATTTAGATGTTTTGACAAGTTCGTCATAAACATCGTAAAAATCGATTGATATATTTTTTTTTAAAACGTGAGTGGTAGTTGGGAGAAATTTAAAACAATTATAAAATAACCGTCAAGCTATGTGTCAATGTTGTTTATTACGTGTTGGTAAGTATGGTATATATAACTCACGCTGTTTAATATCGTTATAAAACTACAAGTATATATATATATATATATATATCTTATATACCACAACAAAAATCATTGATTAACCATAAAACACCTGCTTAATTCAGATACATGTTATAGATTTAATATGCCGCCAATCTATGACGTCTTGTCGTTTGTCGTAGAGGTCATGTACTCAATTGTACAGTCTGGTGTAATTGTATACCTATAGGATGTTTATTATTTCCAAGATGTCTACTCCACATCTCGATCTAATGAC
This sequence comes from Patella pellucida, assembly GCA_917208275.1. Lineage (NCBI taxonomy): Eukaryota > Metazoa > Mollusca > Gastropoda > Patellidae > Patella > Patella pellucida. Next base: position 23,425,728 of record OU795044.1, read on the forward strand.
AAGTCTTTTTCGACGAAAAATCTTAAGAAATTAAATTGAATGACTTGGGTTTAACGTCCTAACTTTTGCACTAACTGGGATAATGATGACGGGCATACGCCATACAATGTGCTATGACTTTCAGGGTTTGTTTTACTAGACCTTGGTTTTTTCGTCCCACCTGAACGACAAGACGCCAATTCCTTGCCAGGCCCGCAACACTGACAAAGGACTCATTTAGGTACTACTATATCTCACTGACGTTATTTCTGAATGTTAATTGAGTGACCATAAAAATAAACGGGAAGCAAATAACATTTAATCTTAAACATGCATTATGCAAGAGCTAAATCTGTCTATTGCAGGTCTTTCTTTAGGTCTGAAATGTTATCTAAATTATTAATTAGACATTAATGAACTTATCCAGACAATAATCAACGCTCGATGCCATAGTAGATTTGGATACATTTTATAATGGATAATTTAACGTAAACGTGGATAATTGAGACTTTGTTTATTATCGTATCAACATTAGTAATGACAATCGAGGCTAGCCTACAATATCTCGGTTCATATATAATAAAGCAATTCGACTGAAATTTTCAGCATATTCCGTTTTCATTAACCATTGCTACTATTATAGCGAGAACTGTCAGTCTTTATTTAATCTTACCTAATGCTACTTTAACTAGATAAAATCCACGTACAGAGTCGTATGTCACATAATCCACGTACAGAGTCGTCTGTCACACAACCCACGTACAGAGTCGTCTGTCACATCATCCACGTACAGAGTCTTCTGTTGCATAGTTCACGTACAGAGTCGTCTGTCACATGGTCTTCTCACAAAGTCTTCTGTCGCATAGTTCACGTACATAGTCTTCTGTCGAATAGTTCACGTACATAGTCTTCTGTCGAATAGTTCACGCACAGAGTCATCTGTCGCATGATCCATATGCAAAGTAGATGGCAAGCCTATGAAAAGAGCTAAAACTGAAGAAAGTTTTTGGCTATTTATCCAACGATCATATTTGTCTTTTTCCCCGTATTTGAGAACTGGATTAAAAGCAAAAACACATTTACCCTTTACTGTTGCTGAATGATGGTATTTACAGTTATATCTACGCATGTAACATTCATTGTTATATAACATCAATAACATGTATTAAGATACCATTATTAAATGATGGTTCGTTCATATAAATAAAGTTTTACATACATAATAGACATAACCATTGTATAATCAGTAATACCACAGGCAAACTAACCTTTTATGTCATTCATTCAGACGCATAAAATAAACTGGTTTACAAAACGACGGATATCATTAAATTAGTTTATCTTTGTCATAGAAGCGCAAACAGGGGTCAAATTAATAAGTTTAAAAACAACAAGCGGTTACAAGAGATGGCTAAAAAAAAAGATTTCACGTACGATCAGGACGTTACTGTCCGATACGCGCAAGTATCGGTAGGAACCCAGATCTTTGAGACATAAACATATATTCTTCTAAGTTGCATCAAAATAGGTTTAAAACTGTACTTTCTGGACTCTTGAGGGTCCACAACCTTCGTATTACATACTTTGACACAATTTTCGTACAAAGAGCGGCCATTTTGTCGAGCTTATTTATTTCGATATTGTATAAATTCGAAGTCAGACATCATTAAAGTGTAACGGTGATTTATTTAAACGTTAACTTTTAAATCGGATAAAAATTGTGACCTCAGCAGGACCCACAAGCTAAAAACACGAGCTTTCGAACAATCAGGGGCCATAATTTGAAGTTTCATCAAAATCGGATAAAAATTGTGACCAGTAGACTGTCCACAAACAAACTGGGCCGCCCGTACGGACGGACTTGGGCGACTACAACACACGTCCTCATGAAAATAAAAAGCCCCCATGCTTATTTTGTCCGCTAATTTAATGTGCTCGCATCTTCTACATTACAAGCACATCGTTTTAGAAATTTGCCGGTTACTAAACCGAAAAATAATTTCCATTTGCTATTTTATTATGATTAATTGGCATGGTTTGACTTAGTAGTTGCATCGTGCTTGTTTAAATTATATGCAAAATTTAAGACAAATGGTGTGTGCTACATCTAAGATAAAACTTCAATGTAAAAAATGCACGTAGGCCTATATCTTCAAGCGCATTCGGCAGATGAAAACCTGTGAACTGTCATATTACGACACTTTTAACATGTTCATAATTAATTCCATTTAATTACATTCAACATTTAATAAGAGTATCACTAACTAACCTACAAGGAATAAATGGATGGAATGGGGTTTAACGTCCTACGCTGATGCATCTAACCTGGGCTAATTGAAGACGGACATACGCTATACAATGTGCTATGAGGGAAACTTTGCCCGGGCAGCAACTGAATTCCAACTGCCAAAGTGGGACCTCGGTTTTTCGTCCAATCTGTCTGCATCATTGACAAGGGGAAACCACGCCGGAAACTACCCAACAAAACATAGAACAAAATACTTAATAATGGGAAATAAATATATTGAGAAAAAAATGAAAATAATGTTTTAAAAACTTGTACACCAGAAAATTCGTCATCGAGGAAAGTGGGTGTGGCAGTGGGGTAGAGGTGACCGCACTACGGAAGATTATGTTTTAAAGACTGATTTTCGGAAAACAACTTTTTCACGGCTCAATCCACCTTACAATATAATCAAATTGGATATTTAACATTAAGTCAGGAACTAAAACCAAATTATCAACGGTATAGATAATTTCCGGGTTAGGTTCAATCGGATTTAAACATAGGCTCATCAACAGTTCGTGCTGACTTGTTTATATTGTCTGAACATGATGCCAAATTAATTTATAATGAATGGAATCGAACTTTTGTGTTTGTTTGGACTGATATTCCTTTCAAAGATTCAGCTGTTACAATATTGTAGTTTTGTAAGGGATTCAGAATCCGCTAAATCAGGCTTTAATAAAGTTTTTCAAGCGATTTGATAAAGCCATCTGATAGTAAGATTCACTGTGTTAACTGGTAACTGGTAAGTTGCAAAGAATGATATAGTATGTATTTAATGTGCTTTAAAGTTGATAATTTGAAGATATCTAGAGATTATATAAACGCACAGTATATAAAGCGGGTACATCTACAACTTTTTGTGACATATTCTATAAATGCAAGGAAAAGATGTGTTTATTATGCCAAACAATAATAATATATACTTACACCATGTTAAGTTCTTCGTAATCCACTAAATAATCCAATTAATCAACGAGTAAGAATATTTAATATGCATAACAATTATTACAAAACGAATTTCATACCACAAACGTGTGTATATTGTACATACGTATCATACGTACACATTAACAGATTTAAATGGCAAAATCGACAGTCGCAAATTTGACAGCTGTTAGGAATATGAATGATTTGAAATTTACAATTATATTGTAACAGATGCGAGTATATGGAACCTGTTTTATTTGGCTCTATAATCTAGATATATAGTAAATAAGTATGGATATTTAAACGTGTGTATTGACTACATTTAATATTGACAGAAGCTATTATTCAAAGTCAGGATTTATTATCAACACCATAGATTAGTATAAATGTTGTAGATTTAAATTCATTGTGCAACTGTGCACAATGTGGATAATTATAATAATATATATAATAATAGAATCAACAATAGCTATTGGTATACAAAACTTATCTTTATACTAATACAGTAATTGAAGTATGGTGTCAAGTCTCGTCAACACAAGATTTCGGTAATATAATTTTCATCTTACGTTTACATAGTACGATAGGGAGGGAGGTGGGGGGATTTTGCCCATGAGGTGTCGTTTCTGCTTTTCGCCAACTCTTCTTCGAATTTCAATTGTAGGTACCTTAAAGTACCTTATTGCTAAGTCTCTATCTAACTCAATAGCACCCAAAGTCTTACTAAACGTTGATATCCAATATTTAAAGGAGCTAAATCGTTAATATTTGGGACCTACAAATTATCCGTAAGGGGTTTCAACGCATATAATGATATAATCTGATTGTATATATAAACTGATTTACATTTAATTGTTTCCGTTTTGACTCTTATTTCAAATCAATTATGTCCAGCTAAATACGGCACGTTAGTTTTTTGAGTATGAAGAGCTAGAAATCAACAGTGCGTTTTTATTTTCTCAACACACTTGGTATTTTTAAATTAGATTTTGTTAAATCGGCCTTATCTTAATATTGACTCTGTCTGTGGACATATTATAAACTTTTAAAATGTAGATAGATTCCCACTTCACAAAGCATATCAACAAAATTAAACCAAAGACATCTCTCCCATTTTAATTGATATCGTGGTCCTCTGTTATTCGGTGAATTCGTATGGTAAATTCAAGCAAATTCAGATATTTAATATTATCTTTTACGTTAGATAATAATATCTAGCTATAAGGAAATCAATGATCAGTATTTGAAAACCAACAAAGTGTCGTGAGGGAATCTTTACCAATATTATTGTCCATTCTTTCCTGCCCCACCACCAACAAAAATAACCACGCGTAATTAGTTATAATATGCTGAAACCTACTTTTAATGAACTCCTAGTTCTTATCCAAAATAATCCGAAACTGCTGGACTTCTATCGCATATCTTCGCAGACTTCCAGGTGACAAGCTCAATACATTGGGAAAGTGTCCTACCTCAGAGACTATTAATTCTCGATTAAAGAAATTGTCAGGACTTCCAGGCCGAAGCCTTTGTCTCAATTTCGTGTACTGGGCTTTTAAATGCAACATAATCGTTTTATTTTCGATCACATTAAAATTAAAGAAAGGCCGGTCACAGTTGACCGAGTTTAGAATGGATTTTGTTGAAATTGTTCCGACTGTGACTTTAAGTAAGATATTATAAAGAAAGGTAGTTAATGAAAGGTTGAATGAGTTTTTATTGAATTGTGTGCACCATGTTCGTCTATCAATGTAACACGTGTTACATTAGACTGTCTTTATATACTAAATGTTTGAACACACGACATATTATACAGCAATGTCAGACCTTGTCAACCAAATGACACTACTGGTTAGCTGTTATGTTAAAGTCAGTCGACATGGTTTGATGACTATGTGGACATTTCTGTATCAAAAATGAAACAAGATGAAATAATAATCTTTAAGAGACATTTATTAACTGGATAGAGCAATACAACTCTAACACATACTTATGGAAAAACAGCTACTTATTTATTTGAGCGACCTTTCGAGGAGTATTCTCTCAACGCTAATACAGTAATACAAAAGCGAAAGATGAAATAAGTAGTACACAGCGCCTCGAACGCGATACCCTTCAACACGACTGTTGGAGCAGAAGTTTTCTTTTTTCTTTGTTTTGAGGGGCCCATCCCGATTATATGATGGAGAATAAAACTGCTAAATATTGTGTTAAAAGGCCTTAAACTATTCTAGCTTAAACTATTGAGCAACTAACTCAATACGCGTGATACGCTTTCAGACACTTCAGTCTTCATCTGGAAATACAGACCGGGGTCCCAAGCTGTATTATAATATGGTGTATGGATAAAACCAGACTTATATTTCATAAAAAATAATGTGTAGGTGAGGTTTACCTTTCGTTATGAGTACCGCACATTGGTCATACATTGTGTGGACCTCTTAAAGAACGGGGATTGATTATCAGGTCACCCAACGAAACAAAATTATGACCTGAAATATTAAAAGGGTTATGTGTCCGGATAAGCAGTTTTGACGTTAAAGTCCAAACGACTCAATATTTTGAGCTGAAAGTTTGAGACGAGGTAAACTTCATACGTATTCGGACTTTTATTTTTGAGACGGTTCAAATCCGGATAGTATAGTATTTGTTTGAGCTTGGATTTTAGAAGCCTGTGTCATTTAGTAGACAAGTAGCCTACGAACACCAGCCATTATCAGAGTCATCAACCAATTTTTCAAATAAAAAGAAAGAACTGGTAGCAATGTTGAATTTCTCTAAGTGGAGAACTATTATCAGATATTCTTGAGGGAGACAGCATACACAGCTTAGTGAATGATACCCGTCACAAGTTAATATTGACGCTACTTGGTAGGGGGCAGCATGGAGCCAAACTCCACCAGGGATACCAACCAGGTTGTTTAAATATAAAACATCCAGAAAAAAGTACCCATAGGCCAAAAATAGTCGTCTTAATCGATTTCTTTCACAGAATTTATATAAGTTTTGAAATAAATCTCATAATGATGTGAAATACATATTTCTAAATACACTTTTTGGTTAATGAGGCTCGTCTGATTTGCATCAGTTTAACATACCTGAAATACCACATCCGGGTAGTAAAACCTATATCTTACCTTTAAGAGTCCGATATATGAACAACAATTGATTCTGACTCGACATTAATACAATCTTGTATATAACTATCCTGCATCTAAGAGTTCCTCCATAGAAATGGAGTTAAACCTGTGCCTCTCCATCACGATATGTTTAATAAAGTATGCAGCTATATAAGTAATTGCATAATATATATGCACGTGAATATGTTGCTATCACGTGGTCTTGGGATGTCTGAAGTTTGTATAGATATAGAATACTGTAACAAGATGTCAATCAAAATGATGATGTGCAGTATGCACGATATCAACAGGATGGGCCTTTAGATGCATGTATATGATTGATGGTTCGTGAATATTCTGTTAACAATTACATAGAAAGTGGGAACAAAGTAATAGAAAATTTGATATATCATCAGTGTCGAAAATGTGTAAATTTAAGACCCTAAAAAACATCAGTAATGGAGAATTTGAATATTAAAAATATGTGCATCAGGCTATTACTTCACGAACCGGTCTCGCTGTTTGGCCAGGTACCAGACTTAGTTCGGTTATATGTCCATGCATGGGCATTGACGAACCGCCTTGATGGGCTTCTATTTTTATTGTCTTTATAACATAATCTGCTAGGAGTTGGTATTTCTTTTAATCTTTACCTATTTCTCTTTTTACTCTTTATTAAAGTTACATTATTCAAGATATAGATAAGAGCTAGCCATTCTTGCTATATTAGTTCGAAAGTAGGTGATGTAAAATGAATAATTTGAAAATTTCATTCAAATTACTCTATTGTAAGCGAAGATATTGGCATTTGAAGATTTGGACGACGTGTGCAATAATTTCAACCACGGTCCTGGTTGATCAAAGCTAAGACTCGAAGCGCCTGGGCGCGCCATACTTGATTTATCACTGAAACGTTTTAAAAATATTTAATATCGGAGCAATCTGATGCCATCCAAAGTTGATTAAGGCCTGGATCAGTTAATTAATGTCTAATTAATACTTTAAAAAAAATATTTCATGCCCAAATAAAAACCTGCACTAGGCTGATTTAGCTCTTATATAATGCATGTTTAATAGATCTACTTTGGTCTTTGAGCTTTGTTTAGTATTTTATGTATGTGAACTATTTACTTACAAAACTGTCATGCTTACAAGCTCTTATATGATACCGAGCCAAACAGTATACCTGTTAATGTAGTAATGGTAAATGAGCTGATAATGCTCTTCACCAATGCTTCTGGACCTTGTAGACGTCGCGGTGTCTTTTCACGGTATATTAACTGGGCCTATAATTATTTATGCATATTGAGTCAGATATGCGCAGAGAATGCAGTTATTGCATGCATAAAACGAATTCGAGGGATATGGAACTTTTCAGACTAAACCTATGGATCTAACATGCCTGAAACGAACAAAAAACAAAGAAACACAACCCAATCAACTACAATAATCAAGTGGCTATAATTCGCTTTATAACAGAAATAACTATATTCCGGATAAATGAAACTGACACAAAACACATGCCAATCACCTTGTAATATAACTGCAGTAAGAATAATAAATTGTTTGAGTAACTGGCTAAGTAAATTGTTTCATTAATTGATCGCAGTATTATCTTTATTCTATAAACAGACTAGACCTGTCAATCAAATATGTATATATTTAAAAGACAACTCGACCAAGACAACAATAATTATTGTTCTTGTAAGATTGGTTCTCTTGACAAACGGGCGACATGGAAATATGTCCTGTCACCTGGGCCGGATTAACCATTAGGCTCGAAAGGCTATAGCCCTTAAAAGATTTCGACGTTCGAAGCAACAGCAAGTCGTCAAGGATATCCCAATCATCGTCAAAACACGTCAGGGGCAAAATTAGGTAATTCTTTAGTAAGCGGCCTTGGGCCTACACTACCCTTAACTCGCCCTGCCTGTCACAGTGCTGATGTGAGTAGAATCGTGACGTAGTTAGATACAACAAAAATGTTTGATGGTTGAGTCGTTGTCATTCGGCAAACCTCGGTAGATTTCGGTACCCAACATCTAGCTAGATGTAGGATACTGGAATCTGCTAAGGTTTGCCGAGTGGAGTCGTCTTATTCAGTCGACGCATGCACTATAGCCCCCAATTTACCCTTTCGCTCGTCTGTTATTGTTCTTGGAACTATAGAAGTTGATTCCCGCACGTATAAACGAGTACCACCCAGTTATATCTGTATGTACATGTATGTTCTCTTTGAATTATCTAGTATTTACCATTCATAAATTATATAATGCTTTCATCTTTGTTTGAGACAGGCCAGTATTTACCATACATACGAGATAACTACGCTTTTAGCTATATAACTTGTCTGGTTATTGATAAAAAACACGAACATTAACTCATTTTAGTTTGGGTTTTTTTATTTCGGGGAACCACATCCAAAATAAATAATATAGTCTGTAAGTTGCAACAACCACGTTTATAATGTCAGCTCTTAGAAGATTTGGGACGATATCTTCGACAAGTGTATATGATTACGCTAGTTTTTCCGGATTTTGTAAACACAACGAGGCGATAATTCGTAAATATAAAAAAGTTGATCAACGGGGAGATAGCTCTTACCATTACGACAAGAATATTAATATCTACGGCGGTTCATTTCTTTGTCGTGAGTTTATGCCTAGTCAAAAAATGAAAACTTCAACAAACTCAGTAATTAAGCAACAAATGTTCTGCCACTTGACATTTGGAACCATTTTTACAGAAAAAAATTTGTTTAATCCTTACTTCTGTTCGCCAATGATTTATTAGAACCCCAACTGGATGCGTGTCAAAGATTTTCCTACTTTACGTCAATCAGTTACATCAAGGCGATTATGATACCAAAAAAATCGTAATAAACGAGATTCCATGGTAAGTATATGTTAGAAAAACGAAAAATTCGGCGAATGTTATTAAATTAAATTTACACTGTTCATCCGCAGTTTGGTCTTATGTCTATGATAAAACAGTTTCTGTTCTTTGTAACCACATTTACAAAAACTAGTATTTACATTACTAACGAAACGAAATGGAGTACAGTAAAGTTACTGAGGTCTCCCTAAAACACCCCCAATTATTTTGAATAAAAACGTTTGGATAAGAAATCTAAATGTATCTAATTACTAACTCGCCAGTTTATTCAAGATTAATCGCCTTTTCAAACATTACTTATTCACCCGACTGATATTTTTGGCAAACTATCACTCAGCAATTGGATTTCTGAACAAGTGGTGGATCTGTCGGCAAGCTGAAGGCTGTAGGCCACCATTGCATATAAAAGAAACCACCATGCTCACAGCACATGCGGAGCTGTATTTCTCTGTAGTTCGTTTCGTTAACTTTGGTGAGCTTGTTAACATTTTGTATACACAAAGAAAGGTTTCAAAATAGCAACCAGGAGAAACGAAGGGAATTTTTTTAACGACGGATGTGCAAATTAGAAACAGACATCAGTAGCTTTGAGAACAACAGCGATTTACTTCTATTTTAAAACTAAGATTCATGCTGTAATCAAAGGGGTCACTCGGGATTCCAAACACAGAGAATGTAAACTAAAAAGACGTTCTCTGAATAGCAAATGATACGGCACTGAGATCAACGTCCGGGAATCCACTTCTAATACATGCAAACAAACTATGAAATGATAATAAAAGTATGCTATTGAACAGTGTATGTTTCTCAAAAATAGCAAATCCAATATTTATCAGTGAAATTTCGAACTTTGTCCTTGAGAATGTTCTAAGTTGTAACTGATAGGTATTCGCCTATGCTCTGGGGACTTTAGATACTTTAAACTTTCGGTGTCCCCCTCACCCCATAATGGGTCACATTCTCATTAGAAACTATACCTTGTTATGTCACAAAATAAATGTCCGATAGACCAACGTTTTTAGCACCTGCGAATATTCTGGAAGATATATCAGCTTAACAATTGTAGACTAAAAGGCAAAGCGTGCCCATGTCTGTAAGCCGATTTTATCCGGAAATTGCCCGAATTACTTAGAAGATAAACACTTCCTGTTTGAGGGGTGTTAAGATCCAATAGACATGTCCTGAGATCATTAGGACCCAATAGTTGTAGCGTGCCATTTACGTGGTTGTCGATGACGCTGTATTCAATTTTGATCTCAAATATCAATTTCGAGAATCCATGACGGCAATTTATATGTCTTATGTAAGTGTTTTGAGGTTGCGGAAACACATAGCCAAGATGGTGTAAATTTAAAACGACAATTTAACGTCCTATCTTTCCCTTTTACATGGATGGAGTGAACAGGAGTACAGATGGTAGTATCAGAGTTACCTTGCGTAGTGATGAATTTGCGTCATTTTTGATGAATGTTTAAGATACATACATATGTAAAAGCTAAAAACACCAGGATATACTCCAGAAAGCACCATTTACAGCCGGTTTATTTTAATAAAAGAACTTCCGGGTCTGGTTGGCGAGAACCTGTCGTTGCCCTCACGGATCAAAGATCAGCCCGTCCCTGGTATCATATATTGTATTGTGTCCATTTCTAGCGAAAACAGTTTTACCGTGACAATTGCACGAACTTTTGAAATGAATAAAAGACAGATATGAACCTGTGTTGCAATTTTAATTATGAGCAAAACTATTCCATATAAAATGACCATTCCTATATATTATTTTAGAGCTATAAAACAAAATATTCTGTTTTGTCCAATGTACAATGATTTTAACTTATCGTATATACAATTAGTATCTCATTTTACAGGTATACAAAATGTTTCCGTTTATTCAATAAACAATTTATTGCTAATTCGCGTGGAAATGTATGGTGTTAAACGTTTTATCGAAAATTCTAAAAGAAACAATCAAAGGGAGCGTCGTTCAGGTGGTAGGCCATACTTAAATGTTGTTTATCAATATCATTGCATTCTTCACACTTCATCGAAAAAAACGTACATTCATGACTAACATGGAGCCATAAAATACGCAATAACACTAAACAGTTTAGACCAGGGAATCTTGAAACTACTATAATCCTCTTCAGTCCATCCCTGGAATTGATACCACAAGGGTCGTAAACATGGAGAGCATAATCATTTTGAACCTAATATTATGGCACACATTCTAAACATATAGATATATCGAAACAAATGAAGAAATTACACTTAAAGAGGAAATGCCAACCATGTATTATGGAATTTCTAAATTTAGTTTTGATCCCAAAATATAATTCAGTAATCCTGAAATTCTTATTTGATATATTTTAATAGCAATATCCACGTGGACAAATTCCACAGTATGGATTCTATTTCGATTGCCGTTTTACATTTATACCATCTGGGCTATTCAAAGTTAGTTTTAGGAGTCAGTATTGAACCCAGTAGCCCCAAAAACCTTATATAAGACATACCCAACAGAAGAAAATGACAATGAATTAATAATCCGTCATTTTTATGGCCATTTGGACCTAATTTATATGAGTTAATTCATTAGAGTACGAGGGGGGGGGGGGGGGGGGCGTCATATTAAGTTCACAGGAAACTCAAGGTTTCTAACATCTTTATCCAAGGAACCATTCGAATTGATCAGCAATCAGTGTATGGAAGCATGCTGTCTGAATATTTACATCAATTTACTGAAATTGACGTAAGAAGAGTTCACAGCATAATCGAATAAGACTTTGGTGATCATATTGTGTTTTTGAAAAAATTGTTGACTGACTCTTTCTATACAGTTAAATCACGCGTACTTAATGAACGTGAATATACATAAAAAACAGTGATATTTTGGTAAAATCATTAATTGATCTATGGTTGGTAGACCAAATAAGGTAATGTTTCCTCCCCTTTTCTTGTGAAATAAAGAGGTTTATTTCATATTTGGGATGAAAATTAACGCCAGGGCCAATCTTGGACGTTCAGAAATTAGGGGGTTATAAAAGAGGGCGTAGAGCGAGATAAAGCAGATCTCACCTCTTGATTCCAAGCAGCTTTTATATATTGAGAACGAGGAACCTTCAAAGTTAACCCAGCTTACCAATAATGTATAGACACCATTTATTCTGTAGCAGTGCCTTGTTGTGTAGTCAGTTATAACGATCACCCCTTTCTGGGTCAGCGCCTGACCCACCACATGCCATGCCCATTAGATTGTTCGTTTATTATTAGAGATTCTCGTTCCGGTCGCCCTATCCACATGGCCTTATTGGTGTTTCGGGCTAGCTCTAGTTTAGAGGACAAGAAGTTTCTTATTTTGGTGTGTTTAACATTAAAATGAGAAATAGCGCCACTGAAATTGACGCACGCCACGGGATCACTTCATAGCGACCCTGATTGCGGGCCCGCGCTCAAAAACTCAGGCATTATTTTGGCGCCCCCTAACCACTTTGCTGCACCCCAACTTTTAAAATCCAACATATGGCCCTGAATTAACCCACTGCCAAACAATACCCATTTGTGCACGGACCAAGATGCGGGTATTAGTAACTTTTACGAATTTTCAAAATTAACCCATACAATTGCTGTTATTGTAAATAATCCCAGCAATGTTGACCTAAATCTATCAATATTTATTATTTACTTACACGTTTGTTAGTAGATGTAGAATTCATATCCCTCACAGTAATCACTATATAACTGTATCTACATGTACACCGTCAGATCTAACAACATAGCATTCATTCATATACAATACTCCACACGTACAACACTAACACCTGTAAAATACATAAAACATATTATACTTATATTAATAAACATACAATATACTTATTTACGTCATTCTTATACATGTACTAGTATATACACATACCAATAATCGCACGTGCTTATACGTGACGGTATTTTTAATCAACGGTCGCGTGCTGGCTGCCATCGTTGAATGTCAAATAGTAACACATATTAGAAATGGTACTACGAAAGATATTTTGCATTTTCTTTATTGTTCTGTGTTTTTGGTGGACTGTTACCGTTGCAAAGTCTCTTTAGGGTGATTCTACACATATAATACGGATCATTACGAAAGATATTTTGCAAATTTTCTTTGTTGTTCTGTGTTTTTGATGGACTGTTACCGTTGCAAAGAAATGTTATCGTAATTCCGGCCACCTCTGGCTTGTGGCTGCGGTTTAGAGCCCTGCTGTGAGCGTATGTGACAAGTAGATAGGGGCGCCTTCTCAACCGGGTTGGTTTTCTAAGGGCACTCCGGTTTTCCCCCACTGCTAAAGACCCCTACGCGCAAGCGAATTATTGAAATAAAATTAAACCATATGTTAGTCCCGAAATGACCTGGTTGTGTTGAGTGGACGTTAAACCCCATTTCTCTCTCTCTCTCTCTCTCTCTCGTTATCTTAATTATTAATTAGACATTAATTAACTAATTCAGACTATAATCAACCCTCGGTGTCATCACTGGCCTTCGATAATTACTGGATTAGAATCCGATTTGATGCTCAACTCTCATTCATGATTTATTCATGAAATGGAAAATCAAGAATATGTTTTTTATCGTACCGACTTTAGTACTGATGATCTAGGCTAGGCCGAAAATTCAATCGCTAAATTCTCGGTTTAGAGTGGGTCAATTAGACGGAAACTTTCAGCAGTTTCTCTATACATTATTTAGTCTTTAACTAAATATAATGTATCTTTAATTAAGTGAACTAGTTTTGAAATACGACAACAAATGAAGAAAAAGAGAATTAAGGACAATGAATTAAGACCCTAGTCTTTAACTAAATATAATGTATCTTTAATTAAGTGAACTAGTTTTGAAATACGACAACAAATGAAGAAAAAGAGAATTAAGGACAATGAATTAAGACCCTAGAATAAGAAAAACTGAACAAAGAGATGTTGGATCTTTCATTGCTAACCTAAATTATGATCAATGCCGTACTCACTATAAATAAATAGTCGTTAACCTAAATTTCAGATTATCATTTGGTTTGGACACGGTGTTCCCAAATTAAACAAATACCATAATATGAAAAAACTGCGTTACAATAATTGGTAGACGTCATCAAGCTAATAATGTGTATAACTAATATTTTCATAATATTCTATTTTTTCTCGGAAAACGACAATATAATTGCCATCGAGAATGTAGCCATTTTCTGCATATAATGATTTGTTTATGTACTGTTAAGAAATAATTTTTGAATACCAACACTACAAATAGTGCTCATTTGTGAACTAAAGCTACCATATTTTTTTGTACATTTATGTATTACTGACAACTGGAACATAGGTACTGTATGGTTCACAGCAAGTCTGAATTGCTGTTAGGTTTATGTCGGTAACAGCTTCAGAAATCATTTAACAATACTGTATTTTATGCTAGTACCGTAAGCCTTGTATATTTAATAGATTTATGAACTAATAGAATCTTTTAACAATAATATTGTGTTGAATATGAAGCATACTATAAACTAAATAATTAGCTAGAGCTAAACTAGTGTCATGGGTACAGATATTTATATTAGACAAATATTTATTATTATTAATCGACTTTTTTCATTTTTTTGTATTATTGGCCAGTGTTTGGTTTTGATGTTAGTTTAATATCTTGGGGAGCCGCGGTAGTTCAGTGAGGAAGACGTTTACTCGATAACCTCGAGGGGTTGCGTGTTCGATTTCGATTTCTGTGTTAACCAAGAAAATCACCTGGAGCAGGACGGAGGGCCCGGCAAGGGGAAACGTATAGTGGTTCGGATGAGTCAAAAAAAAACGAGGTGCCGCGTGTACACATTGACGGGCCGTAGTGTCGCTGCCCGGGCAAACTTTCCTCGTAGCACTTCATTAGCCTAGTCGCTGCAAAACAATCGAACGTTACACTTTAAAGCTATTCTTTATTGCACAGTATGTAACACATTTAGACCACACATCACTGTCAACAAATTATTTCTTTGATGTAAAAATAGTTGTTTTAATATACATACCGTGTTAATAGATTTATTTAGATAAAAATCTCCTTAAATATTTATATGTAATGTGCCAAATCATAATTGGTTCGGATGAGTCAAAAAAAAACGAGGTGCCGCGTGTACACATTGACGGGCCGTAGTGTCGCTGCCCGGGCAAACTTTCCTCGTAGCACTTCATTAGCCTAGTCGCTGCAAAACAATCGAACGTTACACTTTAAAGCTATTCTTTATTGCACAGTATGTAACACATTTAGACCACACATCACTGTCAACAAATTATTTCTTTGATGTAAAAATAGTTGTTTTAATATACATACCGTGATAATAGATTTATTTAGATAAAAATCTCCTTAAATATTTATATGTAATGTGCCAAATCATAATTTGTTGGAGGGTTATCGCACTTTGTTGAATGAATAAAATTTTGTTAGCTTCTTTTGGATACAAATGATGTTACATGAAATAGGGTTTAACGTCTTACTGTTCTTCTCGGA
The DNA here is from genome assembly GCA_917208275.1 of Patella pellucida. NCBI lineage: Eukaryota > Metazoa > Mollusca > Gastropoda > Patellidae > Patella > Patella pellucida. The sequence goes on from OU795044.1 coordinate 23,441,458, forward strand.
CTGGGTTGATGAAGATGAACAGACGCTACGCAGAGTGCTATGGGAGAAACTTTGCCCTGACAGCGGCGCTACTGCCTTTTACGTGCACTCCAATTTGTACACGAGGCTTCGGTTTATCGTCCGATAACGACTCGACAGCTGTCCTTTTCGGGCCCTTCGTCCAGCAAGGAAGGGGAAACTACGTCGTAAAATCTTGAGGAACTTTCTCGGCCAACTCTGGGAGCGAACTTGCGACCCCCGGGCTAGCGAGCCGACGTTCAGTGTGGTGTTCCCTAGTCAGTCATGGTCTGACAAGGATTCGTGGCCAGTCCTTTAGATATGGCACAGAAACCGGTACCCGTGTACACACTGCACGTAAAAGAACCACTGGCAGTTGTAATTCAACGAAGAGTGGGCGGAAACGCCGCTGCCTGGACAAAACTATAGCATAGCACACTGTCTTCGTTAGTCCGGTTGGTACGGAAAAGCTGGACATTAAACCAAATTCCATTTCAGTTCATAATGAATCGCGTATAGCCTTCTTTATGTTCCTGATTTACGAAGCAGAAGAGTTAGGCGTTTGATTTCTATCTATGTAAGATACATTATAATGTTTACGCAGTCAAGATATCAGTGCCTCGATCTATTTTTATCTCTCGTTTCTTTTAAAACCTACTTAATACTGCACAGAAGTGGATAATTCTTTTAGCAACACTGGTAATATCAGTAATATTATATGCACTCTACTCCTCCTCTTTAGCTGATTCTAATCTCAAGGTTGTCTCTATTTACAATTAAAAAATAACTTTTGTCAAAGTTATCTATTTCGTTTCTGGCTTGTTTTATTTTGAATTTTGTTACATCCTTCGTGTTGGCAGGTTAATTACAAATGTGTCAAATGTTGAAATCTACAAACCCTGTCATAACATCTCAAATAATTCACTACCGGATCATTTCCATTACATAAAATGAAAAAATAACATTTTTGTTTCTTTTTTACAGACTGAACTGATTCGCTAAGTAGACACAATATTAAAATAGAACAGATTGTTTGTAAAATATTGTGTATGTTTTTTTAAACGATTAGTTGTAAGCGTTCGTTTATCGGAGTAGTCGAACCTTACGAAGACCTGACGTGAACGCCGAAGGTAAGTCGCTTGTGTGGTTGACAAATAGAATATTGCGGAGTCGTTTGTGTTGAATGGAAAGTCATCGCCATACCGTCTGATTCATGGTCTACCAAACACCGCGACCCACACACACACTACTTAAGGTCCTAGACGGAAGCAAATAATTGCAATAAAATTGTGCCATATAGTAGTACCGAAAGCACATTGACGGGCACGTAAAAGAAACCGCTTTATATGGGGATACTACTGTCCGCCCTGGCTATAGATAAAATAAAATTGTGCTAGTCTACAAATAGGCCAGGGCCCGGTTCAAAAAGTCATGCTTCAATGTTTCTGACGTAAGAAATTTTATAAAATACAGTCTCTAGAAAATTCTCAGAGACCATTCTTACGTTAGCATAAGTCGAGAATGGGTCAAAGCACATTGTTACTGGCAAATTGAGATTACGATGCACTCTAACGTCCTCAAAACAGTTTTGGTATGCGAATTAGGTCCTAAATTGCATTCTCCACTCTGTACTGCCTCCAGGGTGTTGATGTGGGTTTTGGTGGTGTTGTCCCACACTGTGGCCACATACTCCAACTGTGGACGTACTAAAGTACGTTCCTTTGACAGTTTCGGATTGATGGTGACTCCAAGGTATTTAGAACTGTCTGCCCATTTTAGAGTTTGTCTATGGATAGAATATAAACCCTCAATGATGTTTAGATTGTTGGTGATACGTATTGCCTCTCATTTCCCTGGGTTAAAACTCATTCCCCATTCTTTTTCCCACAGCTGTAGTGAGTCAAGATCTTTCTGAAGCTGTTTAACGTCTTCGTCTTTGCTCATAGTGCGATACATAAGGCAGTCATCTGCTGTCTCGTTGTTGAGTTAACTCTACCTGGGAAATCGTCGGCGGCACAGAGTAATAAATAGATCAATGACATTGACTTCCTGGCAAATGGTTGATTAAGATGCGTTTGACACATCCCCTATAAAATGTGCCACAAACCCATGTTTGTCTTGTTTACCAATTGGCTAATGTGATTTCATGGTAGCTTACTTCTCGAGAATATGTTTCTGAAGGATTTTCTCTGTCTTTTGATTGTCTCTTTGGTATAAAAAGATGCAGGAAATGCCTTCGCATATATCTACGGCCTTATATCGTAACAATATTGGGCAAAGTTATTCGAACACTCTTCGAGCGATACATGAATCGCTTTCAGGGACAAAGACTCGTGATGAGCTATTATATCAGATACAGTTTTCTAGTGCTCGGATATGTGAATCCTTATTCAGTTAAGACAAACCATTGTGAAATAAAGGCAATTATCTTACATCAAGAAATGCACTTACCGATATTATCGGTCAATAACACTTGGGTATCTACAATTGATTACAAAAACAGAACCACCAAATCTAAAATGTTTACAAGAGAACTGAAAACAGGAAGCAAAAAGAGTTCAATCTTCATTGAGAAACATGGGGTTCAATTTACAAAGTGCTTAAAGTAGGATGCTTCTCGGCGATTACCAAATTGATGCATTTTCAGAAATACCCTGCAGTTTCCAACTCAAACATTACCTTTTGGCCTACACCTTTTCAACAAATAAAATGACGTTCAAGTTACTTTTAGAGTACATCATTTTACGGTCAGATATTAAAAAAATAAATGAAATAATCATAGAGAAAGATCAAATATGTCATGTTTGTAATCTTTTAGTTGACAATCAATTTTTAAAAAACAAATGCACAACATCATAATTGTTTACTGTGGACAATTATGTTTTCGGTAAAACGTATAATACCGATGACAAACGCAACAAAAATGTCCTGAATGCAGAATAATGTTATAAAGAATCACCAAAAACAATACAATTCCCAAAACAGGGGCGTTCAGGTGTTTCGGCGTTCCTGGCCATATACAGGTACACAAATAAACGATTCGGATATTTCATAATAAAGCTGCTTTCATTCTGTTTTAATTAAAAGAGTAAATTTGAGCTTTTTGTTGGTTGGTTGAGTTGATGTAACTGGTGAAATTGAATCTTATGTTCGAGTTCAGATATCACCATTGACATCCCGATTTGTATTATCTCCTATGAAGAGGGAGCATCCCCTTCCCCACCCCCTTCACACTTCACACACACACACACACATACACGACAACTCCTCTCTCTCCCAACCAAATAATCTGCGTTCATCACTAAGTTAATTGTGCTCACAAAATTTAGTGGAAGCATCGCCACTTTAAAGGTGTGTATACATAGAACTTAGATAAACTCCTATAAATTAATTTAAAAGTAATTTTCATCCAGGTTAAACTGTCGTCGATGGCTGCCAATAAAACATGCGTTTTCATTCAAATTACATTTTGATTGCTTCTGCCAGGCGTATTTTTTTTTAATTGGTAAAAGGGCACACCGGAAGTATGGTCTCCAACCGGAACCCCATATGGTCAGTGGGTTATTTGTGTTGATGGTATACATACAGGGGGGTCTGGTTAATGTTGATGTTTGAATTATCTTACGTGAACACCTTTTGATAAACACAACACGAACAACCTACTTGAATGCGGTGTTGTATGTAAAATTGTAACTTTTTTGTAATAAAAATTTTAATGACTGGCTGATGCATAGTTAACGATGCGGGTTTATCAAGTTTGATTATCCTTAAATGATCCGAAGTATGGTTAAAAAATAACGATCCGAGATAACTAGAATTTAATGTTTAACTAACACAAGTAGGCCATTTGGGGACTGACTTAAAGTAAATATTTATCTTATTATTTCACTAAGTTGAACTGTTCATTTCTCGGCAGTAGATAAAAAAGAGGATCAAGCAAAGCCGTTTCTGATAAGCCACCCTACACTGGCGGATGCATGGGTGGCACATAATTCCGGCCCTGCCCCACGCCATCTAATCTAATGCCCAAGTTTTACTCCGTTCATGTCTTTAAAACTATATAGGGGAAGGGGCTAAATGGTTAGCGTGCGCGCGCTGAATCATAAAGTCTGTCATTGAGTCAACTGGCGTGATTTCGAATCCCCGGTTGTACGTGGCAAAGAGTAGGGTCGCCTGTCCAGCCTCGTGGGTATTCTCCGGGTCCTCCGGTTTCCACCCACTGCTAAAGACCCCTACACGCACGCGAATTATTGATAAATATAATTTTAGTAGAAATTTACCTTCTCCTCTTCCGATAAGACTATAACCGCCTCTGCCAATTCAAAACTTTAAAGATACATTATAGGAGATTAGATAAAGAACTCTCAGGTCTCACTATAATAGTTAAAAATTAGATAATGTAAAGAGAATTAGCTGAATTTTTTTTAGTCAAATTGATCTAATCTGAATCGAGACATTTGCGATCATCATTACTAAAGTCGGTACGATAAAACAGTCTCGTTTATCCAGTTTTCGATGTAATCCAGTAAATATCACAGGCTAGCGGTGACATCGAAAGTTGATTATGGTCTGGATAAGTCAATTAATGTCTAATTAATAATTTAGATAACATTTCAGGCCTAAAGAAAGACCTGCAATACGGAAATTTAGCTTTTGCATAATGTATATTTAAATAAACGCTTTCGATTTTATCTGTCCACATATCGCCTGGCTTGGCAACTCACTACATTATTATTATTGCCGACAAATCTGGAGTATAAATAACTGTATTCTTCCAAGATAAAGTTTAACGATGTAGACATAATTCATCATCGAAGATATGTCTTATCAGATACACTAATATAATATAACATAATATTTTTAGGATTGAAATGGTTCCAGGGGGGACAGTTAAAGTTACTGACTATCTAACCTACACACGATCCACGCAACACCTGTATATCAATTAGGTGGTAATATTATCTACTTATTTACATCTTCGTAACGAACCAGATCCATGTCTGAATAAGTTTAGTTATGATTAATAACTATGCGATATTTATTTTCTGGCTGTGTAATTATGAAGTTAGACCTACACCGCCGTGAAGATAATCAGCTCGTTACCTTTATTCCTGTGGCGCCCTTATTCAATTAATTAATAATTAATTTTTTTGTCGTTTTCAATACCAGAATTTATATTTTTGTTGGCTTTTATTATATAAGTCGCGACCCCAGACAGAAGTGTAATAACAGGCATGGTCTATGCGTGTGATGTATGAGGCAGCTTATGTCCGTTCTTCTTAGAACACTCCATAACACCTTCCGTCTATTTAGAAAGCATAAAGATAATTATAGTATGCACCGACCCCACTTGACTAAATGATCGGTGATGAAGGAATAAAATCTAGTGCCTGGTCCTGTTCAATCCCTGTGTCTAACGTTAGGGTGGGACGAAAAACGAGGGAAGGTGTTTACATTTGCGTGCACGTAAAACCGTTGGAATATGATGTAAGAGTATGTCGTAGCGCCGCTGTACGAGCAAGATTTCCCTCAATTAGCACAATGTAATGCGCATGCCCTATGAACTTTCTCAGACAACGCCGGGAACGAACCGGAGATCTCCTGATTAAGGAGACAGCGTCTTACTCACTTAGCCACCGCGGCATTCCATCTAGAAACTTACTCTTTACTTAATTTGGCACGGATTCTTAGTCGGGGAAAGGCACTTTACTTAAATCAAATGGTTCTTACGTATATAACAAAGCATATATCCAGACTAACGATAAAATTAGGTTATATATATACATGTATCTGAAACCTATACACAGGTGTCAATAAACGGTAGATTTCTCTACACTTTAAATAGTTCCATAACATACGAAGCAATATCACTTTTAACGCCCGTCAACAGGTGTTGAAATTAACACTGACAATAGATAACCATCTCAAGTAGTATAATTCACCCTATAGTGGGATCATTAAAACATTTTTTATTGTTTTTCTACGAAACTGGGTCCATTATAGAAGTCAAATCGCTTCCTATACCGACAATTCGGTTTATCTTTTTCGGCCATCATCGACAGCATCATTTGGACTTACACCTGGTCGTAACTTTTCTCGAATACTTTTTTTGAAAAATAATTGGGCAAGTTTCGTTTAAATAGTGATCTAGGCTATCTTCTTAATCTTTGGTAATAATAACAGGTCACTATACTGTGCAGTGTAGGGAAAAGCAAAGGGGGCGTCAACCGAAAATAATGATGAATCCATTTGGGGTTGTTTCTGTTGGTAAAGTATTTGGCTTAATTTGTATAAATCTGTGAATCTAGATTGATTAAAGGGAAAGTACTCCAGATTAATAAGTAAGACCGTTTTGTGTAGAAATTAACCCACAATAAATTTTGAGACATACACCATTGCAGCGTAGACAGAAACGTAGTAAGGACTGTCAGCTGTCTGGTCGCTAAGACATTTTGAGGGACTCTCAAATGGATAGTTGTTACAATTACGAAATTGTGTTAAATTTCACAACAAATGACAAAATATTTATAGTAATGAAATGAAATACATTTTATAACTGTATTGGATAAATGTTATAACAATCATAATGTAAATGTTGTCACTTATATTTCTGAAAATTCGGAGGGAATAATAATTATTATGTAATTATTATGAGTTACTTACTCTCTGCCACCAGTCACAATTTCTACACATATTGAAGAATGGGGTTAATTGCGATAAAAATAAAACAAATTTAATAATTTTGCTGAATAGAAGAAATAAAAGCATATAAGTTTCATTAATTAGGTTTGTACATTTCCGTATCGATACATTGTGGGTTTGTTTGTTTTTTTACTCATTATTACATATTATTTTAAAGGGACCATGACGATTTTAACAATCTCAAAAATATAATTTCGTGTGCGTATGAAGTTTATGGCGCAAAATATGGGACAAGGGTTGTATATACCAATATTTTCAGTCATTTCATCGTGAACGTCAAAACCGCTTCGTTAGGGGACCTGACAGTCTATTGCCGTCCCTTTAGATGTCTATACAGTGCATGGCCTATGTGCTGCACTTCATAACGAAAAGTAAATACACCTATACGTTATCTTTATACAATAAAAATCAGGGTCCTGTTTCTCGAAATCTTAACTAAAGATAAAATCCAAATTTTAGTAGATACTTTATCAACGAGTGTTGATATTTTTTGATATAAAAAAAGCCGAGTAGGAGAATTTATATATCACCCAGTCCCTTCTTACAAGTAGAAATAAATAAATATAATTCTTTGCTATAAATTTCACTTTTACTGAACCTGAATACATTATGGCGTAGTGATACACCAACTTTTGACAGCAATTCAACCATTGCAAAGTTCTTTAATAAGAAAAAAGTTACTTTTTAAAAAATTGAACTGTTCTTTGAAAATAAAAATAGTAGTTCCTTTTTGGTTGACCAATAAAATTCAGTAGGTTATAAAATTTATCACACAATCGCTATCTACTGTGGAATTTATTATTGGGTTATAATACAGCTGATGACACCGGTCTCTATTTTCATATCAATATTCACGGGCTTAAGTTGTTTGAAAACGTATCGCGTATATTGAGTTAGTCATTCGACCCTAAGGTAGAGGATTTTAAAGAATTTAAAGCCGGGATTCCATGTGTACGTACTGCGTAATGCGGAATGGGTAGTACGTAATGCGTATTTAACACTTTGCACTAAAATGGTAAGAGTTGATTCCATATACACATAATGCGTAAAGCGTGATGCGCAGCGCGTAGTACGTGTTTCTCGGGACGCTCACAAGAGTGTCCGAATACGCAATACGCGTGTATACGGAGACCGGATATGCGCACTGCCATTGCAATAGGCATATCCGATGTAGTTTTGGGATGGCAATATTCGGTTCTCATCCACATATAATACGCCACTCACGCACACATGGAAACTGACAATACGCGTTACGGAACACGCAACACACATCACGTAACACGCATTCCACACGCACTGCGTACACATGGAATCCTGGTCTTAACACAAAATTATGCAGTTTTATTCTCCAAATTATAATAGAGATTGGCCCTTTAAACACACCACTGGTTACATTTCAGTATTGGCTTTACGGACTTAAAATTCTAAAAATATACAAAATCAAAGCGGGGGTACAAATTACATGAAGATGTTGAGTCGCCTTGGCACTCATTGGTTCTCCTTGCGGCTCCTTCGCCTTGAAGGTTTGGACTATAAACTAACTATAGATAGCCTGTTGTGCATCCGCGATTCACGTTAAACCTGCCAACATCCCGATTCCGTACGATAAAAATATATAAAAATGAGATATATATTTCAAAAATAGCCGGAAAATCGGTATACAGATACGCCTCGAGAAAAGATACAAAATAGAATTATTACAAAAATTTTGACAAGATAAGTAATGAAACATATACTCTTCATTTTCCTGATGTAATATATATCACATCTGACTTACAGGTTCAGTCTATATCATATATATTGATAATATTCCACAGGTGCTATTTCTAATATCGAAATAAATATCAAATTTTCACAGTGCTATGATATCTGTCAAACACACGTGGTACATTATGACAAATAGCAAAGCGATCGCGTAACAAAAAAAGTATAAAATAATAATAGAGCATGTAAAAAGACATTTCATCGAGGGTCGTTTGTTTTAATTATTAAAATCGCTCTTGGGCCATGTAGTATTTGTGCCGCCCGGTTGGTCTTTGAGTCTAAATAAAAATACACATCAAACATAATTATTTCCGACAGTAAGTAGAGGTGTTTTCGTGGAGGGGCCATGATGACTCGGTGAGTAAGGCCCTGGCTCACTAAGCAGGGGGTGTTGGCCGATAAAGTTCCCAGGGTTTTTCTAGTCGTTCCGGTAGCATTAAAAACCGAAGTAGGACATTAATCCCCATTTCATTTCATTTTTTCTATCCAGATGCAAATCAATAAGGGTCCTGGAAGTTATAACACAATATATGGTACATGTCCGTCTTTTGTGTAGAAAAATACCACGCTAAACCTCACTGTCTTTAATACATTAGGAACTTTATTACAACAGAATTTCGATGGAATGTCACTTGAACTATAAGTGGGTAAGTAGGGTTGGCTTTAAACAGATGTTTATAGGTATATGGGCGGAGTAATGAATAGAGTTCATTGATGAACACATCAACGCTATAATATATCTTGGTCTATGTTGACATATGAGTGCATACTTTAATATCAACACACACCTTTCAAAATATACATACCTGCATCACTAAAATTCGCAAACCAGGCTAGCTGACGTTTTTATGTCGGAAGTTTAAACATGTCAAACTTTCCAATCTATAATTATAGATGATCCTAACCCTACCACCAGTAGTCTAAGCCAGAAAAGTGGTTTTTTTTAATTTCCTGAAATTATTTCCGTAGTTAAACAAACATTATGTCGGAGCTAAATCTGCCTATAGCAGGTCTTTCTTTAGCCCTGAAATGTTATACAAACTATTATTAGACATGTATTAACAAAACACGACCATAATCAACTCTCGAAGCCATCGGATACTCGATCTTTAACTAGATTAGAACGGTTCGCCATTTAAACATTTACAGACACATTTCCGTGTACGAAGCAGGTGATTTGGTGATATAATTGGACTAAAAACATACTCAAACTAATTAATTAATCACCATTTTGGTCTAAATCGCTCTAAAAACAGAGCTGTTCACAGGATGTGATTGAATGTCACGTAAGAGAAGCACGCCGAGGGAGAATTCGTTGAAAATAATAAAAGACGATGTATCGCTGCAAACATACTTGGACTGTTATATTGAATGCTCCCTCTGACATCATACAACCAGCGCGCGCATCCCATGACGTCACGCATGGGTTGAAAATTTGGGATACCATGACATTTTTGCCAAGTGCTTTCCCCATGGGTGTTTTTCAGGGGATCCAGTATTTTTCTCGTAAGATTGGATGTTTCTACTTTCCATATATACCAAAATTGCCATACTCTTATTGGAAATAGCAAACCGATAAATATTTATCTGGGAACCCATCTTTAATTTCAAAATGGGACAGCAAAGCTAGGTGTCGAATATACCAGTGACCTGGTTACCACTATCTTGTCAAAACTATAAAATAAATAACTGGTCTCAGAATAAAGTAAATTGAATGAAATGTTCAATATTTCCCATTTTACTTCATCTATTTTTGAGATATTAGAGCAAGGATAATCAGCCCTTTATCTTAATCTTACATAAAGTATATTTAATTCTAGAAACGATAGGGGATATTATGTACTCATATGTATTGATTTCAAAATATATCTATTCGATATCTAAGGCATCCAAGGAGAATTCGGGCTATTGATAATTTTTTAACCATTTAAACGTGAGTAAACACGAACTATAAGTGTTTTTCAAATTGTTACAAATATGGGGAGAGGAAACTGTTATATTACGGAGTTGGGTTTTATAATCATATTCTACCACCCCAACTCTCACTGGGTGCCAAATCTGTGTTTCCTGGATAAGACATTAAACTACAGCCAGTACGCTATAGAATGATGAAGCATGAATATTCAGAAGCAAAGTGTGGTATTGTCTACAGAGGTAATAATTCCACAATGTGTCCTGTGCCCTTACCACAACGTAATACATTACAACACACAAATCAGTACCCGGTACCGACGACATTCTATAGTGTCAAAGCCAAGGCAAGGTCCTTTACAAACGCATACAATTATATAATACATAGGGGTAAATACCAACCATTTCCAAAGGTCACAAACAAAACCATAGAGTTGGACAAAAAAGGTTTAACTAATACTACTTTATAATTCGATGACGAGCTTTCACCAAAATAGATGAAGGAAAACTTGAGCAAGTAGTTAGAAGTAATTTATGGATTACTCGTTTCGTATCTCAGTTTGAATTTGGCAAACATTATTAGTTAATACTGTTATTATTCGTTTCCATTCATGTTTCTCGGCATGGAAGATCCCTAATTATAAATACACAATGTGATGGCATATAGATCACACTGTAGATTACAGTCAAGGATTTGAGAAGCTTTTCCAGGATCCAACGTTGAAAAAAAAGAAGATACGTCTGTTATTTGCAATGATTTCACCGAACATTCAGACGATGAAGTCAAACCACCTGACGAATAATAACGGATGTGTCGCTATAACGGTTTATTACCTTCGGTCAAATTTCCCGGTCGTGACGGTTTAACTTTATTCATTTGAACTGGGAGGCTTAAATTTCCCGGTCGTGAAAACTAACTTAGAAACATGCGAATTAGAACATTTCTTTAGAAAAATGGCGGAAATGTGAATATGGAGACTAATCACTTGTATTGTCAAAATAAGGACCCCCGACCCTCTCTCTCTCTCCCGACACTCTCTCTCTCCCCCGACCCTCCCTCTCTCCCCCTCTCTCTCTCTCTCTCTCTCCTACTCGCCCTGTCTAGTTATTTCCCCGGCATGGCTGTCAGCGTTCTTTATTTCTGCATTATTAGAATAGACGCACAACTTCTCCTATCGAGAAGCTCACAAAATTGAAACCTAAGACGGAATTATCACCAGCGAACTTGTTCTAAACATCAGTTTACATGTCTCTTCTAATATAAAACTGATAAACGGCTTATAAAACTAGTCTAAAAATATTTACATTTAGTTTTTATCCGCATAATGATTGACGCCATCTTTATAACCCTAACATCTTTTACGTGTCCGATTACTACCCATTAAAATTTTGTCGAAGGTAGACGTCGACATCTGTTTCAAAAACTGTAGATGTTTGCTTGATAGTTTTGATATTCCAATAGTTCTACAGGTGGTATAAAAATGCATGTTCTTGTATTATCGTTTTCGCTGGGTTCCAAAAATCCATTTATGTCGCGAGGTAATGCATAGTCTTGGCTCGGTTTTCGTAACACATGTTGTCCCCGTTGTTGGTCGAGGAAGTATCTGATCATGCGCATAGGACGAAACACCGAGGTTACTTGTAGGCCTACACATAGGCGTGCACGTAAATGAATCATTGACAGTTGGTATTCGAATTAAGGGGAAGTAATTTCCCTTATAGCACTCGGCGTAATGGCTTAAGACTTCCCATTTTCAGAAGCCCAATCAGTGCAGAAAGGAGGACGTTAAACCCCATTTCATTTCATTTCCATTGCAAAACTATAGTATCCACTGGTATTTAAAAATATTATCCTTGAAACACTTCGTATACGGCTGTTTGGGGATCATTAAGAAATGAAATGAAATTGGGTTTAACGTCCTAATGTTGTGCTATGACTGGGCTAATGAAGACGGGTATACGCCATTCAGTGGGCAAAGGGGGGGGGGATTTAATTCGGACGGCTGCGCTATGACCTACACTTATGTCGATTTCTAACTGCCAGGGAATCCTTTACGTTCACGCCAGTGTGTACACGGGACCTCGTTTTTCATTACCCCCCGAACGACTAGACAGCTAATCTTGTCAAGATCATTTAGGAAACTATGAGTGTGTCTGGGTCATGACCAGTAAAATATGAGTGAAAAGTAAATATATATAGATAGATAGATTGTGTATTTATATAAGTAATATAGTTTATTTTTTACCTGAATATAACATACTGTGTCTATATACATTGTTTATTATCGGGGGATATAAGAGCCATATGATACTACTTCTAACTACACCTAATGAGAATTGTATATAAATTCTAATACGAAACTAGCATGAAATGAAAAATGCTAAATGCGCTCACTGATATGTCAAATAAAATGTAAACTACATTTGGGTCTTTCAATCCCCTCAAGTTAAAGTTCTAATTTCATATTTATAAGTTATATTTTTAAGATATATTAAAATAAAGCCTTAAAATAGATGGTATCTATAAACAGTCCTACCTTGTTAAAGAATAATCCTATCAATCATATAATTCACTATTGCCAGCTGAGAAATTGGCAAAAATATAATTTTCAACTTCAAATTCCAACGTTGTAATATGGCTTCCCCATGTTAGTCAATGGGGAAATAAGGAAGGTAATTGTGTTGTTATTTCCTGTGTCAATGATTTTTGAGGGTGGATAATAATACCCATGGTCGTATAATAGTGAGTTGATAACCTATTGCGCAAACGACATAGAAATAATTATGTTATGACTTTCTTAGAAAATTTGAAATTATCGCTTTAAGATATCAATATCGCTAAATATTAAAGATTTAAATAAAGAACTAACAATTTAAAGGGACAATAACACTCTTGCTGGCTTGACAGGTCAAGAAATTAATAGCCTTATTCTAACTACTAGATGTTTAATTAAGTATTCTACCTGTTGTGTAAATTATCCATTACATCCTATTTTACTTGTCAGAGGGTTCGAAAATATTTTTGAATCTAAGTTACATTTGCAAAGATTTACGTAAGCTTTTCAAACCATGTAGTTGAATTTTTACTAAATTATGTGCAAAGTTATGAAGTTTTGAAGAGAATAGCATAATATAGTCTCAATAGTCTTGATTATCCATTTTTAAATTAAATCATTAAATGGCGATCGTGTTCCAATCAATGATATTAATAAATGGATATTTCCAATCCGCTCACTGTGTCGTTGTATGTGCTTTGATCAAACTGAGGAACATACTGAGTTGGCATAAAAACAAAGTATGGACGATGGATAATGCCCCTGTCTGCTACTCTTCTTGCCCGACACATTGTGCGTGGTTTATTAGTAGTTAAAATAATATTATTCATAACGTAATCAGGTGTATTATTGTGTCACACAAACAGAAGAGGTCCGACAACGTAAGCAGATGTAGAGCATTTTGGTAATACCAATAGTTTTATAGTGTGATGGTAGACATGAACTTAAAGGTTGACGCTTCTTGGATGAGATGACCTCGTGGAAATGACCACAAAAGGAATCACCAGAAAAGTTATCAAAATACGAAAATTCAGCAGGGTATTTGTATATCTCAACTATGCTCACCGATACAACCATCCTTCCATTTAAAAAGATGTTATCAGATGGTTTTTTTTTAAAAGAAGGTAAAGCCGGCTTCTCGTGTCATTCTTTGAAATCGACTTGTATACAGAAATACAACAAAAGTTGTTAACTGTGTAAACGTACTTTATAACTTGTGTACGATACTCACTAATACTAATTGCTAAAATCATACCTTATATTTTTTTAGTTGCAAAGTGTAAACAATCCATTAACACGGTATCCACCTCGCACGACCGCCGTGATAAGTAGGGAATAGATTTCAGCAGGTAACCTAGTTGTAAATCCAGCGATATTAAAGAGAATATGTAAATGTGGTAATGTATATTCTCTATACATAGAATATGTAATTAACATGTTATATACACAAAAATGTAAACAATTACTTATATCTTAGTTTGATGAGTATGCAAAACGTTGTAAGATGTAATCACCCTTCAATCTATGCCAAACTATGACAAAAACTAGAGCACTTAATTATAGAATTGTCTGAATATAGCATTCAATAAGGATATTACCTACAACGAAATCATTTCGCCATCTGAAGTTCCAAGTCCGGATAATCGCTTTAAACATCTATACGTAGGCTAGGTATTGTACACGATGCCGTGTATGCTTATTGTTTCGGTCGGGAAAACCTGCTGGGGCTCTCATTTTGAGGAGAATGTAATTAAAGCAGTGTAAATATCTAAAGTATCCCAGTCCCATAAAGATTAGTATTCCAAATTATAAGTAGTGAAATGTATGCACGATAAGCTTAATTGTTCTAAAACAGCTGAATAATGAAATTGAAAGTAAAGTAATCAAGTTCACTACTTACCTACTTAAAGTATTTTGAACGAGAGTCTAATAAACACATTAAAAACAGCTATATAGGTAATGCCGTTGAATATTTTAAATTTTACATACAGCCAAACCACACTATATCGAAAATTATATTTCATCAACCGGTCACAACTTCTGAATCCCTATTATATAAGTCTACCTAAGATCGGATTTACCAGTTGAAATGAAATGAAATGGGGATTAACGTCCTACTGTTTTGCTCCTAAACTGGACTAATGAAGACTGGCATACGCTATACAGTGTGCTATGAGGGAAATTTTCCCGGGGCAGTGGCGCTACGACCTACTCTTATGTCGAATTCCAACTGTCAAGGGACCTTTTACAACACGCCAATGTGTACACGGGACCTCGGTTTTTCGTCCAATCCGAACGACTAGACAGCTGTCCTTGTCAGGCCCACTGTCCTGCATCACTGACAAGGGGAAATCACGATTTACCAAATTTGGGGCTCACTTAATGGTTAATATCCCACAACAAGACTAAACTTACACTGTCCGTCTACAATTAGCCCCGCTTGTGAACAGACACTAAGCTATAGTTGACCGACATTTTAAGTCCTACACCGACGAAATATACATGTATTCTGCTTTCTGTATTCTGCTTTCATTAAATAAACTTTAAAATGTTTAATTAGTATTTTTGTGTATAACAGATGTGAACCGGGTCTAGAGTCCTAGACCGCGCATTACAAAACAGTATACTACTAATTGTTGGACATGAATGTCTGTCTACAATTAGCCCCACTTGAGAACAGACACTAAGCTAGTTGACCGACATTTTACGTCCTACATCGACGAAATATATTCTGCTTTTATTAATTAATAACATTGAAAAAATTTTATTAGTATTTTTGTGTATAAAAAATGTGAACCGCATAGGGCCGAGACCGAATTACAAAACAGTTTAGGCTACCAATTGTTGGATATGGCGGCCTTTTAGGGCAGAGAGAGATCCATTGTCGAAGAAGAGTAGCTAGTTCTCTGTGTACGTAATGGCCAACAAGGAGTTGAATCCGGCGCCGAGTCAAAAAAAGAATTAATTAATGATTATTCAGGGATCTGCTGAACTGGATTGTATTCAACAGTTTTTTTTAATCAATAGTATATACACAAAATATTTCATTTTCATTTCTAATTTGGGACCATCTGAATAATCGCTCATTTTAGTTTCGACAAGAATTTGCTAAGCAAAACTATTTTTATGTTCCCAACACATATTACCAAATTGAATAATAGTTCAAAAACTTTACTCTTATATAATGTTAATTTTTAAAAAAAATATTAAAATGTGTTTCTCAAAATGCAATTTGAAAATCGTAATGTTTGACTTCAGATAGGATGTACCGACGGTGAATACAGTATTTACATTTAAGACCCCCATCGCTTAATGTCTGGATAATGGTTCTATACCCTCTTATAATTGGCACTAAACTCTATGATATATTTTCCTGATAAATAAACATGTATAAGCCAAAATAAATCTACTTTTATTACACTTTACACAGAAAAGTTCCTACCCCTTCTCATTCAAATAGACGGCGGTATTATAATATACGGAAGTTGCTGGCGCGCGTTAGAAAGTGTATTGTTCTGGACAATAACCAGGTCATTTTGGGACTAACCCATGATACAGTTTCTTTAAACAGCTTGTACGTATTTCAATGTGGTCGTTCATACTTACGGCGAACGCGAACGCAACCGAATTTTTGTTCCCGCAGAAAAACCGCTGAGATTGCCCCCAAAGAGAATATTTGGAAACATTTCGCGTGAACCCTTTAAATCAACCAATGCGAGTGCGAAGTCGTGGCAGGTGACTCAGAGCGTCTTCACCATGGGGCCCCAGACTAGTAATTAGCTCCTTTTTTTCATGATGTAGTGCAAGTTATTGACAATTTTTCTCTTAATTTTCTCTACCCTCTACCTGGTTGATTTTTGGGCCAGAATTGGAGAAAATGTATCAATTTTGCAATTTCATAGCTGTGTTGGGTAATTCTGATGAAATTACAGCGAATAGATAGGGGGTGTTAAGTGTCTTTCTGCAGAGAAATCATTGTGTCGGAAGTGAGATTTTGACCCCAGTCAACATCAATTCCCCGTAGCAAAAATATTCTAAACTGTCAACCCCTAAAACAAATATGATGAGGAGATTGCCCATTGTGGTCCACATTGTGCTTGTAAAGATTAGAACCAACGGAATATTGAGCAAAAAACTACAGCCAATGATGTTACAGCCATTTAACATTGAAGTCAATGGGCAAATAATTACTAGTCTCAGCCCACGACAGGTTACAGAAAAGTTAATTTCCCTTCGTATTGTCGCCTTCAGTACGAAAGATAATTCGCGCAGGTGGAAGTTCGCGGTCATATTCGCAATCAGTACATAACGGACCTTCCTTCTTAAATGATGAGTGGCAAGATCATAACATAACCGTACAATATAACCAAAATCCTTTGCATTACCGAATAGCATAGCACTACCACATGGATCGGGAATGACGTCCGCTACCAGGCGTGGTGTATATTATGATTATAACATCAAAACCTATGAAAATCCGTAACTCGTGCCACCTGAACAGAGATTTTTGGCGATATTTCTCTTATTTCTCTACGAAAGCAGATTAAGACGCCATCTACCGTAGAAACGGAAGTCGAAGGAAACGACGAAATAGATTTTCTTCCGCCAGGGAACACGAGGCACCAGGTTGAGATTACTAATAAATTGATTAGATTTCTGTAGCAAAGGGACACCCATGTGTGTAAACATTTAGAAAAACCATTTGCAATACCTTGCGTTCCTGTAAATAATTCCATAAATAATCAATGCTGTATTATGGAAAGAACACGTGCTTTTATTTTGTTTCCATGACGACAAATTATAAACTGACCAGATCGCAAAAAAACAAAAGGAGAAGTAACCACTTGATAATTTTGTATTTGGGTTGGGTTTCTCCGACACAGGTGTGCGCCTGATGTGTGTATATAGTGATGACGTTCCAATACAGAATTACTGGCACATCAACAATATAAAGCGTCCACATTGTAACCGTAGTGATGACGTTCCCCTACAGAATTACTGACACATCAACAATATAAAGCGTCCACACTTTAACCGTAACGGAATGGATTGAACAAGACCTGCGACGTTTCGTTCCACCAATTAACCTTTCAATTTTACAATTACAAGTAAATTGGGCAAATATGTCCTTATTGCAATAAACCCTCGATGCTTTCCTCGTCCATAGCAGATTTAAAACATGGCGTACGTTGTTAAAGTAACTTTCTTCCGAAAATCTTATATGTACGTTTCGAAAGTCTGGTAATATTATTTCATTAGTTTATTAATCTTACCAGCCAACCCATACATTACTCACTTATTTCAGAATATAAGCAGAAGCAAAGAATGGCTTCCCTCTCAATAACAAATATCTATAGTCTTAACGACAACCAACAGGTATAAAAATAACATATATACTAGTATTCATACGAACTTAAAGATACTTTCCCATGTACGAACCAGGTGATTTGGTGATATAATTGGACTAAAACATACTCAAACTAATTAATCAATCACAATTTTGCTCTTAATCGCTCTCAGAACACTTCTGTCCACAGGAAACACCAGAAGCTGTAAACAATCTTTTTTAGGAGTCCATGTTTGTGACGTGATTAGACGTCATGGAAGGGAAGCACACCGAGGGAAAATTCATTAAATATATAAAAGACGATGTATCGCCATTACGATTATCAACAAGTATACTGTTACATTGAGCGCTCCCTCTTACAATGACCTCATACAACCTGCGCGCGCATCCCTTGGCGTCACGCATGTGGGCTTCACTTATCGTAGGGTTGTCAATTTGGAATACCCTGACATTTTTGCCAAGTGCTTGCTCCATGGGTGTTTTTCGAGGGATCTAGTATTTTTTCTCGTAAGATTGGGTGTTTCTACTTTCCATATATACCAAAATTGCCATACTTTTATTGGAAATAACAACCAGATAAATATTCATCTGGGATCCCATCTGGATGAGTACATTCAATTGCAGATTAACGAAATAAATAAACATAAGATGAACTGATTATTTATTGTGCAACACCGCCTTATGTAGGTGCTGATTCAGCTGCATTATTATTTTGCATAAAAGCCATTCCAGCATAGAAAAACTCTGTGGTACATCAGGTTTTGGTAATTTAGAAATTAATTGAATCTACAAGATGAAAGAAGTGTTCATTATCGTACCGCCTACACGTCTATCTGGTGGTTTTCACTTTGTTCTATCAACTTAATTTTGTTGTTGTCTGTCTTCTCAGTAGCTTTAATATTGCAAATATTGCCAACCCGACAAAAAAAGTGTTTTTATTGCTCCCTGTATCTGCTTGTTGCACTTGATTAGTCGTCTTGCTCAAGAAATAGGCACAGCAGCGGTTTCAGATGGCTCGGGCCGAAAAAAATATCTGACAAACAACTGATTGTATTCGTCAGGCAGTCGGATTTATTCTTTCATCTTATCAACCGTTTACTTCTGATTTTAACGCTTTGGTTAAATTTAAAGACAGCTAAAGCAAAAAAAAGACGAACAACACAACATGCACCTATCGTTCTAGTCAGTGTGTGATATCAAAACACAACAGATTATTCTCTTCAAGACCAAAGATTATAAAAATTTGCTTAACGTGTAAAAACAGTTGATATAAAAAAAATATCGAAAACATCACACAAACGTATAAAAGCGAGATATTTCCCATTAAATTAAAACACTCTCATCAAAAAAAAGTTATAATTGACACATTTACATTGGTATAATTCTTCTATCAAAAGATTATTCAAAATTAAAAACACGAATAAGAATTCAACATAGGTCCGTTTTAATCAATATACGTATCTTATCGGGAAAATATTGTGATCCTTATATCCAACTAAGACTTTAAAATTAACATATGGCGTCGTCGTGCTGATTACACTGTTTTGCCAAAACCGTTTTGTTTAGGACTTCGAATTTTATCTAATGGTTTGGATTGTTTTATTTTATTTACTATGAGTATGACCGATTGATAAACGAAATTATAATAACAAAAAGGCCGTGTGAAATGGACCAAGCCGGCGCAAACCATTATTGTTCAATTCGAGCTGTTAGCGTTTTTCACCAAAAATAATTGATAATAAATTTCAATAAAAATGAAAAAGATTCCAAAAGAAATTATTTTGATCCCAAATTCTAATATTATTATGCAAATATAAGAAACCCAATATAAGCCTCTAAATCCAGATATATAATTTATATATATACATGTATTTAAGAAAGTATACCTTCAACGTAAGTGTTATTTCATGACACAAACGTGCGCAATGTTAGAAATGCACATCTGCGAGATACTGCATGGCTAATGTTTCCGGGTCAAGTGACGTACTGCAGAAAATGGCTGCAGCAACCCAATGTTTGTTATTTCTTGTTTATGATAAAGAATCTAGGCAATATAAACAAAGGAAAGAAAGAGATAAATGATATAGGCGATATTTGTATCTTCGGGATTTTTGTTACTAGATTCTTTAAGTTGGCTGTGGAGGAATAAATGTGTTACTGTGCCACACCAAGTCGATCACAATACAACAGGCAGAGATTGCATCTTGTTTTTATAAGTGATGCTGGGTAGCTGAAATCTTCATCTTAGAAAATTGATTCTCTGATCTTATCTTAAGACATTCTGGCACAGACCAGTGAACCTACTGTATATATATTTATTTGACTCAGTTTTAACTAAGAGCGAGAGGGAGATAAAGAGCGAGAGAGAGATGTGGTTTAACGTCCACTTGACACAAACTTGGTCATTCCGGGACTAACATGGTTTAATTTTATTTTAATAATTCGCTTGCGCGTAGGGTCTTTAGCAGTAGAAGAAATCCGGATGACCCGGAGAAAACCCAAGAGGTTAGACAAGCGGTCCTACTCCTTGCCACGTACAATCGGGGATTCGAAACCACGCCAGTTGTCTCGATGACAGGCTTTATGATACATCGCGCGCACGCTAACCATTCAGCCATCCACCCCACCCTCCTTAGATTATAAGAGATCTGTATATAATCGCAATTTTCTTGAGATATATAATGAAGGTACAATCTAAAGTATATCTTCTTGAACCAATGATATAAATGGGGTTTAAACATCCTACTTGTCAACAATTTTGGGATCATTTCCGCCTATTCTCCGTCGTATTCCTACTATTACGCACACACACCAGCGTACACACTGGGTCTAGTTTGTATCGAGTGGACGTTAAAACCAATCTCTCTCTCTCTCTCCAACAATCAAACAGACAAACTAGCATTTAACAATAAGTATGCCCTGCACTATGTATAACCAGCTTGGGCGATAGTTTGAACTCCTGAATATGTTTCAGATAATTTTGTAGAAATAAATTTTTTACTGTATAATAGACAACATACAAATGTATTTATTCACACATTCTTATATTTTCGTAATCATAATAAACGTATTTTTATTTTTTGCCAATCATTTATATGTGTGCGGTAGGGATGTATCTCATTTTTGAAAACTATTGTAATTACACCGAGTATCGCAGTCATTTTGAATACCAGGTAATATGGAATCTCACTCGGAGACATTTATATAACCAAATTAACGAATCCTCATCAAATATTTATATGTTTGCGATAGGGATGTATCTCATTTTTTAAAACTATTGTAATTACACCGAGTATCGCAGACATTTTGAATACCAGGTAATATGGAATCTCACTCGGAGACATTTATATAACCAAATTAACGAATCCTCATCAAACATTTATATGTTTGCGGTAGGGATGTATCTCATTTTTTAAAACTATTGTAACTACACCGAGTATCGCACACATTTTGAATACCGGGTAATATGGAATCTCACTTGGAGACATTTTTTGAACCAAATTAACGAATCCTCCCACACAGTATTTCCTTAAACAATGAACCGGTTATTTTTGATTATGTATATACGTTTGCACGTGTTTATCTTTAACCTTGTCCCTAATAGAATGATTGTTACCTCAGGCTGTTTCGGTCGTTGTAGAATGCGTAGATAAAGTCGACTTACTGTAATCTATCTGGTTTCGTATAGCCAGGGGCATCCATACAGAGCGGATTGATAAACACACAGTTTTCGTGAGCTTCATCTGATTTGCACTCGGTTATTTATATTTTTCGCTATATTGTGTAGATACAAAATTCAGTGATGAGCAGGAAATTATTTTTAAAAAATAGACATATATATATATTTTCGAATGTCCATTAACAGAGTTAAATGAAATGAATAGGGTTAAGTTCGATCTTTGACTCATTCCTATTTGACCCTATAGTCACTCGTGACGTTTTCTATTGAGTTAATCGAACGTGGAATGAAAGATACATAAATTGGATTATACATTGTCTTAAACATGCATTATGCAAGAGCTACATCTGCTTATTGCAGGTCTTTCTTTAGGCCTGAAATCTTATCTAAATTATTAATAAGACATTAATTAACTCATCCACACTATAATCAACTCTCGATGTCAAGACTAGCCTTCGATATCGAATGGATTACAATCCTATATGCTGCTAACGCTCATTGATAATTTAATCAAAACAATGGATAATCGAGAATTTGCCTTTTAACGTACTAACTTTAGGTTGAAATTCCCAAAGCTGATATCCCGGCTCATAATAAATGAATTTGACTGAAATTTTCAACAAATTACCTTTACATTATCTAGCTTTTAACTATTATAGCGAGAACTGCCAGCTATTTATCTAATCTCCCATAATGTATCTTTTATTTGGATATTACATAAATTAATAGAAGTTAGAAATTAGACGATAGCATGACAATAACAAAATTAGAAATACCGCCATACATAATTATATACATTGTACTTTCATTACTCTTAATACATCTTGAGGATGGTACTTAACTGTACATGCAAAATAATTTATAGGCTAGACAGCTAGGGGGTGAGTTTGGGCAATCTACTTTGACAGGTTGTGTGGGTTAGAAGAAACATATATTTATTCATCTAGTATTACAACATAGTAGACCACCAATGCACAACAAATATCTTTGTATCGCTTATAAAATTATATCGAGTATAAGTCATTGAAGAATTTCGGTGAATACGACAGATTGGTGGTTTTCAAACACGAAATCTCAAAGCAAACCATTAAAAAAGATATATCATAAGGTCGACCAAGTGGTTTGATATGTGACAAGGACTAGAATCGATTGCCGACCCTCGCGGATTTATTCTGGGTTCTCCGATTATCTCTTACTGCTAAAGGCCTCTCATGGAAGTAAAAATACACCACAGTTTGACTTGAGCAAACCTATAGTTTGAGCTTTCTGATGTTGAAATTTTTGGGAACTTGTAAATATATTTTAATATGGAACATTAATCGGAACCTTGCATGTTTCAACCTTTCGAGATTAGGTTCAACTCAATCATTAAGATAAAAAGGGTTTTTTACGCACACACCAATCAATGCAATTAAGAACGCGTCCGCGAGAGGACCATGCAAAAATTGAAAAAAATGATAACCCGGGGGGTCAGCGATTTTCAATGATACTTGGTCTATGGGGACCCCTAGGCGACAGAAGTCACGCGATGCCGTGGAAAAAAAATTAAATGACAACTTTCGGTATAGCTGGAAATTGTTGTTTTGGGTCAAAATTTGCCATATTTCAACCATTTTTTTGCCCAAATTCAAAACGCTCCTACTCAAAATTTTGTGATTGTAAAATTTTGATATTGGTCAGGTATGATAGGCCAAGTGGTCGACTTAAAATCCTGCAGTCGTTTGGGAATACATTGATCGTGTGGAATTTTCTGTGAGTTATCTTAAAGTGGTCATTTTACGTATGTTGAAAACTGTGTCATCCTAAAACGCATGTAGCGGCTTCTTGGCGGGTCTGACCTAGAACTGCTGGGTGTGGTTATGAAGGGCATTCGTTTAAGTATATGTCAGAAGAAAACAATTGACCGGAACTAAACCCACTAGTGTGCTACAATATTTTGAAAATATGTAAAAAGCAGTATTTTCCATGTGATTTTTCTTTTACTGATGATCGACGACTATCTTAAAGAGTAACAATGGCCATCGATTATCAACATTAGTACTATATTTATTGTTATTTGAACGTTCCTCATACCAAATATGTCATTTTGGTAAAAATCATAAAGTTTTTGTAACAAAATCGGACGTTCACGATCATCGTAGTGAAGGGGCGTAAAATTACTGTTGTACAATTCTGCAGAATCAGAAAACTATTATTCTCATTTGTATTCTGAAGTTACTAGCAGGTTAAAAATGTATGGGCTGCCATGGCAAGCTTTTGTATCAGCACAATCTAACCAAAGCAGCGCCTTTTCACCAATGATCACAAGGGTATTTTGGTCAAAAATCATAACGTTTTCTTTCGCTGGATAGCTGTAGGGAAGGTCATAAGTCATGCATAATTTTGCTGTGATCAGACCACGGTTGTAAGATCATTAACCGTATCAAGATGGACAGGCAACCGGTAAACCAAGCGAAGTGGTTCTAGACATTGCAGGATTTCATACAGAGTAATTTCTCGAACTCCTCATTAGATTTTACTGTATTCTTATATATGATCGATTTCAATATTTTCGTAGTTTTGCAAGCCTTTGTGTTCGGCTTAATAATCCAAATTCCCGCAAGTATGAAGGATTTTAAAATTATGAAAATAAAGTTCAGGTATAATAATGTCCGTAATGATGAACAATTGTACACAAGTAAAAATTAAAAGGGTGTTTTAGTAGGTTTGCTTTTAACGAAAACTTGACATGTTGGTTTTTTTCGGATTCACATGGGCGTGTTCGCAGTCCGAAGTACACAAGACGATGTTTTGGTATAGTTTGAAAAAAAAGATTAGCAAGATTAATAGAAATATTATGAATTGATATCGTGGTTTTTTTTATTTTAAACTTAATACTGGTAATTGAGTTAGGGGAGGTGGGGGGTAATTTTATTTTAGTCACGATTGTCAGGTCTGCTTTTTACAGCGGCACAGAATTCTAAAGGTTTTGTGAACATTGCCTGTCCATCTATACAGAGTCCATGGTAAGATCTGTACTTAGGGGCAGATCATCGTAAAGATTTATGGGCAGTCATGACTATCATAAACTTGATATATCTATTATCCACATTCTCAGGTAAGAAGAACCTCGTGGAGAAGCATTTAATATCTGGTGGTGTCCTTGTTTAGGAGAACGTAATGCTTTCCATATTGAAATCCCCGAGGGGGAAGATGACATAGATCATAGCACTCCAGACAATCAAGGATAATTCTGACTACACATGCCAAACTCCGGCATATACCTATATTTGAGCAGAAGTGTTCACTTACTTATATTATATCATATTCATATAAGACTTATTCTGTGTAAATATCCAATCTCACGGATTCTCTCTTTTCGCGTACACGAATTATTGAAATAAAACTTATCATATGTTAGTCCCAAAATTGCATAGCTTGTGTCGAGTGGACCTTAAACCTCGTTTCTCTCTCAAGTCAAAATCATTCTAATCCTAGATGACGACTGAATGGATAATATAAACTTTGTAACGATGACAAAACATGTGCATCACCATATGTTCGTCCCCAAATGACCTAGTTTGTGTCCAGTTGACGTTAAACCCATTTTTTTCTCCCCCTCAATTCTCAATCATCCTTGCTAATGATTCAATGGAATATATTATGTTTGTAAAGATGTTCATACATTTTCTTCATCTGGGATATTGACAATTGGGACATTTTATCCCAATTTTGGGTGTTTTTAATTTTTTTCTGCTTTTTTTTTATTATGCCTGTTCCGGTCATTTTTATTTTTTATATTGTTAGTAGAAAGGTTGCTGGTTGTGGGTAACACTCAACTTTTGTCCTAGTCCCCGCCAAGAATGAACTACAGCCTCTCAAACTTTGGTTTTCATTAAATTAAATTTTAAGAGCGAGTTGCGTATCTGGCCAGTACCAAGATATCATTGGCAGTAGAAACTTAAAACTCGGTGGTAGGAGGAGCCTGTGTAGTCCTACTAATGCCCAAAATTTCGTCTGTCCAAATCAATTATTTTACGAAAAACAGATCATACAAATTTAGTTCCAAATTAGCCCATTTTTGAGTATTTTTCTATTAAAAACATATTTTTCCAATTTGCCAGGCTGGTATCAACTGAATCAACTTAATATTTTGTGCGGATGTATCTGGGTACTAACCCATCTCACAGAAAAAATTTGGTCCAAATCCCCGACCCAAGGGTTATCACCCTCTGCATGGTGCTCTCGCGGACACGCTCTTAATTGCACCACAGAATCTCAAGTATCAGGCAGATATTTTGGCTAAAGTTCAACAGATAACTGGTTTCGATGTCTATTCAAAAAACGCGTTTCTGTAAGTTTAAAGGGGCTAAATCGCTAATAATTGGGGCCTGGAAATTGACAAAAGTGGGTCGTAACGCATATAATACTGTAATATAAAAAGTTAGAGACTTAGCTACTTTAATTATTACAATCCGAAAGGAAATTTCTGAAAGAGAACAACTGCACACATTCGCTCCATCGCACATTGGTTATTGCTGCTGAATAGGGTCGCTTTCAGATATAACTAAAAAAAATAAAGTACAGAAAACATTTAGGTAACGACCAAAAACTGCCCATCGGAATCTATGTTTAAAGAGAGTTAATGTTTCGTTCACGTTTCGAACATCCAGTACTAGCAGTTTTTATGTTCTAAATAATTTGGCTCGGACTGAACATCCTTTTCTCGTCAGCGTTCGGTCAATTTAAATTTACTATGACCCGAATGTATTGCCCAGGAGGACTATTTGCGAGGACAGTGTACCAATGTATATACGGATAGTTCAGTGTAATGTTCCCTGAAAAATCAAACCAAAAAATGTCCTACATATTATATATTATAAAATATACACAAAATAACTTTAAAAATTGGTCGTCTCAACATTGTAATGAAAATTATTTGTTATATTCTCTGTTAAATAATATACACAGCATCGCGAAATACAACAATCGTGTACCAGCCACACGTATTCTCTAATGATCCGGTTGGTTGAGCGTTTAGGCGTAATCAAATAATGATCTGATCAAAGATACCTCATTGTTACGAAACTAGATTATATATTATTTCACTTAAGGACAATACTTTTAGCCCAAGGAGGACATTGATACATGTTTAACATTATCTGATATCCCTGTTACAAACAATTTAAAGCACTATTGAATCATATCACTTTTAACGGTCATCATCATGTATTATCTTACATTTTCAGCCTCTAGTCTTTATTGGTTAGTATATAAATATAAGACAATTCAAATTATCTTTACTACCATTTCTAAAAGCTAAAGATGAACAAGCAAATCAAATTCAGTATGGACACTCTTTTAGCCTTTTTGGTGGTTTTGCAGTTAGCTCTTTGGCCTTGTGAAGGTAGCTGTGTATCCAGTTGTACAAGCGTTGCTGATGGAACGTACGCCGATTGCGGTGATTGTACGAAATATGTTGTGTGTTCTAACGGAGCTGTGTTTCAGATGAGCTGTAACACAGGTTTGGTATACGATACACTCACAAGTCAGTGTAATTGGTATGCTCAATCTGTGTGTGGAATAACTTCAACAACTAATACAGCACCCACCAGTGTCACCAGCCCAACCAGTGCGGTATCAGCTACTAGTGCCCAGACAACACCAAATCCCTTCGCTACCTGTATTTATGCAAGTGCATGTTCTCAGCTGTCAACTTTACAAGGCAGTTATCCGGACTGTTCTAGTTGTTTTAAATATATAACATGTTTGGCAACGGTGGCTTATGAAAATACATGTCCTTCGGGTCAAGCGTTTGATAGCACAACAGGTATCTGTACTTATACAGCCTCAGCATATTGTGGTACAACAGCTCAAACTACCAGCCCAACATCACCAACGTCTGTAACTAGTCCGACATCCGTTACCTCACCAACATCTGTAACCAGTCCAACTTCTGTAACCAGCCCAACATCAGTAACCTCACCAACTACTGTTACCAGTCCAACATCAGTCACCTCACCAACTTCTGTAACCAGCCCAACATCAGTTACCTCACCGACGTCTGTTACCAGTCCAACATCAGTAACTAGTCCAACGTCCGTTACCTCACCGACATCAGTAACTAGTCCAACGTCCGTTACCTCGCCTACTTCTGTAACCAGCCCAACTTCTATTACCTCACCAACATCAGTAACTTCTGTAACTAGCCCGACATCGGGAACCTCACCAACTTCTGTAACTAGTCCAACATCAATAACCTCACCAACTTCTGTAACAAGCCCCACGTCGGTAACGTCCCCGACATCAGTGACCTCGCCAACTTCTGTAACCAGCCCCACATCAGTAACCTCACCAACTTCTGTTACCAGTCCAACATCAGTCACCTCACCAACTTCTGTTACCAGTCCAACATCAGTTACTTCACCAACTTCTGTAACCAGCCCAACATCGGTTACCTCACCGACTTCTGTTACCAGTCCAACATCAGTAACTAGCCCAACATCAGTCACCTCACCAACTTCTGTAACCAGCCCAACATCAGTAACCTCGCCAACTTCAGTTACCAGTCCAACATCAGTAACATCACCAACTTCTGTAACCAGCGCGACATCAGTTACCTCACCAACTTCTGTTACTAGCCCAACATCCGTAACTTCACCAACTTCTGTTACCAGTCCAACATCAGTCACCTCACCAACTTCTGTTACCAGTCCAACATCAGTAACTAGCCCAACATCAGTCACCTCACCAACTTCTGTAACCAGCCCAACATCAGTAACCTCGCCAACTTCAGTTACCAGTCCAACATCAGTAACATCACCAACTTCTGTAACCAGCGCGACATCAGTTACCTCACCAACTTCTGTTACTAGCCCAACATCCGTAACTTCACCAACTTCTGTTACCAGTCCAACATCAGTCACCTCGCCAACTTCTGTTACCAGTCCAACATCAGTAACTAGCCCAACATCAGTCACCTCACCAACTTCTGTAACCAGCCCAACATCAGTAACCTCGCCAACTTCAGTTACCAGTCCAACATCAGTAACATCACCAACTTCTGTAACCAGCGCGACATCAGTTACCTCACCAACTTCTGTTACTAGCCCAACATCCGTAACTTCACCAACTTCTGTTACCAGTCCAACATCAGTCACCTCACCAACTTCTGTTACCAGTCCTACATCAGTAACTAGTCCGACTTCTGTAACCAGTCCAACGTCAGTAACCTCACCAACTTCTGTAACCAGCCCAACATCAGTAACCTCACCAACTTCTGTAACCAGTCCAACATCAGTAACCAGTCCGACTTCTGTAACTAGCCCAACATCAGTAACCTCACCAACTTCTGTAACCAGCCCAACGTCAGTAACCTCGCCAACTTCAGTTACCAGTCCAACATCAGTAACTTCACCAACTTCTGTAACCAGCCCAACATCACCAACGTCAGTAACCTCACCGACATCAGTAACCAGCCCGACATCAGCTACTTCCAGAACATCTGTAACTTCACCCACCTCCGTTACGAGTCCAACATCCGTTACCTCACCGACTTCGGCCACAAGCCCAACATCCGTTACATCACCAACTTCCCCCACGTCAGCTACCAGCCCAACAAGTCAAACCAGTCCATCCTATATATACAACGAGTGTACTTCATCATGTGTTGGTAAACCATATGGACTCTATGCTCACTGTTCCGATTGCACAAAATTCATCAAATGTTCTCAAAACAATATGTTTACTTTAGATTGTTTATCTGGACTTCATTTTAATTCACTGAAGGGGCAGTGTGATTACATTCAGAACGCAAATTGTATAACCACACCCTATACTGGTGCCACCTCACCCACGAGCCCCACCTCTCCATCAGGCGCTAATCCACTATGCATCAGTTCCTGCGTTGGGAGAGTAACGGGGAATCACCCAGACTGTTCTGATTGTACTAAATACATAACATGTGTAGGTGCAACTCTGTTTTCTATGCCTTGTGCTTCTGGATTAAATTATGATGTCACAGCAAACGCCTGCGTATTCCCTGCTGATGCAACTTGCCAAACACCATGAGGTGCATTATCTTTTATGTGTGTACAATAATGTTTTATTTTATATCAGAATATCTTAATGTACATGTATGTAATAATAAGGGTTTTAATTTTGTATTTTGGATCAAAAAATAAAGATTTATTAATTCAATAAATTTGTGATTTCTAGTCTTGGTCTGGTTTTGGAAAGCCGTGGTAGTTCAATGACTGAGACATTGGCTTGCTAAACCTGGGGGTACCTCGGTTCAAGACGGAATGGTGTCTGGTAGGACAAAACCGTGTACATATTGGTGTGTACTTGGCAGTTGGGGTTATTTTAAATCAGAAAAGTCGCAATGACGCTGTACGGGCAAGATTTCCTTCAAAGAACAATTTATTACTTATGCCAGTCTTCATTAATCCGGTTGGAGTAGGTCGTAAAACATCACTTCATTGCTGATAGCAGGGTCCCGGTAGTAGACAGACGATTGTCAGCTGGAATTTCTATGCGACTACATTTAAAAGAAATCTTGACAGATAGACAGAAATGTCACCGACTGTGTAAAATTCTTCTTTCTCGCTTCTTTATCGCAATTTTGTTAGTCTAAATATAGTCAGAGTTGATTCAAACCTGCAATAATAAATGAAATGGGGTTTAATGTTCTGTTCTGGCTGGGCTAATAAAGACTGACACGCCGTGTGCTATGAACAACTCTTCTGTCGAATTCCAACTGCCAAGGGATCTTTAACATGTACGCCCTACAGACAAGGTAAATCCATGCCGAAAAAAATCCGATGAACTGCCATAATAAATTCCCATTCTAAACCGAGGTCGAAATTCGAATGGTCAGCGAGACCAAAGGGATTATTAATCATTTTGAAAGTTGTTTGATGCAGGGGGATCACGGTGGCTAAGTGGATAAGGCGCTGGTTCGCTAGTCTGGAGGTCGAGTATTCGATCCCTGCATTGGCCGAGAAAGTTAATCTCGATTTTCCGACGTGATTTCCCCTTGTCAGTGATACAGAAGGAGGGCCTGACAAGGACAGCTGCCTAGTCGTTCGGATGGGACGGAAACCCGAGGTCCCGTGTACACATTGGAATGCACGTAAAAGATCCCTTGGCGGTTGGAATTCGATATAAGAGTAGGCCGTAGCGCCGCTGCCCGGGCAAAATTTCCCTCATAGCACACTGTATGGCGTATGCCCGTCTTCAATTAGCTCAGGTTAAGTGCATAACAGTAGGACGTTAAACCCCATTTCATTCATTGTTTGATGCAGGATAACTTATTAATTTAACACCGAGCATGATCTGTCTATTATGCGGTAGTTATTGTATATTGTCCCTGTTTCATCTTTAAAAAGGTAACTGATTAATATAGGTAACGTCATAATTACTATGGTTATTTATAACCAAGATATTATCCGATAGCGAATGAATGAAATAAACATATTTGATATAACAAAACTTGTTTGCTTTGGAACAATCTAATACCTAAATTATAAGATATGAATTTTACAGATAAAATAAGCAAGGGCATGTTGTATTAAGGAATCTATTATTTTAGAAATTGGGTTTAACGCCCTATTTTTCTGAACCGACTGGGCTAATGAAGGCAGACATGCGCCATGTATGTCGCGTTCGATAACTTGCCCCGGGCTAACTCGACCAGGATCTTCGAGTACGTTTCGGCATGCGCAGTGGGAACGGGTAATCGAACGATGCAGCGCTTTCTTCAGGTATAAAAATGGGAGATAAAGGCCGCCAAACATTATTATGCTCGGTGTTAAGATACATAAGGACGGTCAGACAATAATCCATCAATAAACTTTAATTGATACAGACTTTTTCAATGGCATCTTGGTGGAACTATTAAATCCGGAGAAGCGAAATAAAGCTCCAGGGATAGAATATTATGCAAAAACATACTAGAAGACTTTAACCATCTAGCGTTTGATAATTTTGTTAACGAGAGGTTGGGGGGGGGCGAGGCTATAGAATCACACCACTTACAAGCAATGGTATTCCTGTGGCATATTGCTACGCTAGATCCATTTCAACAACGCGTTGTATATGCTGCAGAGTTACTAATACAAAACAAATTCCCATTGTGGCCATAACCCTACAAACGTCGAGAAATTTATAACTGTTTTGCTGAATATTGTAAATTTCCCACAATCACCCCTTGTACGTGACCAAGTGTAAGATCGCCTGTCCAACCTCGTGTTTTTTTTTCCGAATCCCCCGGTTTCCTCCCACTGATAAAGACCCCTACGCGCAAGATAATTATTGGAAGGGGTATTACATAGGCTTAGCCTGTTCTCCAATCCAATTCAGACAACCTGAATAAAATATTGTTTAAAAAAAAAGAATTGAAATAAAATTGAACTATACATGTATATTAGTCCCGAAATGACCTAGTTTGTGTCGAGTGGACGTTAAAACCCATTTCTGTCATGTCCGAATTATGTCGCCCAAGATGAAGGACAATCGATTATCATACATCAACCGCAAAAAAGTTAAATTGGGTCGAACTCCAGCAAAACATTTATCCATTGTGGCCATAACCCTACAAACGTCGAGAAATTTATAACTTTTTTGCTGAATATAGTAAATTTCCCAGAATCCCCGGTTGTACGTGACAAGGAGTAGGATCGCCTGTCAAACCTCGTGGGTTTTTTCCGGATCTAAAGACCCCTACGCGCAAGAGAATTATTGAAATAAAATTGACTATATATTAGTCCCGAAATGACCTAGTTTGTGTCGAGTGGACGTTAAAACCCATTTATGTCATGTCCGAATTATGGCGCCCAAGATGAAGGACAATCGAATATCATACATCATCCGCAAAAAAGTTAACTGGGTCGTACTTCAGGTTGTATGTGGTCACCGAATTCGATTTATTCATGTTCACACCGATTGGTCTGGGTGTAGGCACATGAAGCTACAGTTTTGGGGAATTCTTGTTTTTTCCTCCAAACAAATACCAAT
Organism: Patella pellucida; assembly: GCA_917208275.1. Classification (NCBI taxonomy): domain Eukaryota; kingdom Metazoa; phylum Mollusca; class Gastropoda; family Patellidae; genus Patella; species Patella pellucida. The sequence continues at coordinate 23,474,408 of OU795044.1, forward strand.
TTCAGGAGGAACAATTCGTACCCAGTCTGTCCTTTTCAGTCATGGCTTGTGACCCCAAACAGTGATTTGTGGAAATTGACCCTTAATCAATAAAACATATTTAATAAGCAGCTCAGTTATGTGATAGAACGTGCCTTTGGGCAACTGAAAGGCCTTTACAGGGACACTGTCTAGTCGTTCGGATTGAACGCAAAACCGATGTCCAATGTACACCTTGCCGTACACATAAAATAATCCTTAACAGTTGCAATTCTAAATAAGAGTGGGCCATAGAGCCTCTGTCCGGGCATAATTTTCATCATAGCACAGTGCATGAAGTATCTTCATTAGCCCAGTAAGGCGTTAACCCCATTTAACTCCAATTGTCTCCCCCACTTTGAAGTAGGGCCTAGACATAATCAAATATTTTATTCCCCACCATCGAGCTTAGTCAAGATACTAGGATTGTTAAAACACCATCCTTCAGCTAGCGGAATATCGAAACAGACAGACGGAAAAACTATTTGCAATAATCCCCTTCTATATTCGAAAGATTATACATGACAATCATATTATACGAAAATAACATTTAAATTTATTCTCTGATTTTAAGTTACAAACTGATATGGCTACGGTATTTAACAATTTCCATAGTTGTATGAACCCGGAAAACCTTTAATTTTAATATATACATAAACATAATGTAAAACAACAAATGTATTTTATATAAATAAAAGATAATGCATCTCACGGTGTTTGACAAGTTGCATCAGCAGGGAATACACAGGCGTTTGCTGTGGCATCATAATTTAATCCAGAGGCACAAGGCATAGAAAACAGAGTTGCACCTACACATGTTATGTATTTAGTACAATCAGAACAGTCTGGGTGATTCCCTGTTGCTCTCCCAACGCAGGAACTGATACATAGTGGATTAGCACCTGATGGAGAGGTGGGGCTTGTGGGTGAGGTGGCACCAGTATAGGGTGTGGTTATACAATTCGCGTTCTGAATGTAATCACACTGTCCTTTCAGTGAATTAAAATGAAGTCCAGATAAACAATCTAAAGTAAACATATTGTTTTGAGAACATTTGATGAATTTGGTGCAATCGGAACAGTGAGCATAAAGTCCGTATGGTTTTCCTACACATGATGAAGTACACTCGTTGTATATATAGGATGGACTGGTTTGACTTGTCGGGCTGGTAGCTGACGTGGGTGAAGTAACGGAGGTGGGTGAAGTTACAGAAGTTGGCGAAGTAATTGAAGTAGGACTGGTGCCTGAAGTAGGTGAAGTAACTGATGTCGGGGACGTTGGACTGGTTACCGAGGTAGGGGATGTTACAGATGTTGGGCTGGTTACTGAGGTCGGTGACGTTACTGACGTTGGGCTGGTTACAGAAGTTGGACTGGTTACTGAGGTTGGTGATGTTACAGATGTTGGGCTGGTTGCTGAGGTCGGTGACGTTACTGACGTTGGGCTGGTTACAGAAGTTGGGCTGGTTACCGAAGTTGGACTGGTTACTGAGGTTGGTGACGTTACTGATGTTGGGCTGGTGACCGAGGTCGGAGATGTTACAGATGACGGACTGGTTACTGAAGTTGGTGACGTTACTGACGTTGGACTGGTTACCGAGGTCGGAGATGTTACAGATGTCGGACTGGTTACTGAGGTTGGTGACGTTACTGACGTTGGACTGGTTACCGAGGTCGGAGATGTTACAGATGTCGGACTGGTTACTGAGGTTGGTGACGTTACTGACGTAGGACTGGTAACCGAGGTCGGAGATGTTACTGATGTTGGGCTCGTAATGGACGTTGGGCTGGTTACAGAAGTTGGACTGGTTACAGATGTTGGTGAGGTAACGGATGTCGGACTAGTTACAGACGTTGGTGATGTTGGGCTGGTAGTTTGAGCTGTTGTACCACAATATGCTGATGCTGTGTAAGTACAAATACCTGCAGTGCTATCAAACGCTTGACCAGAAGGACATGTATTTTCATAAGCCACCGTTGCCAAACATGTTATATATTTAAAACAACTGGAGCAATCTGGATAATTTCCTGGTAACGTTGAAAGCAAGGAGCATGCACTTGCATAAATACAGGTAGCGAAGGGATTTGGTGTTGTCTGGGCACTAGTAGCTGATACCGCACTGGTTGGGCTGGTAACACTGGTGGGTGCTGTATTAGTAGTTGTTGAAATTCCACACACAGATTGAGCATACCAATTACACTGACTTGTGAGTGTATCGTACACCAAACCTGTGTTACAGGTCATCTGAAACACGGCTCCGTTTGAACACACAATATATTTTGTACAATCACCACAATCGGCGTACGTTCCATCAGCTACGCTTGTACAACTTGATACACAGCTTCCCGTGGCTCGGCTGACCAGTATGACTATAAAGAATGTCCATAGACACACTTGTCTCGCTATTTTACCTTGACATATCATCTTTGCTGTGTTTCTGTCTTCTGATGATACTTCCTCGAATCACAACAATTTTTATAGTAAAGTAAAATTAATTAACAGGATCATTCATCCATGCACAATGTAACATCTTTAAGTAGATAAGAAACTCTAAAACTATTAATAATGACGTTAACGCCATATTGAAAGCTAACTGGTGATGTCACTGATTATTAAGATGCATCAACGATAGAGCCACTAAAGTGTGTTCATTACAAGAAAATGGCCAAAGGCTGATGGAATGACGATAAAAGGTAGCTAATGAAAACTGATAGTTAGGAGTTTCTGTTGAATTATATCATAGTTTGGTTATCGCAGTTCATAAAGATACAGTAATTATGGCTCAGGGTGTTGATTGTCTGTTCAGCCCCCCCCCATCTTGATTTAAAATCAGACGTCTAGAATCGGTTACACCGTAGATAAACAAAGTGTTTCGCAAGTTAATATTTATCAGTTTTAATTATGAAAGTTGAGACGGGAAATATATTCAGTTGTTTTTATTTTTATCGTGTTATTGCCACGAGGAGCTAGAACCATGCGGTGTCGATCCTTCTCCTTTCTTCTCCTGCAGATAGTTCGTTTGTGACCAGAATGTGTTGTTCATCACCTTAACTCCGGAGCTGTTCTAGACGGAGGCGAATTCGATGTATATCTTTCACAGGTTACTATTCCATATTATACCGTCATCGTCGTCGTTATTAAAATTGTTTGTGATACTCTAGCTTTACGGCTTCGAGGTGTTTACAAGAACCACGTTTAATTCATTCGAAATATTTTGCACGGAACTTTTTTGTGGTGTATGCTAATTGAAGTTACGTTTTTTGTAGCCAATTTCATGAAAACTTGATAATGTAAATTATTTTTACCACATATTTCTAACCCAATATCTTTTTTTTATAGCAAAATCAGTAGTATAAATAATTATCATCAACAACGGGACCTAATAATTGAATTATTCTATTTTTAAACCAAATAATTAAAATATTCTATTTTTGAACCAAATAATTGAAATAGATAATCATCTAAAAAAAGATAATAAGACATACAAACTCTGTATACATGTATATAGATCGACCCTGTTTTAAACGAATAAGATAAAATATTCGAGTTAAATATTATCTTCTTCAAAATTATTCATACCAAATATATTCACTGCCCTAAAATGAAATTCATCAACAAAACCCCCCGAAATGATTGTTAAAGATAACGTTTGTTTTCTGTCAAATTTCTCTCCACAATAAAGCAAGTCACACTCGAGCCTTTGTTTACACAGGGGTTAATGATTTGTTTATATTCCTGCCAACCGATTCTCCTAGACTAGCTCAAGATGAAAACCAGGGGTCGAGTCTGCTTACTCCTTGTTTTCAATTCTCTCATTAACGAGCTAAATGAAATAAAAAAGACCTAGACTCATCAGCCGTTGATTTGATGACAAATTGAAATAAAGCTGATGCTAGGAAAACACCCCAGAACCGATAGAAATATCTGTGTTGTGTATGGTATGCGTTTGGTTTATTCTTACAACGAAAACCATGATCTGTATATAAAAGAACTATAATATCCGAAATATTCCCATTTTAACATATTTAACATTTCACACCACTATACTTCTAAAAACCTAATTGTAGAAAGAGTTTTCTAATATTAGTTCTTACAGTATTTTAGCTGTATACCAAATACTTTTTTAATTAGTGAAATACCAAGAGGAGGATAAGTATGGGTCATGGGTCTCAGAGTGCATTTCTGTGCAGATAATAAACGTTATATTTTGACATCACTTCTCAACGGAGCTTATAGATACGAAAAACGTTAAACCAACGTCCATTCGACAATATAAGTATTACGAAGCTGTGTTTGATATCGTATTGTCGATTAACTGCTCTTGGGTTAAATGGGTGGCGTGCACGATATAGGGTATGTTTACCTAGTAACTTGGTATATTATATTCCACTTAAGACATTATGGGGACAGTCGGGTACCGCAGGTAAGAATTTCGTCATATGCAGTTTCGAATAGAATTGAACGTGTACTTATTTTTAAGCAGTCGTTGCATTAGGCCTAAAATGGCTCTGTTTACTATTTCTTTTTAGCCGAAGTGCCCGACTCTGATTTTTTTGCGCATTTCCCTAAACAAATTTCTATATATTGTTTAGCCTTATTTGGAATGTCGGATCGACTCGCATATATACCGAATGGTTCTTTGTAAACCGCTAATCAGTTTAAATAAATTTAAATTTTCCAAAATATTCGAAATTATACACACCAATTAAATTTCAGTATTGGTCATTTTCTTTTTGTGAAATTACGAGATCTTATTATCCATCATTTATGACAAAATACACATCCAGTACTCTGTGGTTTCGCCCGCCCTTTGCAATGAACACAGAAAAGCATTCATTATCCTACAGGTAAATCCGGAAGTAATCAGTAATGGCTGGTTCACAAATGACACAATAATAATTTGTAAAATGTGTAGAAGTATAGAATATACTAAGAAGAGGTAAACGACCGATCGTGAGATTAAAAACTACAAGAATTGTTTTTAAAAATTTAATTTAAATCCCTTTATATACATTCGTATTACATCAATAAGTGCTTTTAGACCCATTTTCAGCCTTTAGGGTTCTCAGAGCCATACGATCTTTAAAAAAATCAACTGAAATAAAGATCTATTATTAGTTAGATTGTTCGTCAATGAGACCCCCCACAAATACTCGTCAAATAATATGTATTATTTATATATACGTGAGACTGGTCTAATTTATTATAGAATATATATATAGCATAGGTAACACAGGCGGAAAACATTAAATACATCATAGAATAGCACGGATGCACAGTAATGACCGTTTGAAAATGATTTATGTTCAATGTGTATCAGACTTTGCTAGAAATCTTTTAAATTTATCTTCCCACTGAAATGTGGTATAAATTACTCTTTGTTTATTTCTTTGTTTATAAATATTGTGCCTTTATTTGCTGTTCAATATAAATACAGCTGGATGTGTCTCTAACTACACTAAGCTAAAATTTCATGGATGTACTTGACTCTTAGAAACCACTTAGGTAGCAGAGCCATTATCTTGTTTTAGTCAAATATTTAAATATGCTAGGGAGTGGCATAAATAGATTTTAGTCATCATTCTGGCAACAGGGGATAGTTTCGAGCATGTTGTCAATGTGACTGTGGGTTTCATCTCATAATAAATGAATTGTTGGGGTCAAAGATTGAATTTTTGAATATTATTCAGGAATAGTGCCATGTTTATAGAGCAATTTTGAAAGAAACAATAATATAAATACCTTAAATAAGCATAACACTGAAGCGTCCTATATCAAACTAATGGGTATTTCGCCCTCTTGATAGAGGACACTGCGGGCCAAGTATTTGGTTTGAATCGCATTCGAAAAGATTAAAGGGAATGCTGAGTTGTCAGTGTCGTGTCTGTTGTAAGCTCTACTCATCGAGTTAAATGAATGCTCAGAAATACTCGCTATACCTATAGGCTAAGTTAAAGCTATGGGTTAAATAGGAAGACTTGGGTAAAGTTTAACGAGACATAATATTGAAACAGATCAGTGACTACATCATATTTTGTCGATGTCGTTTTCTAAAACAATTAGCCTCTTTTAAATCGCTACAAATTGGGTTGTTGCGAAAACTGATAGGAATGGTTCTGGACAATGTTGAGAATGATGAGGATGAATATATGAAGATAAAGACCACAATGGTGATGATAATCATAGTGATGAAAATGCCGATGATAATGATGATGCCGAAGATTGATAACGTTGCTTCAGACAATTTTGTACACTGTTTCTAAGCTACCGGAAATATGCTGCCGTAGTAATGTGATTTTACTAAAAACATCAGGCACCACTTCCTTTTTTTATTTAAATAAAATAGGGTTTAACGGGCTACTTTTCTGCACCACTCGGGCTATTGTTGAATATCATATGTCAGTCAGTGTATTTTGAGAGAAAATATGGTTCTACCACAACTCTTCGTCAAATTACAACTGTCAAGGATTCATTTACGAAAGACCTTGATTAATCGTTACATCGAAATTAGCCCACGTTTACTAAGGGCAGAAAAATACAGCTGTCTTGTCGTTTGGATGGGATGAAAAACCGAGGTCCCGTGTACACGTAAAAGATCCCTTGTCAGATGGAATTTGATATAAGAACAGGCCGTAGCGAAGCCGCCGGGCAAAATTCTGCTCATACTTCATTGTATCGTCATAACCCTATTCGAAGCAGAGCAGTAGGTCGTTAAACCAAATTTCATTTTATTTCTCTAGAACATCGGAAATCACAATTTTAAATAGGATATTTACATAGCTAACAATTTTAGTCATTGTATATTATAAAGTAACCTGTTACAACATTCTGTTCCATCATTTCTAACAAACACGTATATAAAATAATAAACACATAAAAGAAAACAAACACATAAAAACAGAATCCAATAAAATATAAGATACATGTAAAATACATATGAGTGCTGGTAGGCCACAGGGTTCGCATTATAAACAGTTCATATTATAACTGACTATAGATAAACTCTATGTCTGTTAATACTATAAAATATGGATATAAAGTAGTTTTAAATGGTTGTGTGTATATCACACTAATCTGGATATTATCACGATTACTGTATGGTATATGTTTTAAGATGTTCGGTTTGTTTTTGTTGGTTCTGGCAATGGTATCGTATATAAAACCTATATAGGTTTATCATATTATCAGGATTTCGTCTATTTAGAACAACTACAAAGGGTCGTACGCTATTAACAAGTAACTGATCATCATCTACATGTAGGAAATGGTAGATAACAGAATCAACTACATTATTTTATGGAATTTGAAGAGAAGAAACACACTCTTTTTGGATAGATCAAATTAAACGCCTCGGAAATAATTCATTCAGTTATATATTTGAAAAAGTACTTACGCCCCCGTATATTTTTTAAGAATAAGTACGGTACTAATAGGACTAGGGGCCAAGCATGATGTCATCGCAGTCGTCCTGAAGTTGTGACGTCATATCAAATTCGAAACCTGCCAATTGATGCAAAATTGTCCGAGGAACATTAAGCATTGTACGTTCCGATCAGTTAAAACCAATTGTGAAATAAAAAAAAGAGGTAATATAGATTAATTAAAACAAAGCAAAAATATCTAAACTTAAATATTTTGTTTGTCTTTATTTTAAGAAATGCACACGATGCATGGGTTAATGGATATTTTATTGACTTTTCACACTGATAAACAAAGGTTTTGTTCTTGTCATTATTAGTACAAAGAACGTTATCTTGCATATATATCTGCTATGTACTTATTTTATTTATGTATACGTACTTGATACACATACAAGATGTATCAACACATTTGTAAACAAAAACTAAACAAAACAATACAGATTGCAGTATAATGGCAAAATTCAGGACAATTTAAGGTTTAAAATGGATTAGTGTGTGAAATTAGATTAAACTGGTTTAAATATGATATTAGGCCATGCTGTGCAACCCCCACCCCCACCCCGAATAATCAAAACAGAAGAAGTTTCCGAGAAAAATAAAGGAAATTTGAAAATTGCATAGAAAAAATCTAAATACATGTTTTTTTAAACACTCTTTTGAAGTACGAAACAAAGCGAAGCTATATTTATGATTTTGACTTTATTTGATTTCCGGCCAAAAAGTGACGAATCATTTAAATTATGTACTTATGTAGAAGCGTATGGCCACTCCTTTTTGCACTTTATAGTTATTAAAATTAATTCTTTAAATTAGGAAGTTATTATATAGTTGTATATCGTTTTTTGTGGGGGAGGGGTCACCTTGTAGTTCCAGCACTCGTATTTAAAGATTTTATGTTGATAAATAAAATGTTGTAGCTTATGAAAGCCAAACAAAATATTTTAATAGAAACATACTTCAACATGGTTTGACAAAGCCATTTGTAACTAAGCAGTGAAAAAGATAAAGTAATGGTGATCACTTTTTAAACATTAATACCTTTGCTCACGGATAAACTGCTTAAAGCTGGGGGAGGGGTATCAAGAACCTTGAACCGGTGTATGACTACGCGTTTGCCCCTAAATCACGTATTATGATACTATTACCGTTTGTACAAGATATAGTCTTTTTTTATTTTGTAAACGATGGTTATAAGGCTGGTAATTCGCAACAGATGCACGTCCCGGCTGTTTAACTCATCAACAACGAGGAAAACTCAGAGTTAAAACATTACAAAAATTACCCGAATAATTCACAACTAACGACTTTTACAAAGCCCCCGAACGTCTCACAACTAAATAAGATTTCAAGTCGAGTCTTCAATTACCAACGTGTTTGTGTATCTGTGAATTTAGATAATGTACAAGCTATCAACAAACGGTTCGCCAAAAATAGTTCTTTTAAGAAAAAATCACGGATACAAAAATTACGATTGAAAAAAAAACTTTATTACTAACCCCCTTCAACCTTTTAGATAAAAAAATGTAAGTATAGCGCATGCTTATTCAAAAAAATGATTAGGTAATATAATAAACGCATTGATAAATTTGAGATATTTTTAATTTGATTTTTTTGCCCCAGCGAAAAGAGTTTTGTGAACGAAATGAAGATATTAATCAATGTGATAAAACTGTATTGCCCGTGGATTCAAACTGTCAAGGTTTGCTTTACGTGCACGCCAATATGTACACGGGACCTCGTCCCATCCAAAGGACTAGACTATGTTAAGGGAATGGATGGCGCTCTGAATCATAAGGTCTGTCATTGAGTCAACTGCCGTGATTTCGATTTCCCGGGTTTACATGTAACATGACAATAAGTAGGGTCGCCTGTCTAATCTCGTGGGTTTTCCCCGTTTCCCATCGCTAAGGACCCCTACGCTCAAGCACTTAAATGAAATAAAATTGAACCATATGTTAGTCCCGAAATGATCTAGATTGTGTCGAGTGGATGGTAAAGCCCATTTCTCCCTCTTGCTGTTCTCTATCTAAAATCGTGTGAGGAACTAAGTACAAGAACAACAGTTTCTAATAAGTTTATAGTTATAGTGTAACTTAAGATCTGAATTCGTCTTCGGTTTGCAAACCTGTAGAAAAACGTGATTAACTTATAAACAAACCCACCAATTGCCTCACTACCATTGCGTAAAACTGTTAATCTAAATCGCTTTAAGTTAGGTAGCCAAATTGTTCAACGCGTACGCGCTAGTTTATTTAGGGATCTTCATTGAGACAAGCGGCGTGGTTAGATCCCCCTTGTAATCTTGTATGTGACAAGGAGTTTGGTCACCTGTCCATCCTCCCACAGTTGAAAAACCGTAATGCGCAATCAAATAATTGAAATTTAATTGAACCGTATGTTAGTCCCGAAATGACCAAGTTTGTGTGGAGTGGACGTTAAACCCCGTTTCACTCTCTTTCTCTTTTGATTCCTCTATTCAGAAGATTATCAGTTATAATATTTAAATATGCAATCCCAATAGGGGATTTTTAGGGTGAAAATGTACAATATATTACTTGTCAGAAATGAATGATGTTTATACATATTTAAATTACAAGACAAAACATCTGTTTTTAAAGATTACCGTAAGATGCATTACATACAACATACAGCTGAAAATATCTAAATACTTAATTTACCTTGAAAGAACAAAAAGAGCTAGGGTCATTGTTTACAGTGAAATACGCGTATTCCATCATATAGGTCATTATCTCCAATAGTATTACCATGAGCTGGCTAGGGCTCAATGACCCAGTAAAATGATTTATTATTCTTTGGTAATCTAGATCTATGTATAGGTATTGAATACCCATCTTTTTTTCATTAACAGCCGATGTTCTAATAACATAGATCGGAGAACTAACTCAAACAGTCTTCTCGGCTTAAACCAAATCAGATATCGCACTCAATGTTTTGAAGTTCCGACTCCAGCCCCTCTCATCAGTACGCCACGGCACAGATAAGCTATGGTGTGTTGGTTGTTTTGGGTGTTTGGATCGCCTGGCGCCATTTTGAGTTCGATTAGATCATCTAGGAAGATGATTAAAATGCTTTAGTTAAGATTATCGGAATGTTTTCGACCCGTATTAACATACAGAGAATTCAAAATAAGATCTAAAAGATTATTCAATCACCATGTCAGACTAAACTTGAAATTGGCAATTGTTCATTCCTCTATTTAACTCACAAAACATTTGTATGCGATGTTTTAGATTTGTACGAGATTTATTTGAAGTTCTTAATTATTTCAAGTATTTACATGTGTTTTTTTTATAAAGGAAACATCGTACTTGAACATTCTCATCAAGAAATTCCCATCCTTCTCAATTAGATATGTCTCCATTAACCCGGTTGGTTTAAAATGATGGGTCGTTAAACCCCATTTCATTATAGAGAGTCGGGTTTTATATGGTATTGTTAAAGACATGGTCAATCTGGTTGGAGATCAATTGCCACTATATTTTAACCAATCATGTGAAATCGCAACCATTTGGGTTCAAATAGTCTATACAAACTGATGAAATATCGCCATGTGACTCGGTGAATTCTTGGAGATAAGATTTGGGCTGAAAGATCGAACCTATAAAGTCGGGCGTTGTTCCGATTTATTTTTCGTTTCGTTTCTATTTTATATTCTGTTAGTAACCTGGTGAATTGTCGGAGATAAGATTTGAGCTGGAAGATTGAGCCTATACAGTCGGGCGTTATTCCAGTTTGTTTTTCGTTTTATTTTATATTCCGTAATTTATACTATACTTCAAGGAATAGAATTCCAGAACTGTGAAAAGGTAATGAATTTGAAATCTAACCTTATTTGATTGAAGAAACATTCACTTTAGTATGAAAAGATGTCCATACAAATTAAAGAATTGTTTCAAATACTTTCTTCGACTCGGTTATTTCTGGGTACAGATTAGATTTACATCTCTGTTGGCGGATATTTAAAAAACATCTCGTGAAATTCAACCGAAAAGAATACCCCTTGACATTGTGTTATACAGAACGATTTGTATGCTACGGTAAGTGCATTTTTTGCACATTGTGTTAATTTTATGGACTAGATAGCACATCTTACACATGCTACCTATCAACGGTTCTTCCATTAATATAACTAACCCATCATGCAACGGTAATCTCCTCCCCAGTCCAAATCCCAGACGACTTCCTGATTACAGAGTTGGTAAGGTAACCAATAAAACAGCTGGTGAACTTTTGTACATCGAGCATATTTAACATTTAGAAAAAATGTTAACTAATATGCTCTAATGCATTTAAATACCAACCCCATACATGGAATTGAAAGTTTTAAGTAGCCCTATGATCATTTAATGTTACATAGGATGTTTAAAATGACGTCATATTGGACCTCAGTATATCCATATTGATGGTCCTCTCGATAACTATCACATGGAACCGATCAATTCGGAGAAATTATAGCCCATAAACCTAAATATTATTGGAAGCAAAAAGGATCATAGGGGATTAGGGCTTATTTAGTGACAGTTTGTACACAATCAAAGCAATTACAATGTACATAGCTTTCTACGCCATAAACGATCATACATTAAACATTCACTTCGAACTTTACTGGACTTTCCCGAATGTGATTCCACTCTAATAACTGCATTTCATATTTTGTATGGATTTGTTTTAGCGTGTATCCACGTGGAAACTAATAGATTAATTTAAGATACAGAAAATTGACGATATTAACTCGTTCTAAAATATCATAATCATAACATTTTCGTCTGTGTAAAGAATAGGAGTTAGGCATACATCCCCAAGGTTTAACCTCACTTTCCCCACATTTGATTGTTTTCATAAAGGAGTAGGGGGGTAGTAGACAGTGGGTGTAAGACTATAGTCTGTTTTAATTAATTAGTATCACTGGTGTAAACTTCTCAATATATGTAGATTGGGCAAATTAGTGAAATCAGTTTGCTAATAGAATCTGGGGACAGAATTGCTCCCAAAGGAAGAAAGACCCACCACCACCTTGATGGGGGAATCGCAGAAGAGAAGCATTCATTAATAACTGTTGCCAAGACCTCCATTGAAAACCTTAACACTGTTATGAATTTTCATGTTTATCAAACTGTATATAAATATTTATAATATAAAAATGTATTACAAATTTATTTATTTAGTTAATATATGTATTTATTTAGTTACATTATATATTTGTACTTATTATATATATAAAACTGTTTATAAATATTTATACTATAAAAATTTATTTATTTACTTTGTTGATGTGTCACAAATTTGTTACAGACTATACTTTAAATCCCATTAAACCCCCTTTGTTGGTTAATTAGTCATTGCTGGGTGTCCCTAGACTCTAAACAATAGATGTGGGGAAAGTGAGGTGTCCCCATTCCCAAAACACTTGATTTACAGATTACCCCTAAACAGCTTAATTAGTAATATTTTTGGTTGTTGGTTTCGTTACAGCTTGACAAGCGATAATATGGGAATGGACGTAAATGAGCCTGTGATATCTCACTTTAAATGAAAACCGGCTGTTGGATGACAAGTGACAGTTACAATAAAGTATGGACAAGTGCTTTCAACATTAACTTACTCAAAAACGAGACGGTGTATCAACCCATTCACGTTGGAAACAAGGTAGGCTATATAACTATTACTTATCACGACATTCGTCCACATAGAGAAATTACTGACCCTTACGTTAAATTTCCAGCCCCGTTACGGATATAATTCAAAGTACTTGTTTTAAAGCTAGACTGAAAATTCAATTAGTATTGTATCAAGACATCTACATTTAAAACGCCTAAAATATCCCAACGAGATCTATCTGTATTTTTTAAAAGATTGATATACCTGATCAAATATATATTTTGGTTCTTCATAGATAACCCCTTTATTAGCAACTATTTATAGATAATATAGATGCGTGCTACCACCCTGTAGTATACACAAAAACATATAATCTTCCAAACTATAAGAACTTCCAGAATTAGATTTTATATTTAGCATTATTATTAAAGGGCCAATCCCGATGATATTTTGAAGAATAAAACCGCTTAATTTTGTGTTAAAATCCCTTAAAATCATTTACTTGGGTCGAGAAACTGACTCAAAATACGTTTTCAAACAACTTAAACCAGTCCATCTTCATCTAGAAACGTTGACTGGTGTCCCAAGCAGTACAATATGGTGTCTGGATAAAACCCGACTTTTTTTTAACAATAATATGTGGGGCAGAATTAATCTTCGTTTTCAAGAACAGCACATGGGCTATCATTGTATAGACCTCTAAAGGAACGGGAATCGAATTTCAGGTCACCCAGCGCAAAAATTGACCCGAATTCTGAAAAGAGTTACGTGTCCAGAAAAGCAGTTTTGACGTTCACGTCCAAACGACTCAATATTTTGAGATTAATATTTGAGACAAGTTAAATATACCATTCCCCTATATGTTGGGGATCACGGTGGCTAAGTGGATAAGGCGCTGGTTCGCTAGCCTGGAGGTCGGGTGTTCGATTCCTGCATTGGCCGAGAAAGTTCATCTCGATTTTCCGACGTGATTTCCCCTTGTCAGTGATACAGAAGGAGGGCCTGACAAGGACACATTGGGGTGCACGTAAAAGATCCCTTGGCAGTTGGAATTCGATATAAGAGTAGGCCGTAGCGCCGCTGCCCGGGAAAAATTTCCCTCATAGCACACTGTATGGCGTATGCCCGTCTTCAATAGCTCAGTTAAATGCATAACAGTAGGATGTTTAACCCCATTTCATTTATTCATTCCTATATGTTGGGACCCCATTTCATTCATTCATTCCTATATGTTGGTGCTTAAATTTCATACGTACTCAGACTTGTATATTGGGATAGTCCCTTTAAAGTTTTCTTTGGTACATTTTGATATTTTTCCAGTACTTGCATCAAGGAAAGTGGTTAAATAATAGGTCTACCAAGTACGTGACTTCTTGCAAAAAATGTGGTGGATATAAGCTAACATGCATTCCTCTTCATGACTTGTACTCAAATAAGTTAAAAGACACTTGAATACCATATCGTTAATGTAAATGTAGAATGATCATTTCATATGCATTGCAGCTGTCACCACTTATATATATACTAACGCACCCAAAAAGATGGTGGTTCATATCTGAGGTATGTATTGAAGAACCTCTCTAGTCATAATAAAATAAAGGTTGTTCACAATTTTCTAGGTTCAAGTTCTTACTGTTCTGTTGAATTACCATCGTAGAATAATATACTGATCGTATAAATTAATAATATACTGAAATGTATTCATCAATATACCACATCGATTACTCTCTTTTTAAATCCACTCTTTCTTCATTGGATTGGATTAAGTTAATTACTTAGTGGGCGGAATAAAACTTAAATCTTAAGGCGGTATTCCTCGTGGTAGTTTCATGTAACAGTAGCTTTTTATTCTTACCTACATGTAAGTGGATTTGGTGTTGGCACTTGGCGGGTATTAATGTTTACTTGTTGTGCTGTTTATCTGTAGTTTGTCGAATATTGTTATGAATAATGTTTATCAAATGGTTTATTCATTTAATATTATTTTCTTTATTAAACGTAATTAGATATAAGATAGAATCTTAGTGGAAGATGGAACTGCCACGTAACTACATGTTTATGCGTTACTATAAATCAAGAAACTGTTCGGTAGAACGCCTTTAAAACCTGGCTTTAATTCTCGAGGTGTTAGTTCTACAAGAGTGATCTTTGGAAACATTAATCAAGCAATATATATGTATAATGCCAAGCAATGTTTTACTAACGCGTGTTGCTTTTTGGTATTTCGGCACTGCGTTTACTTTACTTAATGTATCACGCTTCAGAACTACCGTTAGGGTTGGCCCTGTAGGCAAAAGATTGTAACAGGATAGGGCATCATTGGACATACCATTACGATCAGATATGCCTTAACATTTAGATTATGCAATAGAAACTGATAAGGTGTGTAGCCACCGGCTGCTCGTAATCCCCAAAACATGTTCGCTTTAACCGTTATAACATGTGGATTAAATCTACGCTCTTAGAAATGAGTGATTCAGTGAGTAAAATGACTGGGCACGTTTACCTCCACATATAGTACTTAAAGAGGGGGTGGTGGGTCCATTTCCATATTTGATAAGATATGTGTCCGTCTCTTGTACGTATTAATAGTCCGTACGTTCAAACTTATGCAGACTGGTTTAGCTTAATTAATTTTATTTGTATCGATTTTGCCATTTACTTTCTTGGGTCTTTAGCAAGTTGGATTTGTTCAGCTACATGGGCCTCGGTGTCATTAAGTATAGATATAGTATAAGTATGTTTTCGTGCTACATCTTATCGATGTAAGTATATTTGGGCTACGGCATTAAACGTTTGCTATAACACAGGATACTAGTTTATAAACACCTTCAAATCTATACACAGATGCGCATTGCAGCACACTAGAAGACACGCTCAAAATCGTTTCAAATTATTTTGGTTTTGTATATCTATGCTACATTTTTTAAAAACAACTGTATATATTTTTCTTCTTGGAATTTTTAATACTTTAAAAGAAAAAAAAATACCC
This sequence comes from Patella pellucida, assembly GCA_917208275.1. NCBI lineage: Eukaryota > Metazoa > Mollusca > Gastropoda > Patellidae > Patella > Patella pellucida. The sequence continues at coordinate 23,490,458 of OU795044.1, forward strand.
ACCCCCACTCCCCATAAACAAATAAATATATTATATTATATTAGAATGCATATTATTTTAGACTTTCGTGAAACCCGTTGGCAACTTTGTAGGTTTCAGCAAGGTTCCGTTTTGTAATCTATTTTATTCTTGATATGTGTAGATGGTTTGAGAATTATATTATTTGCGTTAGTTTCTTTATAATAATATTGGTCCTAGCTTATTTACACATTCGTCAAGGTTGTGTTTTAAGATTCCATTTATCCTTAATGTTTTGTTAATGACATTAAATGCATTAGCATAACACATAAACGCCTCATGACTCAGGTTCTAAAACATTTCGATCACCATTTTTGACTAAAAGAAGTCAATTTCTCTAGAGAATAATGATAAAATACAGATTGTTAACATTTACATTTAGCCGATAAGGAATGTTTTATTTAGCCCTGCACTGTCATTGGACTATCGGAAATGGTGAAGGGTATTACGTCAGAGCCTTATCCAATATATACCAGCGGGTATACTTCTTTTGCATGTTAGTGGCACATTTTCACCGGCGATCAAAATATGCAGTCAATAGTGAACGTATTCATTTAACGCACATATCTTCCTAATTTTAGTATACATGTAGTTTTAATTTAGTTACTTTTGAGAAACTTTTTAAAACGACCTCAAACGTTCAAACCGAAAACGACCAGGAGCAAACATTTAAAGGGCATATTTTAAACCGAAATTTTGGATCGGTTTATTACAATGTGGGACAACGCGAGAGAGCTCTTTTCTTTTTATCAAACATTGGCATTTCAACCACTTAGTAATTAAACGAGAATAATTGTTCAGTGTTTTCTTAATATAGGAAAGAACTCGATTACAGTTTTTTGCACTCGGTTTTAATTTTGTTTTCGGGTCGCTTAAAACTTTTTAGCGTTTCTTAAACGCTACCAACCCTTCATTAAAGATCAGCTAATTGAATTGAAAGCAAATACATCATTTCCTTATCTGACCTCAACCTTGATTTAATTTAGCATGTTGATTCGACATGTATTACATTAAAACCCAGCTGAAACGTACAGGTAAATATTTCAACAGGTCAGGTTATTCTAGATGATTCATGAGATCTTAAACTGATACAAACAGTTCATACAATTTCTTAAATTTAAAAAAAGAAGTACATGTAACTATGATGAGGAAAATAGGTAATTGGAATCGTATTGGATTTCCGCCTCCACTTAATAAGCGTGTAGTATAGGTAATCACCTTGATTAATGATTTAATCAAACCGATATCCTATTAATTAAAGGATTACTTGAGTAGATATTTTGTGGTTTAAAGTATTATACCAATATGCCTTCGCTGTTTTCCCAAAAATGGCCAAGTATCAAGAATTTTAAAGGTACAATAACACTGCCGCTGGCTTGACAGGTTCCGAAAAAAATAGCCCTATTCTAACTACTAGATGCTTAAAGATACATTATTCAAGATATAGATAAGAACTAGCCATTCTTGCTAATTAGTTCGAAAGTGGGTGATGTATAATGAATAATTTAAAAATTTCATGCAATTTACTCTATTGCAAGCGAAGATATTGGCATTTGAAGATTTGGCAGACGTGTGCAATAATTTTAATTACGGTCCTGGTTGATCAAAGCTAAGCCTCGAAGCGCCTGGGCGCGCCATATTTGATTAAACCAGAGTATCAATGAAAAGTTTTAATCTGTTTAATATCGGAGCAATCTGATGCCATCCAAAGTTGATTAAGGCCTGGATCAGTTAATTAATGTCTAATTAATACTTTAGAAAACATTTCAGGCCCAAAGAAAGACCTGCTATAGGCAGATTTAGCTCTTAACTAATGTAACTTTAAGTGTCCTACCTGTTGTGTACATTATCCATTATAACCTATCTTACTTGTCCAGAGGGTTCGAAAATATGTTTAAATCCAAGTTGCATTTGAAAGTGTTTACGTAAGCTTTTCAAACCATGTTACGGCATGTAGTTGAATTTTTCCAATTTTTAAATTTAGGTGTGTTAAGATGGAATTTGTATCATTTATTAATTGGAATATTGTAAAATAGTACAATTTGTTGACCAGATAACGATTGGGAAATAACAAGAGTGTTATTGGGGCTTTAAGTTCTGTAAATTCACATAACATGTTGGCGATTTGGAAACAGTATGAACGAAGAATCAGGTAGAAATATGAACGGATATGAAATATGCCACTGATTTTAAACCTGTAACTATACATTAATTTAGGAACAGTTGTTGCAATTATTTATCCCTTAAACTGTCTTTCTATTTAAAATAAGGAAAGAAAATTTTCATGGCCCATTAAATTGATATCAAACCGGTAAAGTAACAGAAAGGTGGGGGCAATAAAAAAATCTAAATACACCTGGTAAAAATACATCTGACTCTCGTTATTCCCATCTGATTAATTTATCAATCTGATCAATCCATTTAATGTGTCTTTCTTTTCTGTTTTAGCTGATGTCCGGATAATATCCCACCCCATCCCTCACTCAATGGGTTAAACGCTGACTTACTATCTAGACTGACTGGGATTCGATTGCGGTGTTAACCGAGAAAGTTCCACTAGATTCTTTCCACAGTTGTGCCCCCTTGTCAGTGGTGCGAGATAGGGGGCTGGTGTAAACATTGGCCTGCACGTAAAAGAACCCTTGACAGTTGGACATCGAAATATGAGTAGGTCGCTTGCCGGGTAAAATTTCCTCAGTAGCACACTATACAAGTAACCAATTAATTACCTTAATCGCAAAATGACCGAAATATTGTCTGACGACATGTTACACCCCTTTCTATGCCGAAGATTCAACTTCGATAAACGATGTTCAAGCTATGTAACTAATCGATAATCTTAGTTATATGAAGGATAATCGGTGTCGCAAGCATTAAGACAAAGATCCAACTCGCGACCGTCTTCTTCCCAATTTTGTTTGATCATACCTGTGTCGTTTTCTATGCAACTTAATAATTAATTCATATTTTTGATTTGTACAAGTACAAGCTTCACAACTGAAATTTCTCTCAAACCTAAGCAATATAATATACTGTTATAAAAACCACTTGATACAGATTCCATTATACAGTCGGGGGGGGGGGGTCATATATAATCTGTAAGTCTTTCATCTCCGCCTCAAGGATTTCTTTTTAGGTTTAGAATATAAAAGTGAATAGGACCAACACCACCAATAATTCCAGAAACATTGATGTACTTAAAACAGTAACTCGGATGATATTATTATTTTAAAATGCACAGGCTAAATGTTCAAAATCTACATCTGTATGCGAATTCGATCAAGCTTAATTGAAATAAATGTCATTGACTGAAGTCAAAATAAAGTATGGATTGACCCGCTGTGTTATTTCGATTAGTAAATGTAAATTTAATGTGCAGTTGGTGCCATTATTAACGACGGAAAACATAATGTACAGAATAAGACTAATGAAAATAACCATAGAATCACATTATATCTACTAAACTTTGGCAAATTTTCATATTGAGTTGTTTGAAAATGATTCCCAGCCAAAAGATTCAAAACAGTTAGAACGATGTCTTTCTTCGATATATTTCAAAAATTAATCTGCAATTCAAAACCAGCTCTAGAATCGAAGTATTGGATTTTTACAATACCATCAATATTAATATAAGAAGGGTATATGTAATGAACATCTTAGATTATGATGATGGTATGACGTATACGTATATCAGACCCAGTAACAACATTGACTATATCGTCTCCAATACTAACTAGTATCTGGCTATATTTTAATGATGAGTTGGTCAGCAACACCCAAGATTATCAGATACAACAACAGATAGGGCGATTATGACAACGATTCAAATAAAGTGAGGGATAGGCAGGTATTGCGTAAACGTTATTCTTGTTGCGAAATACAAGTTTAGTCACTCTGCTGAAGACATTTTATGTATGTGAGGTGAAAGGAACATAACGTGATATGTTTCATCTCTGTACATATCAAAAAGACCATTTCAGAGCGATTATGAACATTAAAAAACGCTTAAATTATAATTTCCATTTTCTCTATATGAAGAATAATTTACTGGATTAGTATTGTACCGCTAGAAAGAAACATGTTCATTGTTATTGTTTGGGTATGTGTCTCAATGTTTTATTTGCTAAACCATGGCATCGACAAAAATCCCCCCGATTTCAAAAGATAGGAAGAAATCCCAACAATTAATGGATATGTATATAACGTATACCAATTCATGTTACTTTCTCTCGATTTCTATACATCGTCTTTATTTCTTTGTATCGGTCCGTGACGTAAGAATGATAATACATTTATATCCACAAGAATACAAAAATAAGAAGTATTGAAATGGTTTGATTTACGATTAAATTTATATTTTTAAGGATTTAAAACAGTAGTTCACTGTTTCTATTAAACACGCGAATACTGTATAGTGCAGCTCATATAAGTACAGAACACTACCTACATCAGTATTTGGAGATCAACCTGGTTTTAAATGATGTATTTTAAAATTAATATTTAACCTTCTTTTTTTAAAGAACCTTTTATCAAATTATGTTTCAGTCTGATAACTAACTTCATTATGCAATTAACACATGTCCGTCTGTTGTCTTTTTATTCTCCTTAATTTAAAACATATATCTTACATAGATATGTATAGGCTATGTATAATTATTATGTATATGCATGTGGAACATTACAGGGCGCAGTTTCGAACTAAATGATGTTTATATAGTAAACTTATGGTGAGGTGTTAGCCAAAAATATAAAAATAAAATAATGAAAGTAAATAAATAACCTACCGTTAAGCAGGGATCGCCCTTACATCCGTCTCTTTTCATGTAATAATCCAATATAATCCAAACTTGATACGAAGCAGGCGTTCGTTGTTGTGAGGATGAATTTTTATACAGATATATTTATATACATAGAAGAATCGTCACCTGACTGTAGTTCTTATATATTCTATAGAACATGTTCAAAGATATTTCCACGAGGTCAAAACGAAAGAGATGCTAGCATATGTTCACATTACCTATCCTGCGAGCGTCAAGAAGCCCAAAATAGCTGCTGAAACAGTTTGGGCGCGTGCAGTGCATCTTCTCAAATGACCAAGAGCAGACGATAAGTATTTAATGGCATCGATGCGAAACGTAAGAATATCTTGGAATTAATTCCAGAAATTCAACACAGGATATTTGAAATATAAATCAGGATCAATGTAAATTCATGATACAGTCCCTACCTTGATCGAAAAAACATATCTTCTCAATAATGGCTTTAACTGAGTTCTTAAACGGATAAATATATATGGGCCTGTACTGCTTAGAATTCCTGTTTTTGGATATACCAAACTCATTTTTAAATACAACCCCTATAATCAGACATAGGTGTTCCATACAATTGATTAGCTTCGTCAGTTCTACAATTCAGGTGTACTTTAGTGGTAGTTTTATCTTGTATATGTATATGCCCGTTTACCTGTGAAGGTTTACATTCAGCTCAATTCCATTAAAACATATTACCAGCGAATTTGGTAAAGCCCCTTTTTCCAGAACAAATGCCAATTATAGACATACAGAATTGATTTAAATAGATCATTCCTAACATCTAATATTCATATTACTTTCTAATGATTTCAAGCCTCCGTCTTTTTTATTTGTATTTCCATCGACGAAAGAATGATAATACCATATCCACAATTATTTAAACAGAAATATTGTAATAGATAGACTAACGTAAGGTCCGCGATTCAATTTGTAATTCCATAAATAAGGCGGCAGTCGCCCTTTTACTATTTGGATTTCATTTTAGCCAATGTTGTCGACAGCGGAACACAAATCTCGCAATTCTCTGGACTCGGCCATAGCTAATTGTTACATGTAAAATACAACGAAATCCACATTTTTGTTGTATCTGAATCAAAGCGTTTTAATAAAAGAATACATAAGTTTATTATAGATCATTAAATGTAATCGTATGAATTATAATAACAATAAATAGATATATCAAAATTATATCGCCTTTTCTAGCTAACATAATATGGTGTGTTGCACGAGGTGGGGCATGCTTACTGTTCGTTGAATATCTCATACCACCGCTAGTTTATCGTTTGAACACTTCGCGAGGCCAACATTTCTTCTTCTTTGTGAGGTTTAGTTACTACAATGTTTTATTTTGTAAAATATTGTTATGAGTCAAAGTAAGTTAACATTGGGTTCGCTGGAAGAAAAAAATATATTTAGATTTATTAATATTTTACAACAGAGAATAATATTTATACATGGTTATATATTTAAATTTTTTGACATTTTAACCACCTTTTGATAGACGTGCCGCCAAATTGATGAATTCAGTTAAAAGCGTTATAAAAAAACATAACCTGTAAAGTATTGCTAATGTACAGGGTTTTATTTGCCAACAAAAATACGACCTTTGAGTTTAAGATCTGTAAAAGTAAGAGTAACATAACGTATCGTACTACAGATTTTTTAAATATAATAAAGAGTTAAAAGCTAATATGTGTAAATGAGGTTTCCTGGATGCATGAATTGTGCATCATCTTTATTTCTTTCGCGAACGAATAATAACCTTGACGTTTATACACAATGTCTTTAAAAGTTTGAGGAGCTATAAAACAGGATTCCAATATGCATATCACATTATTCCGACGGCAACTATTTTCAGGGGCTTCCCTTGAAGAAGTATTTTCAGTTTTGCAGATTGGGAAAATTGATGTTCTTGTAATGTTTGCTATTATACTGACCATGGTTAGAAGAAATTTACTATCAGGCTATGTAAACATGTTTGCGGAACGCATTACTAATTACTATAGATTGTTTTTACTATCTGTATAACGCATCACATCTCTAATTATCGTGGACCAATAACCATAATTACGTCCACTTAAATGTATATAAACAAGTTATCTAATTATATTATTATTTCTACAAACAGTTAATATAATTTAGAATAGTTGGCATTCATGTGGAGATAGAGGAGGATAAATTTTAATAATTCGCTCGTGCATAAAAGCCATTGGCAGGTGGAGTGTGGGGGTCGGAGAAACATCTCGAGCCACGGTGGAAAATCCGATGAACTTCCCGGCAAACGTAGGTCCCGTGTTCGATCTTTTGCATGACATATGCGTTACATTTGAGTTCGACTGGAAAGATTTTATTGTTTCGAAGACATGGGCGCATACATGATTTATACAAATCAGTATTTTGATTATTAGGGGCATCCGACAAGTCATGCAGTTAACAAATGATGTTTGGGGCGTGATCTGTTAAATTCCACCCTTTTATGCCCCACAACACACCTCATAACACAAGGTACAATTTTACATAATTACTTAATTTAATATTATTTGACGTTTCGATGAGGATACTCTCACCTCTGTTAAGCAAATGATCGAAAGTATCCTCGTCGAAACGTCGTTTAGTATTAAATTCAGTAATTATGTATCCATAAAATTTTACCTTGTGTTATATTTTATACATCTCTTAAACTTTACATTGCCCAGCTTTCCTTTAAATTTCAGGTTGTTATAACGTCCACGAGAATTGCTATTGTAACAATGTTCTGGGCGTCGCTACAGTGTGTTTAACCTGGCACTTTTATCAAAGGAACATTACCTGTATCTGAGTTCAACTCTCAGAAACATGGCTATAAAGATTAGCTCTACCTTATATACCTACACTTCCGGGGTAATTAGCTTTATTGATTATAAAACCTGGAGAAAACAGCCAATTTACTTGCCAAAAAAGAATTCATTACCTCCAAGATTATCTGAAGATTTTGCCTCAGGTGCCATGTTTGTGTACAGCGATGGCTCATATCACTGATAGTTGAGTAATTTATGTATCATTACATACACCATGATGTTTCTTGGAATTTAATTGGATCCCTTATCTCCCTGGATCATAATGTTCTTCTTCAACTTCAAAAGTGGTTAAAAACGATGAAATGGTTCTCTGAATTTTGGATAACATTGTGAGTGCGAAGTGGAACGTTTCAGCAAGATGATTTTGAGTTTCCGTTTTGTCTTTCAACAACTTCTTTGACTGTACATAATCGGTTCTCTATGGGGGATGACAGGGATATGCTACTATGCCTCCACTATTCATGATAGTTAATGTTGACATATGATAAATATCTACGATAAATGCTAAGTGATGTGTCTCGTCAACGTGATATTATATACGTTTCCATTTTCTCCACATACGTTCCCATTGTTTGTTTGCACAATAATTCTCTATTACCCCCTTTTTGTAACTTATTTAGTCTGATTTGTATCTCCCAGAGCTGTGACTGATCTGAAGGGAATCGGTGACGCACGCCAATATTTGGTAAATCTTGATAACAAAAACCAACACACTGTTGCGTGGTGCGTAAAGATATGACGGGAAGCAATTTACGGTTAACAAGTCTGTAATTGTTTAATATACAGAGAGTGTTGAGTGTAAGCCGCGGAGTAATAGATATAAGTAAAATAGTATATACTTGTTAATAATCTTGTCATAAAAGTTCGTTAGTTGATATTGTAAATACCTTCATTATTAGAATATTTTGGGTGTTACTTGGTACACTATAAAGTTTATATAGTAAAACAGCAATACGTTCATGACTTTGGTTTGTGTGGGAGTAAAGGGATACACAGCTATTAATATTTTATTATAATTAATGATCAAAAGCAATATTCATTATAATTAATAATTAACAACAACATTCATTACAATTGATAATTAACAACGAAAAACATAACAATTAACAAATGTATCGAATAAGATAACAAATTTGTTATGGTCAGTATTGTTTAAATGGAGTGGGGTTCAAATTAATATCGACACTTTACTTAAAGACACACCATGATAAAAGACTAGGCAAATTAAAAGGACTGTAAAATACGGGTTAAATATTTTTGTCCTTGCTAATAGACACAAATCAAATATTTCATAATTTCACAGACATATAAAGATGGCTGGATCTAACAAACTGAAGCCAATGTAAACTTCAAATGGCCATAACATGTGCTAAAATTGATCGATTTAATTATTTGAAACTGTGTCTGGTTTTAAATTCTATAGTTCACTTTTCTTTTGGAATGTTATTCAGCAAAGTAGCAATTCATTATTAAGATAAGTAATAATTTACAGTAATTATTAGTAATACTTCAAATCGGTTAAAATTCCATTATAGTTAATAATATTTCAACTTAACGCATTTAGGAAAACTAACGATTTAAATTCTTTTGACAAAATGACAGAATTTGATAGACTAATTAGAATAAGGATAATAATAATACGGATATAATAAACTTGTTCATTAAAGGTGTTTGAAATAATTGGATAATAAAAAAGATAATAAATCAGACCTCACTACCGCTGTAGGTAATTATAAATAACATAGTTAGTGGCAATTAAGAGTCTGATTATAATGAGAGAGGATCTGGGAGTGGACGGCAAAAAGTTTTACAACCAATTTACATAATTAATTGTAGGTTGGGTCTTTCCAAAGAGGAGTGCTTCACTTACCAGAAAAATGTCCTAAAATATTTCACTGTACAGTTGAAGTTAAACAGGGATGATATTTTATAGAAACATAACACTCTGAAATCTTAGTCCAATAAGGGTTTGTTTAATGCTGTATTAAAATTAAATAAGCAATTTACACGAAAATCAAATTCTTGAAAATAACTAAACAGGATAAGGAATGTGACTGGTGTTATAACTGTTGATAACTTCACATAAAGCGTTTGAAAATCTGTCAATTGAAGGGTTGAAAACGTATTATAATTACAGGCGTTAGATTGGCCACAGAGTACTTATTGCGGGCGGACCATCGGGCTGCCGGACGATATTGGGGACACTGTGCGTATATATGGGCGCAAACCAAAACATTATAAAAAAAAAAATGTGATTAACGAAGGTTATCTGCCGATTTGCTAATTTGACTTTTTTCAAAAAACAAAATTACAATCAGGAAGTAGAAGGGGGTTATTATATTTATTAAATAGGAAAAACTGCTTTAAGGACAATTCTAATTTAATTTTGTTTTCTTTCCTGAAAATCAGATAAACTCATTTATATACAAACTGATATATATTTAATTTGTTAACTAAAAGAAAGAAAGATATAAAAAATTGCAGAATCAACGAACGTGGAAGTAGTCACGTTTTCCAATCATAATTCTGTTATTCTATCTTCGATCTTAAAGTACAGTAGTGTTAATATGATAAAATATGAATGTACATTAGCAGTATATACATTATAAATAAAACAAAATTAAAACCTTTATCATATGTATAGTTTATTCAGTTAATCAAACGATAGGGTATTTCTCTGCCTGGATATCATAAGACTGGAGATCATAACGAAGCTTAATGAGTTTTAAGATTACATTAATAGAAAAGCGTTCAACAGTACATTAATGTTTATAGTATTAAAGAGGTATAGTAGGAAACTAGTAAAGAAAAGCTGTTAGTGTTTATTTATACGCTAGATTAATCATAATCACCGCACTAAATAAATCTTGGTTAAAGTAAAGAGCAGTTATCGCAAGTTTGTCTGAGGAATCGAGCCAAAAAGTAATAATAATGGGGCTGTATAGAGTCTTATCTGAAACATATTTAGCCAGCCAACGGTGAATTATCATAAAGGAAATTAATGTTACAGAACAGTCTGAAATAAGTTTATATTATATATACGAACGGGTCCAGTTAAAAGGAAATTATTGCCCCAGAACAGTTTGAAATAAATTTATATTATAGGCACGAATAGGGAATTAATGTTATAGAACAGTTTTAAATAAACTAATATTATAGGCACGTATAGGGAATAAATGTCCTAGAACAGTTTGAAATAAATTTATATTATAGGCAGGAATAGGGAATTAATGTCCTAGAACAGTTTGAAATAAATTTATATTATAGGCATGAATAGGGAATTAATGTTATAGAACAGTTTGAAATAAATTTATATTATAGGCACGAATAGGGAATTAATGTTATAGAACAGTTTTAAATAAACTAATATTATAGGCATGAATAGGGAATTAATGTTAGAGAACAGTTTGAAATAAATTTATATTATATGCACGAATAGGGAATTAATGTCCTAGAACAGTTTGAAATAAATTTATATTATAGGCATGAATAGGGAATTAATGTTATAGAACAGTTTGAAATAAATTTATATTATAGGCACGGACAGGGAATTAATGTTATAGAACAGTTTGTAAAAAATTCATATTATAGGTATACCATTAGGTCATTTCAACACTAAAAAACGTTAGGTATAATTGGTGATTTTGTCGGTAGTAGAAGAGATAAAACACCATTCAAATATGGACAACTGAAGAATATATAAGATCCACGTCACAGCCAGTATCACTTTCTACAAGACATCTATCGAATCCCTTATAATTTCATCAAAATAATTCGAATGAAATATCTGATCAATCAGTTGTTCTTGCATCCATGTAAATACATACTCCCGGCAGCGTTCCGTTTGATTTATCGGGCCATTGTTTCAGAAATATGATGTTAATGAAGCTGTACGAAGTCGAGATTATATGCAACCGCTCTGAAAAGAAATCACGTTATTTAGCCAGATCTGCAACAAAGGTGTAATATTGCCGTGTAGTCTGCCGGAATAAGATTTCTTGGTCTCAAATGAAAGGTGGGAGCTAGTAGTGGGGAAATAATTTGGCGGGAAGTTTTGATTGGTATCCAACCAATGATTGAAATTCCACTGAGTGATCACACAAATTTTGCCACTGTATACGTATGCTGGGTATCCAACTACATGTTTTAGGGGATGCCACGTTTGAATTGGACACAAAAAAGCCAATAGGTGGAGGAGCTTCATCAAAGTTTACATGACAACATTCTACTCGTCTTCGTTGGTATTGAACTCAAACGCACGATGTGAACGGTCGTGTGTGACCGAAGACTGATACAAAATAATCTCATCAACACTCACTGCTATTTTGGTGTTTCTGTGTTCTTACATGACTCGCCGCGACAACCCCCGCATGCGGGAACGCATTTTAAGCCGACTTTTGCAAATGTTAGTTGCGCACTGTCTCTCTTGCGTTTTGCTTTTACACTTACAGCGTACCGATTTCAGCGGTGCGCGGAAAAAAAGTCACAGGAAATAAAGTCACAGGAAAAAAAGTGCCTGTGCAATTTCAGTGTCCGTTTTTACAGCAGTATATAATCCGCTTTTCAGACACATCCTAGTGTCAACCAGTCCTGTACTTGAAGAAAAACTCTCAATGAGCGGGCTGAAGTGTGCCATGCGCGGGTTGGGGTGTGATGCAGTTTCCCGGGATCTACGGTTACGGGGTCGCCTTCGCGGTTCGGGTACTTTTGGTAGCGTACAATCGTTCCTTGGTCCCGTAAATGCGACTGACGACTTTCTCACTAGTCACAGTAATGAGCTGAGGGTCCTGATTCTCCGTAGACTAGAAAGCCTCAGCACACTGAACCAGATCTTCGTCTGTCCGTAGGCGATAACGAACACCAAGCTTTCTCTGACCAAAGGTAGCGGATGTTGTGGCGCAGCCACTCCAAAACAGGGTGTGATATTTTATTTGTGATTGGGTCCAGACAATCTACGAAACTACGGATTGAATACAGAAATCCATCCTTCTGTTTTATTTCGGAAACTTGCACAATGTGATGTCGTGCATGGCCTGTTCGAAATGATATACTAACATGACGAGTATATCCGTGCCTATCTCCATCAAAACAACTTCCCTCTGTTTTGAAGCAGTCAACGTAGAGTTCGCGATCATGGTGTCGGCGTCTGCGTGAACAGTTTTCGTGGTTCGATATGTAAGTTCTTCTTACCAATGGTTATACCAGATTCCGAACCCTGTATTGTACGTATCGTATATTTACGGGAAAATTTTGCTTGATCGTAAAGCAGGTTGTCCAACTTGTTTTGGATTGTCTGACCGACGGCCTCACAATCGTCGTAGTTCCCAAAATCTGAGTCGGATGCTGTTATTCCTGTTGAGATTGAGCGTAGTTTTGGATTATCGGTGAACGGATCGCGCCACGTGAACCATTCGCACAGCTTGGCAACATCAGTGACGTCGGTCTTACGTTTCTCTATGTTTAACCGTCATCTGACACATCGCATCATGGAATGCGGCGTACAACGGTAGACAGTATACCAATTGTTGCCTCCCCGACCAGGGACTGCTAAGTTTGAAGTGCTGCCAAATTTATTCCCCGAAGAAAAATGATCGGTCATCTATGTCTGAGATACTACTAGGTCCCACCTGCTACTAACTCGGGATTCCGCGCTAATTCCGGCAGACTAGTAGGGAACTTTTTGTAGGAGCTACTAAAATAATCAACTGTTTATGTCTTGTGGAAAGATTGAATATTAAGCTAACATTTGAAACCAATTATGTCCATATATAAAATATATGTCTACATGCAGTACGCATATTGTGTAGTGTTTTGATATTTACAACACCTGTGGTGTGTGCTGCCTTTATTAGATTTATAATTAAAACCAGGATGGATTGACGTATCATTCACATTCCGTGTGGTGTGTTGTGAGCTTTATTACCGATAATGGTTAGATAGTTGCCGCACGGCACGGACGTGTTGCTCCTTCTCAATGATTTGTTGTGTTTTCTGGAATAGTTGAACCACTCAATAACTGACAGTTGCTATCAACGACTGTTTATTATTATTCTTGAAGTAAAATTCCCAGCACTCTGTTGAAACTCTCCCGATGACCACTTGTCGGCCGCCAACCGTGAGGTCAGACATATATACCCTGTATGTTGATAGACCAATTAGCACTAGGTAGAACAGAACGACTCCAGAAAGCTTTAATAAAAGATTCTTGTACCATCTTGCCTATAGTAATTGAATGATATTTTATGGCATGTCAAAATTGCTGTGTAGGTCTGCATGCTACTTCAGGGAGATAAATGGAAATGCAAAGCAGAATTGACAATGGATTCATTATTATAGTCCAATCTGATTACAATACAGAACTATATCATACGAGCGGATTTTGATACTATGGCGTCAGAGATTTGATTAGTCAACCGGCGTTGATGTTTTAGTGGATCAGCCACAGTTCCGTGCACCTCACGCCAAAAATTCGCCGTAACAGACCGTTTCATTAGCTAAACTCTCACATCATCTAGAACGCGAGTCATAAAATAACCCTTCCAGAACCTAATGTAGTAAAGACAAGTAAAACGTAATTTTGTACTATCAAAAATGAAACGAAATAGAAAATAGTTTACCCTATGCAATGGCTACCCATCAATCCCTTTCAAACTCAACAGGACCCGACCCCAGAACATACGCTTAACCAGTACCATTGAACATCAGCGATGATACCAGGTGCTCTGAAAACCTTTGGATTTTACCCCATTGTGGAGAAAGGAAATAGTAACACTTTCAGTGCGTAGGTATGTCTAAAACAGTTAAACAGAATTAAATAATCAACAGAATCAAAAAAACTCAAATAAGATGAATATCCGTCCCTTTTTACTGAGCTTCTTTTAATCCGGTTGAATTTAATTCGGAAGGGTTATATCTATCGTTGATTTTTCGCTTTTGATTTCTTAATTAATATTATTAGTTTTCAGCAAAATGCAATTGACGCAAAAAAAAACTGCAAACATTTATGAAATATCTTATAAATTAGAAATTAATGTTTTAAGCCTGTATATACACAACTGTTTTAAAATAACAAATTATATGTAGTAGAAATATATATGTAGTGACTGTTTAAATCAAAAATCCAGTTTAAAACTGTAGTTTACAGATGCGATTACCACCTGTGATAATAACAAGCCTATAGTGTCTATATCAAACCATATCACATTTAACTTCACATAAATAGACGAATGCATCTCAACTGCAGCTTCAGCCATCGCCTTGAGTCACTGGCCATGATAATATTTTGGTTAAACTACGCCATCTTGATCTCTTTCAAATCTTAAGATAAAGAGCTGATGAAATCAAACCATTCCTCATAAACTTCCACGATCAGCCATTTCAAAAATAAGCGTGTTTCCTTTGACCTTCTCTTCGGTCGTCAGAACCTTCCCAAATACGTGTTTAGATAATATTTGGATATTATCTTATTTGTCTTTTAGCATTTACAAACATTGATATCATCTAGCCAGAAAACAACAAGTGTCTGTTATACTGGAAGTTCGAAATCCTGTCGTGGTTCTTAGATAATTGTTTGATGTAATAGTGGTTACCCGATATATCCTCATGCCAGAGGCATGCACAAGCTTATCATGTATAACATTGTATTATCCAAAACAAGACAAACGTCCCCTTGACTTTTTTTTACCCGGTCACGAAAACCTGCCCATAATCTCCTAACATGTATATTCAACTGTGAGACTGATAACCATGTCTAATATAGCTTTGCATGATGCTTTTGACATTTAAGACGTTATATTGACGTATAACAGATCAAAAAAGTATTTCATTAGCTTGATTGTTAGTTTCTCTTCTGGTTGTTTAATCACAACAAGGCTAGGTAGATATGGATTTAAATTAACTGACTGTATTTTGGTATTAAGAATCTGCTATATCCAATTATGTCTTTTAATGGATCTGTGTTTAACATTGAGTCTTGGATCAAATCCATCAATTGGATGACAAAAAGGTTCAAAAACATCCGGGCCCGTGCTGTCGATTTTCACCCAAGACCACTAGCTTACGAGGTTCCTAGAAATGAAAATATTTTCAATACAATTATTAATGCTTTTTTGACATCAAAATTCATCATGAATCCGCATTAAATGGACTTGAAGCAGCACCCTTCCCTTCCTTCATCGGCTCACAGCTGAAAGAGAACACGAAAACGTAAAACCACCTTACTGAAATGTCGCTCTTCGAACTTGCCATTCTATCTCGAGGAATTAATTCAGACAACCATTGCGTCATGTCAATCGTCTTGGAAGTTCACAAAGAACATAAATGATCTAGCGAGATATGGGTTCCAATTAAATTCCAGGAAACATCGTCACGTTTTTAATGAATACTGACACAAATAGCCTGTAAATACTTTATTCGATACAATAAATCGTTTTTTGACTTTATGCGCGGTCAAGAAAACCTGAACAAGTACTGTACATGTCATGTACCGAATGAATGATAACCATATCTAATAGAGATTCGGGAAACAAGTTTGACATTTTAAGACTTTCATTAGATAGATTGTTACTTTTTTCACCGGCTTCATAACCTTTAATCACAGCTTGACGTCTGTGGATATCTATAATTTGAACTGACCGCATCTTGGTATTAAGAACCGATGTAGATATGGTAAGAATTTGCATCAGTTTGTTCTCAAATGTTCTCGTTTTACTAATAAGGATTTCCAGCATTATGGGTATTGATAACAGAGTCCAGGTTTTATTACCAGAGTCAGTATGGGCGTTTAGATTGCAATATGCCCCTGGACTACCTTTTATCCAGTAGTCTCAGCTCCTGAAATCCAAAATATGGGTATATGCCTACGATCACAGTGTAACTTCAGTTACAGTTAGTGATGGACACTTTATTTAGGGTTGTCGATTGATTCGGTGTTAGCGTTAAAGGTCCAATAAACTCCCCTTCGTGCAGCTTTAGCGTTACAAAAACTGTCTCCTAATTTGATTGGGAGAAATGAGTAAAACGTCATAAACTAAACAGTTGCTGAACAATTACAGTGGTACTTTTATGTCTTTAATTCAATATTTTTCATGCAAGTCTATTGCAGAAGGGGGGTCACGGTGGCTAAATTGATAAAGGCGCTGGTTCGCTAGCCTGGAGGTCGGGTGTTCGATCCCTGCATTAGCCGAGAAAGTTCATCTCGATTTTCCGGCGTGATTTCCCCTTGTCAGTGATGCAGAAGGAAGGCCTGACAAGGACAGCTGCCTAGTCGTTCGAATGGGACGAAAAACCGAGGTCCCGTGTACACATTGACGTGCACGTAAAATAACCCTTGGCAGTTGGAATTTAGTAGCTGCTCGGGCAAAATTTCCCTAAAAGCACACTGTATGGCGTATGCCCGTCTTCAATTAGGTGCTTAAGCGTAGGACGTTAAATCCCATTTCATTCATTCATTCTATTGCAGAAGGACGACATCGAAGAACAGAAAGAAAATGGTACGTGTAGGCCTGGAATCAAAACTTAAGAACCATGACTTACGGGCATTTTGATCTGAAACGATTACATTAGACGTCATACAGAAGAAGAAACGCATAGGAGAAAATAATTGATTACTCCCAATATATGCTTGGTCTAATTAATTTTTAATCTATTTTTGTATTGTATATAGCCTACCAATCTTGACTGTGACACCAGGGCTAATTTAAAGCCAAACCACCCAAACTGTCAAAATCGTAAACTCATTAAAGTGTCATAATAATTGAATGTTATGTACATCACAGCAACAAGAACCAGAACTACCTACATCAATAAAATGGGAGGATATCAGTACATCTCCCACACCCTTCACGTGCAGTTTTAGGCGGTTTCTAGGTATGAAATTAATGGGTTTTTTAAAGGGTAAAAAGACACTGTATATTGATCAGTACCAAATATTGCTTCTTGTCCCATATGAAGACTATCGTGCACAAGGCAAGATATGTAGACCTTTTCAAGTACACCCAATAGTATCATCCTTGGATGTGTTAGAAGGTATTTTCCATCTGTAAGTCATTAAAATAGTAACAAGGAAGTGTTCTTCAGACAGAATTTAGTTGATCAAAATATACCGCATAAGCTCATTGATAGACATAAATAATTATTCCATTGTGTCAAATAAATAGAAAATAATATTATGAATATGTTGAATATGTGAACCAATATGCTTTTTAGTTAAACTAATGTTTCATTATCGTATATGATAGATTGTGCTAGCTGTCTAAAATCTATATTTTTTAGTTTGCTGAGAACTAAAACTTCACTGTTGATTTAAGGTTTCGAATTCTCGGTTGTACGTGGCAAGGAGTAGGGTCGCCTATCCAACCTCGTGGGTTTTCTCCGGGTCCTCCGGTTTCCCCCCCACTGCTTAAGACCCCTACACGCAAGCGAATTATTGAAATAAAATTGAAACCATAATATGTTAGTTCCGAAATGACCTCGTTTGTGTCGAGTGAACGTTAAACCCCATTTCTCTCTATCTCTGTTGATGTAATCTGGTAATGATCATACTGACCCAACACTACAATATACATGTCAAGTTGAGGTTAGTTTGACACGTCTTACCTGCCAGTAATTCAAATAATTAATAAAGATGGGTTGAATACAATCTTTAGGTCGTCCAGACGGGTAATATCACTCAAGGAACCAATATTAAATCTTCTTTCACAAATAAACTTTACTGTTCCTCGTACACACAACTTCACATTTACTGAACAGCATTCATAAATCACTCAACAATCCCAGCATTCCGAGACAAATTGGAGATTACAGCAGATTCTTCTGTGCAATTTAATGAATGCATGTTTTATAAGTATTACATATCTATTATATAAAATAAGCAAACTGAAAATTGACCATCCTGTATGAAGTAGTTTACAGTATTATGTTGTTATTGACTCTCATTAAGAGTACACTGATTCACTGCATGATGATTTTATGTAGGTGCCACTGTGTTCATCACTGAAAAGCATTAATGATTTATAAAATATTAATATTGATTATTTATTAAAAAAATATTAATATTGAATATTTTATAAACATATTAATATTGAATATTTATAAACATATTAATATTGATTATTTTAAAAAAAAAAATATAAATATTGATTATTTATATAAAAAAATATTAATATTGATTATTTATAAAAAATTTTTTTATTAATATTGATTATTTATAAAAAAAAAAATATATTGATTATTTATAAAAAATTTTTATTAATATTGATTATTTATAAAAAAAATTATTAATATTGATTATTTATATAAAAAAAATATTAATATTGATTATTTATATCACAGCATAATTAATATTGATTATTTATTAAAAAAAAATATTAATATTGATTATTCATAAAAAAATATTAATATTGATTATTTATAAAAAAAATATTAATATTGATCATTTTTAAAAAAAATATTAATATTGATGATTTGTTTTGTTATAATTGATGCTTCATGACGTTGATGATGTATAATGCATCTCCACCTACCTACGTATATAAAAACTAAATGCAATACATCAAAACTATGGTGTTACCTCTTTGAAATACTTTAGAAATTGTGCTTGCTTAACCGGATTTTGACATCGTAAAGAATCACAGAAGCATAATACCGTAACACGTTTTATTTATCTAAAGGGTCCTTTAAATAGTAATTATAAACAAAACTGCATATGTTAATTACCATCCTGAACTTTGTGATGATATAATGACTGCAACGACAGGTCCAATTTATTAAGTTTTTGACCAGTATGCTTGTTGGTAAAGCCACATTAACTGCGAATGGTCTGAAAGTCCTTGCCATTTATTCTGGAAAAATGTCTTTAACATTACTTTTGATTTTAGATTGGTTTGGGAGGGGGGGGGAATAGCATAAATTACAATATCAGCCATTGCTTATTGGCCACAAGTCACTAATTATTTCCCCATTGACTTTAATGTTAATTCTCGTCTCTTAGACCGGCTCTAACCTTTTCCCAAATTTTCGATTGGTAGAACGCTTTCTGCCACAGATGAAGCAATATGTAGCATAAAGTTGACTATGAAAAAAATTGAGATACACAAGCTGGAAGTAGAGACAAATAAACATGCAATTTCCGGCCCTACATTTGAACGAACCAACCTCATAGTAGGAGCTCATGACAAAATAATATGGTCATCAGTTCAAAAGGTTTGACCCCCCAAATTTGTAGCAGGTACCCGTACGAGTTAAAATCAATTGGTCAGATCGGGCACTGTTGAGGCGTATAGCCATAGCAGCACCTTAAAGTAGGCCCCAGGGGGGCAAACATTAAGCCATAAGTTACATGGCTGAAACTTTCTAGGGAAAATGTTATCCATAGTCAGAGTAAATTTTTCCCAACCGAAAATCGCCATGCAAAAGGGGGAACAGGGAAAGGAAGAGAGAGAGACTAAAAATATATTTCGCCCTACATTAATTTGGTGACCTGTGCCCTATCAATTTTTAATATTTAGTTTCTGCTTTTGTCTTACATTAGTTAGTGTCATGCGCCAACTGAAATAAAACTTATTTTTGCCGGGTGTGAACTGTTTGTGGTCTAATCATTAATTTATTTAGAGGGAACCGTGCAGTTTGTGTTTTAAATAACCTGGCACTTGTATCATGCTATTAAGTGTTTTATTTTAAGGTCGTGTACTGCATGTCAAGACGAAACTATCAAGTAGCACTTAATCATTTTTAATTACCTATTACACAGTATAATTGACGTGACATCTGTATACATGTACATCCATTTATCATAGATACATCTAATCGTATTAACTATTCAATTTAAAATGGATATTAAAGTGACTGGAGAGATGAGAAGAATTTGAATTTCCGAAATGTAAATAAAATGGGGCAATGGTTGAATTTTTAGAATCAAGCTGCTAAAAGATACATTATGGGAGATTAGATAACGAGTTTGCATTTCTAACTTTAATAGTTAAAAACTAGATACTGCAAAGGGTGTTTGCTGAAATTGAGCGATTGAAATTTCTGCCTAGCCTCGATCATCATTACTAAAGTTAGTACGATATAAGCATAGTCTCGATTATCTATTTATTGATTAAATCGTGAAGGGAAGTTATGCTGTAAATCGGGTCACAATCCACTTAAGATCGCAGTCTAGCGATGCCATCGAGAGTTGATTATGATGCGGATATGTTAAGTAATGTCTAATTAATAAGTTAGGTAATATTTCGGGCCCAAAGAAAGACCTGCGATACGTAGATTTAGCTCTTACATCAAATAGGTTTAATTAGAGCTATTAAAAACGATAAAATGTTACCGTCTTTATATCTAGAAGAATTGCCCAAAACTTAAGATTCTTAATCAAACTCTAGCCGTCAAGGATTCTTTTACGTGCACGTCAACGAGTACACAGGTGAACCTCGGTTTTTCATTAAGCCCTAAATTAATATACACTCAAAATGTTTGAGATGAAGTAAAGATTCATGGGTTCTCACAGATAGCACATTTTAGTTTTACCTTTGCATTTAAGCCACTGGACTGATGATTAGTGGGCTTTACGCCGAGCTTGTTTTCAAACCAGTAGTTTTTCAGTAAAAATTTAAGTACAAACTATTGCTCTGGGTAGCTCTAAGTAAATTGGGTTGTCGTATAAAAGCATAACCATGTTTAAGGCACCTAATTGTCTGCGATAACACTTCGGAAGAAGTTGACGTTAAATAATCTATTTCACATATAAACCACCTAATATCATAGATAACATGTTTTTAGTTTTGAATCATTGTGTTGGCGGTTCGCTACGAGGTTACGGTTTACCAAGGTGCTTTGGATTCTAAAATGTCACATTGGGGAGTTAACATATAACTAGTGCATTTCTGTATTTGTATTTAATAATTTTAATAGCTTATAAAAGTGATTACAAAATACGCTCATGACACAGCTCGGCGACTTGTCTCTTTAATTTCAAAGAATTTATTGACACGAGTGGTCTAACATTTCACTAATTAGAACGAACTAATAAAAGTGGAATGGTAAACATATTTACCGTTAGCAGGTATTATGGTAAGCTTGTGAAACCTTAGACACGACATCTACATATTTATAATTGGTTGTTGTCTTCCCTGTTTAATTAAACGTAGAGATTTTTAAAATTTGCTCAACAGTTTAGAAAATGAACCTAAGTAATGTTTATTAAATTATTTCTTATTTCAAATTAACAACCACTCTGGTGACCAAATCAATGCCGTATTAATTGATGTGCAGTTTATAATTTAAATGTGTAAAAAGGTAATACGAAATATTTGTTTATACATATTATCAATAGCATGGGTCTTAAAAATGATCCTTGGGAAATCTCAATATTTTTTTTAACTGCTTACTTGCCAATATGGTGACCAAATTTAGTCAAAGTAGATGTACATTTTCGCAGACAATTCAAGAAGGGGGAATTCCGGTTGTTTATTACAACCATTTTTATTTCGCAGGGTTTCAAGAACCTTCGGTAACAAAATATTCTAGCATTGAACAACTCGCATTATGTGTACATATATCGAAATTTTGGAAGCCAATTCCAGAAATAATAATTTCAGTTACTTATAAACATTTTCCTTTTTCGCACAGGTTTTGGTTTAGTGGGAGAATGTAGCGGAACTGTACGTTCCAAGCAGAAGATGTTATCTATTTAAACAGACTGTATTTATCAAGGATTGTAAGTAGGCAGATAGATGATGTTATGGTAACCTGTTGACCAGGTGATTGCTGCAGGTAAATCTAATTAACAATAACCAGTAACAAACCCCCATATCAACCCCACAACCTACACTAGTTACTAAGTTATTCAACACCAACAATGGCCAGAATGGCAACCATGATAACACTACCTTGTTTCAATGTGGACTGAAGACTTGTTTCTCAGCAGTCTACATACTTCTCATCATTATAGAAAGGAAACATGGTATGGTATGGACAACAGATAAAAGTTCATGACGTCTGAGCTGAATAGACATGATCAAAACCAACGATATATTGGACATTAAATGCCAATCTTTATTCTTTTTATTAAAACGAGCCATGTTTAATTTTAAAGTTATAATTAAAAGCTCTTTTAAAGCTCGCAGTTACGAACAAATCTCTTTTTGGATACGTTGAAAATTCCGAGCAGCTCCGATTCAGATATTTTATCTTTGGGCCTTGTGTCTATTGAGAAAGACCCTTTTAGGGAAAAACAACCCCCAAATATATGTGTTATGATTACGCGACCGACCCTATTTATTTTAGCCCAAATCACCAACCCCAAACTTTGTATTCTCATTTTCTAGGTCCTATACAGCACAAAAGTTAAAGAACTGCAATTTCGTCAACCCTAAACACTTGTTTCTCATTTGCCAAGTCTTATAAATCGATATTGGCATAGGATATAGCACACAAGTTCCAGAACTGCAATTTCGTTGTTTCCAACAGCCGTAATTGTATACACAAATACGCTTACATAAGGCGAGGGTGAATATTAGAATACGGTAGAGACAGGGTCGTCTTGACGCATGGAAACACTGGTCAGTTGGCCGTGGGCCCCATGAGGATAGAGACCCCATGCTAATACATGTATGTTGTGATTTTGTTGGTAGTACCAATATATAATAGGCAGGGTACGCTTACTCTTCCGGACCGGACACCTGTTACCACAGTTTATCGTGTATTTTGTACACGGTGAACATTTCATATGCTGATTACACTATTTTGACAGATTACACTACGGTATTTTGCCCATACCGTTATTTTAGGACTTCTAATTTGGTGTTATGGTTTGGATTGTTCGTACTGGGTTCTATTTTATGTTTAATTGTATTCATGTGAATGGTTTTGTAGGTAGGGGCACCGACATGCACTGGTTTGACTGGGGACGTATGATGTTGTTAATGCCATCATGGGTGGGGATACGATGTATTAGATATTGGTACTCCCAGGTGTAGTCCCAGAGATCAAGAGATATCTAAGTGTACCGTGTACATACACGATGTACACGACTAGAGCATTACATGTGCAGCTAAAATGTACCCAAATAACAGCAATTTCGACATGTTATGTGCAAGATTAAACCAAAAACAGTTCATTGGCATTTTGTTGATAGATATAGTAACATAGATGAAAGGAATCACCTGGTGTAAATACCTATCATTTTACTTATACTGATCGGTGATGTTATTGAAGTATATAGCATAATACAAGGTAAATATAGCAACAGCTATAAAAAAATATCTATATACAGAGACAAAGGATATGCTTGTATATTCCCGATGAAGACACTGCCCTGTATTTACATGAACCCAAAAAAGTGTTTTCTGTCTACACTTTTTGGAAATTTAAAGGGACTATCCCGATTTGAACAGAATCTCAAAAATAAAAGTACGAGTACTTATGAAATTTATGCGCTTTCATAAAGAGGAATGGCATGTTTACCTTGTCTCAAAATGTCGGTCTGGTTTTATCCAAACACCGCATAATACAGCTTTAAACACCAGTCTTCTTTCCAGATAAAGACTGACGGGCTTAAGTTGTTTGGAAACGTATCAAAAATAGTGAGTTAGTTGCTCGGTCCTTGGGTATGGGATTCTAAGGGATTTTCACACAAAATTAAGCAGGTTTATTCTCCTAAAATAATATCGGGATTGGCCCTTTAAAGGTATTGCCATTTTCTACATCATTCCATCCAAGAAACATGTCTTCCTTGTGCAGCACCGGACAAGTAGTAGGTACCCAGCATGAAGCACCGTAATACATTCGTAATACACACAATCAAATCGCGAAGTGTGAATTGCGAAACTTGATACTTTAATTTTATCATGAATAAGTCTACAACTTTTACAGATTATGGTGCAGAAAATAGAATACCTTCTCGTATTAGAAAATATAAAATCAAAAAGTTCTACTTGTATTAGAAAACAGAATAAATGGTCTACTTCAATATATTCTGAATAGGAAACCCACAAAATTGTGCAAATATAAACATTAATTTATTCCGTATCTGTAAGATGGATTCGAATATGTACTGTGGTTGTATCTGGTCACATGTATTACGGCATTATCGCATTGTGACTAAAGTCGTAATATATATCAGTAGTAGTAGTATCCTGGTGTTTAACGTCTGCTTCCAGACAGAAAATAGGAGAGCCCAAGCTCCTTCCTGTTTTTAGAATATGATTTAGCAATCTTTCATTTTCGGCCTTAGGCCATGGATTGGGTTTTGTGGGAAATTCTCAACCTCGTGGGTTTCCTCCGGGCACTCCGGTTTCCTCCCACTGCTAAAGACCCCTACGCTCAAGCGAATTATTGAAATAAAATTAAACCATATGTTAGTCCCGAAATGACCTAGTTGTGTTGAGTGGACGTTAAACCCCATTTGGTTGATGTTTTCTGCTGCCTAGGTTTGATGTCTTTTTTTTGGCGTAATACTGTTTAGATGCTGAGTCCGTCTGACCACTACTCTACCTTACTCCAATACCCTGCCAAATTGGTATAATTCCCCTATGTAGTTTAGTGTTTAGATGCCGAGCCCGTCTAACCGTGGCCCCTCTTACTTCACTATTCTACTTAGTCCATCGGTGTCCATTAGGGCGTGGATTCGTTCGAAGATTTGCAGTTTCAGATCTGGTTCTTAGTATTGAATGGCATGTTGTTAATCTCCATCATTCTCACTAGTTCCCTTCTCTCCTCCTTGTATACCTCGCAGTCTACCAGGACATGGTTGGTGGTACATTCTTCTCCGCACTCACAGACGATGACTTGATGTTTGTAGTCTCGCAGTCGCCCTCTCACCTTTAGTCTGCATAATATATATCTTCTAGGGTGATTGATCACTGTCTTCGTGTAGATCTTGTCATCCAATCGGAATCTGTTTGTGCCAAGTTCAGTAAGTAGAATTCCGTGGTGCTGTGTCTATGGTGCGAAGTGGTGCTGTGCCCTTAAGACCTTTGTTTGCGAGTCGATCTGCCTCCTCGTTTCCTCTTATTTTGACATGTGATGGAATCCACTCGAGCTCTTAATTTGCTTCCCTTCTCTAGGACCCCCTAGTACAGCTGCCGATTTCCAAAATGACTTCTGGTCTTGAGTCCGAGTTGTCATTTTGGATTGAAATCAGACTACTCAGAGAGTCGCTTGGAACGACGAACTTACTAGTCTTTTGTTGGGAGAAATACATATCACTAATCTGTGCATTATTTACACTTCTCACTTGGTTGGAAGTTTGACAAAATCTTAGCTAATAATTAAAACCATTAGACAAAACAAAAAGCAGGGTGTTTTTATTATTATTACATGTAATATGTGGTCTAGCCACGACAGCTGCACTGTCTCTGACACGTAATTATATTGACAGTATCGTCTGACTTGTCTAAAATTGGTTTCCGTAGGCAGCAAAACAAGAGAAAGCTGTGTGTAGCTATTTTGTGATTGAACAGAGACAGACATAAATGGGGTTTAACGTCCACTCAACATAATTGGATATGTACAAAATAAACCTTTATGAAGATAGGATGCCGTGTACGCATAGCCAAATTACTTTTCCTGTATATTCTATCTTGGCCTTTTTATTTTATACTTGAACACGGTAGCACTTTACTTGGGACTATTTACGCAAATTTAAATATGGGTTCCCAGCAAAGTATTTACCGGGTGGTTATTTCCAATAAAAGTATGGAAAATGTGGCATTTATGGAAAATATAGAAACCTAATCTAATTCGAAAAATACTGGATTACCCGAAAAACGCCAATGGGGCAAGCACTGGGCAATATAGTCAGGGAATCAATAACTGACAACCCGACTGTTTCTGCTAGCTTATTTTGTGCCAGCTAAAGTGATGGAGCCGTTGTTTTATCTTGATCAAATGGATAGGTGGTTTTGGGAACATTGAGGGTGTCAACCTACAAAATAATTTACTTAGGCCTCACATGAAGAATGGTAAATGTACAGTAATAGTGAGTAATAATAATAATAATATCGTCATTTTCCAAGGGTAGCAAATTAGGCCTGTGGCCTGTTTTCGATTTGGCCCTTGGCACAGATCGTGCGAATGATTTCGATCATTACTGCAGGAAGAAACCGAAGAACTCGGGGGAAACCTGCCTGATCGGACGGGAGACTGCGCCACATATGATTTACATAAAGGACAAATATAACGACAAGACATCATACTCCGAAACAACAAACAAACAAATAAACAATTCAAAAAAGAGTGAATAGAAACATTGTGAACAATAGGCCCTCCCACAATGAAGCTTACTTAATATTATATAGCTATATGCATCTCCGGCGAAAACAAAGTTTTGAAAGGGAATTGAAGCAACTGTTTGTTAGATTGGTTACTTTGAATACGTTTTTAGTCCAAATATATCATCAAATCAAAAAGTTTGTATATATCCGGGAATGTATCTTTAACTGATAACATTGCATCCGATGTTGTATACTGTAGTTTGTTGAATCAGACGCAATCAAGAGCGACCCCAGCAGGTGAGATCATCCTGGGTTTTTAAAAAAGATCGGCTTTACTAAGATTGTTAATTTATAAGGGCAAATGGTCTTTTCTCGATTCGTACTTAATGACCCGAAGATGAGCGGTAGGCATAATCAAATCAATATACAAAACAATGCCGAATTTTTGGCCCTCCCCAACCCTTCTCCCTCGTAAGCAATGTATAATTCCACGGACGAATATAGAAATAGAAAATTTAACGGAACAACAGGCTGTTATCAGCTTTTGAGTATGTCCTTGTATTCAAACGAATAAGACAAATGGGATTTTGTCTTCTTTTATTTTTTTGGGTGTATTCAGTCTTTGTGAACTGATGTTTCAATTGTTGTAGTCATCAAGGGCAACGATTTACAATGGTGATGCTTTACACCGTTTTCAAGGCGCAGACACCGGTTAATGACATTCACACGTTGTTACGCGTGTTTATTTTGAAATAAATCCAGCAAGAAAAGCTATATTCTGCCTTTGCACATTTGTTGCATAGGGGATGAAATGAATTAGTTTCGTCTTTTTCAAATCAACTGCAGATAACCAACTTCTAAACAAACATTAGAAAGGATCTTTCTTAGTAAAGAACTGTTCTCCTATTAATGACGAAAACAGATTAGATCTAAAAAACGATGCACAAAAACTCAATCTTTATGTGCGATTCTTACATGTTTATTTTCATAGATTAGATTTATATGTACAAACAAATTACATAATTAGTATGCAATCACAAATGAACGCTTTATATAAATAAAAAACCTTGGCGTATCAGACAGCGACAAGAGACGCATTTAAAAGAGCTTAACCTGTTTGAGGTTTAGGTCATAATAAACTACTGAATTAGGTTGATTTTAATAATTTATTTCCGCTGTATTAGAAGAGGTGACAAAATTGTTTTATCGGGGCAGTCGCGATGCAAAAACTTACGGCATAGGCCTAAGGACAACTCCGAGTCCGTACGTAACTAACGTGACGAAATTTATGGTAGCTCATGGCTTTTTGTTCGCACGTATCCAGTGAATGACCATTTTGCTCAGTAATCTCAGCCAGAATTTGGCTATTTTTAAAAATTGCTTTAGAGTTTTAAATTTTTGTTCAGAACTGAAATAAATTAACTATTATACAATCCCCTCGCTAAAAACATCAATAGAATTTATTGTGTATATGTGAAATTGACCCAACCGAAGCACAAAATAGTACGGCCCCTGTGTGTGTCAAATGTCCGTTTAAACTTGCTAATTCTGTAAAAATCCCATTTTCTTCCGGGGATTATTGTTCAATCTCAAGTTGTGTCCGTGTTATTGCACATACAACCCTGATACGACGCAGGTTTTCTGTTCTTCGAAGTCATTGTACTTTCGTTTGCTTGTTTACAAACTGACTTCTGTGCGTTGACCTCGCGACCTGTGACGTTTATATAGCGGCATGTGAATATCATGGCTGTTCATTGTGTCAGAGTCACTTCTCTGCCGGTAGAGTCTGTCGTTCAGATTGCTCCGAGCCGGGGAGTTGCATAGGCCTTATAGGTCTGGTGGCGCTGCTCCATCACTTCCGGCTTAAGACTTCTAAATACTCATTCCAGTTTCACGAAACTCTTATAAGGAAGCGTCGTATAGGACTATTTGGAGTATATCAAAAGTCAGATTTAGAACAAAAAAGAAGAATATATTTTCTACGGGAACTATCAATCTATTAAGAATTTGCTTTAAATCCCGGAGGTTGGATGGTCGAATGGTTAGCACGTGCGCGCTGTGTCATTAGGTCTGTCATTCAGTCAACTGACTTGGTTTCGATTTCCCAGTTGGACGTGCCAATGATCAGTATATGTGTTTGTCAGGGAATCAGGTATTTTTCTAGTAAGATTGGGCGTACCAAATTAACCATACTTTTATTGCAATTAACTACCGTATAAATACTTTCGCAAGAATGTATCTTTAACTTTTTCTTAATCCCATCGAACTAATTTTATTTTATAGGGGACGCAATAGTTCTGGCTTGGAACTGAACTCATTATAACGATTTCATATGGTGGTATAGACGAACAAATAAAGCTAATTTGGCTGGTTTTTGTGATGCCTGTGTGTTCATAGACAGATGATTACAACAACGTGAACATGACTCTCTAAACAGTCTGTATTTAGCACCTTTATTACACATTATATACCCCAGTTATTATAACCTAGACTACAAAGTTAATAACAAGATGGGCTAAATTCGACGAAAATGTTGAAAATCTTTCCGCCTGAAATGCCAAACCTAAATCTGGACTATAGACAATAAAATAAACCGTAGGGACCAGTGAGTCCTGGCAGTGAATAGCGTTTTGCCAATCCAAACAATGCACATAATGCATACACTTCTAAAAATATATATTTTATTTGTAATGCCACGCACTATTTTGGGTGTGATGACCGATGGTTTACAAAAGGTCGTGCATCGTACCATAAAACAGTTATTCTATTGATTCCAAATAAATATTGTTAAATTCACGCCGCAAATATCAGTTTATGAAACAATAGGGGTCTAAATTATCCAAATTCAAGAAAAAAAGCGAGAAAAAGGTTGGGGGCGAATGCGAATTAAAAGGAGGATGATGATGTATAGGAGAACGATGATGAGTATGATAATTCTAGTCGTAGTAGTGAAAGTGTTGATAATAGGCATTATACAGAAATAGAAAGTAGTGATCATGGTCAACCCGTACCACCAGTGGGGCGCCAGCGCTCTTCTAGTCCTAGTCCTAGTCCTACTCCTCGGCGCTCTCCTAGTCCTAGAAGTCCTACTTCTCCTGCATATAACGATGATGGGAACGCAAGTTTGCAGTCAGACAACGAACAAATTATACACCACTCCCCACCGATAGGAAGAGGAAGGGCAGGACTCGCACCCGTGTCGTCGTCAGGGTCAGGAGGAGGATCGTCCTCGCCAAATCACTCCCGCTCGCCAGCAACAGCAACTCCAAGTAGTACAGACGATGATAGTATTAATTCTACGTCTGGTCATGACGAAGTCGATGGCTGGGGTGAATTACATGAACAAATGGTTAATGCCGTTTTTGCTAATGATGACATTGGATACATAGACTTTGATTTATTTGGTCGTCCTAGAATTTCAGAAGCCATGAAAAAAGCTTTACTGGCGTATGATCATAAGAAATTACAGAATAGTGACGGTCCATTTGAAAGGAAAAATCAAAGAGCTATCACGTCAGAATGGTTCACAAAGACTTTACGGAATGGACAGTCTTTGAGGCGGTCATGGCTGGTGTATTCGCCTAAGATGAAGGCGGCATTTTGTTTCTGTTGCCTAATGTTTTCTGACACAAAAATTTATCAGCGTTCCACTCTGCAAAAAAAATCCGGCTTCCAAAACTGGCGTAAACCCGAGAAGCTAAATGGACATGACATCATCACATCGACGCGCTTTTCTATTATGGAAACAAGCTAATGACAACCACAACAGAATTGATCATTTGCTTCTAAAAACGGCGCAGTATTCTTCACAGGATGTTGAGTATTGTACGGTATGTCGCTAAGACAGATAGTGCATTCAGGGGTCATAGAAAGGCAATTTTTTGGAATTATGTAAATTACTTGCTGACTATGATGATGTTCTGAAAAAATCACTTGAACTATGTTTCTGAAAATCCTGGCTTATACTGTTTTATGCGGCATAGGGGGGCGCAAATTTAGGTGATGCCCCCCCCCCCTAAATTTACCCTAGCTTCGCCACTGCCCGGGTCAGTCTGTGCCGTACTTAGTCTAACAATCATTTGAAATGAATCGATGCATGTGAACTTCATTTCATTTTGTCATTTGTTTCTTCGTCAGTTTCATTAGGTGACTTTAATAACACTTAAAAATCAAATACCCCCTACTTTTTTGAATAGTATAGTAACCCGGTTTTATCTTCGACTGGTGGTATGATGAATCGCGCTATATTATCTGTCGACAATAGTCAGGGCTACACGTCTTTATGTCAACAGAAATAAGTGAAATTAAAAGTACCAGAAGCCAACAATCAATCTTGAACCATTGCCGATTTTCTTTGCTGTATTTTTCTGACGCAATATTTTACAGAATTTAGGCGCATGGAATTTGACAGTATCATTGCTACAATCTGATATTTCATTTCGTTTTTATAGTTCAAAATGTCGTTTTACTTGTCTTCAATAGAGGCCATCAAAAGTATGAAAAAGCGAAACGAAATTTAGAGCTGTATTTGAATCAGTACATTCTGAGCTGATGGAATTCGGTACTGTATTGGCGATAGAATACAGGTTCAGTGGTGGGTATGGAATGACCAATCTGACATTTTGATGATGGGCAAGGCAGGTGTCGTGGGAATTAAAAGATAAAACTAACATGTTACATTCACCTACACGAGAATAAACACATGGCATTCTATACATACCATTAATATAGGTTACTAATCTTTACCAATATACCTTACTGTCAGTTATTATAGGTAGGCAGCCATTATCTTTCATGGTAGTCTATAAAGTAAAGGTAAACTGTCTTCCCAGTCAAACAGGCTATTTCTAAGATAAGAAAAGTGAAGGGGTTCTGCATTCTATGATGAATATTTAACGATAATTTGGTGCAGCTTGCAATATATCAAAAAGATAGCCTACCTTGTCAGGCATTGCAGGACACGCCCACCAGTCGTTTCGTTGTCCACGTTGTAATTTCACTTTTTGTACCATATTAAAAAATTAAAACACATATTTCCTAAATATTTTGTATAGTGTTTTTTATCAAACAGATTTGTATATAAAACAAATTATAATATATTTGATGCCTGGTCACGATTTTTATTCTGCCTTTTAGAGACAAGACCGGATTAAGGGTGAGGAGGCGACTGGACTGGATGCAGTCAGGAGCCCCCAGTTTTAAAAAAAGTCCCCACATTTTTTCTATAAAAACAATTCCCCTTTGACATACTAGAGTTATGTCCCTGTAATGACGTCGCGCTATTGTGTAACTAGCGACGCCATTAGCCCTGAAGAAGCCGAAAGGCCGAAAGATCTTGGCACTAATGTAAAAGTTATTTAAATATAGATTATTCCATCCAAATTTAGTATTTTTTGGTATATATATATATATACATTGTGACGTCAAAGACTATTGTTATAAATCGCCTGATGAGCCGCTATCGCGGTGAAAACGTTAGCATACAAATGTAGTTTTATTTTTATTTTGCCATCTTTAATTTCAATTATATATATATATATATATATATATATATATCTACCATACTGATATACAATTAATTGCATTTGTATGACGGACCACGTCCAGAATGTGCTTCTTCCTCAAGGGCTGGTGCACGGTCCCCAGTGACATTTTCAGCCAGGGGCCCCATGTAAGCTTATCCACTCTAACTGGTAGTAAGCAAAAGCATGGCAATATACGACCACATTAAACAAATTCATGAAACCTCTCGTTAAGTAATTTAGGAAAAAAAACACAACTCGAATCTGGGAGCTATAAAACAATTTACACACAACAGATGAAAAACATTTTTTGGTCTGCGTGAACATCAAATGGTAGAACTTCGGAACATTAAATTACCTTAAAGTAGCTAAGTCTCTAACTCAATATCATCCTTAGTCTTACATATTGATGTTGTGATCTTACCGGTAAAGGTAGGCCTCTGATATCCAATATTTAAGACAAAGTAAAGATTTTACAATTGGTACACGAATCGTGTACCATAGTGTGTTTCAGCGTCACATGTAACAAGGTTAGACATATTTCACTACTCTTGTCAAACGGTAACGCCATATCTTATCCGGTGGGCATGCGCAATAGACTGTAATAACCAGACGCTTGAAATTGAAATTCGGTTGAGACTCATGCCTTATTTCGCTGAACATAACTGATTTGAAATTAGAAATCAAAACGGAAACAATTGAATGTAAATCAGTCTAGATCTTAAATATTAGCGAGTTGGCTCCTTTAAAGCGCAAGAAGGGACTGAAACCTTATAAACAAAGCTGTTGATCACACCACGGCAAATCTATAGACCCGGGGGTTTTTTAAACGAAATTTTTAGATATGCTAAATAACCACCAATAACCAAATTATCTTGATAGTCAGACTGAAACGTCAGAACCCATTCTATTGGTCTTCAGGTCACGTCTTTAACCTCAATCGATATTTTTAAATATCTGTTTCATTAATATGGTGGTCACGATTTATTATGATATTGATAATGACCGTTTCCAAGTCGATCGTCACTAAAAACTTTTTGTTAATTAAATATAAATGCAGACAAAGTCGGATAATAAATAACTTATAATTAATAGAATAAAATTAGATCACAGTATTATATAAGAACACATTTTGGGGGAGGATGGGGGGGGGGGTTGTTACAAGGGTGGATTTTAATCCTTGATGAAATCAAAATGAAATGAAATAGGGTGTAACGTTCTACACCCAGGGCCTGTGAGAGAGGGTTGGGGGGGGGGGGGCTGAGTAATGTTTGTTTTTTTTCCCAAAAGATTTGTTGGAAGAATTGTAGAAGATCGCAAAGTAGATGAAACCCAGTGTTTTTTTTCTGAATGTGGGGTACCAAGTGGCGTGGGTTGGATTAAAATCGGATTCTGTCAGTCCACTTATCATAAAATTGGTAAATTAAAGGACCTAAGTCCGTAACTCAAAATCCTCCAAAATCTTCGACATCGAAAACACGAATTATTGGTCAATTAAAATCAACATTGATGATGTAAACTTACCAGGACAAGATGAGCTTCTGATATCCGATATTTAAGATAAAATAATTTTTCTAACATTGGTACACGAGTCGTGTACCATAATGCGCTTCAGCCCTAGTTGTATTGAGAGACTCGAGGGACGAGGCTAGACACATTGCACTGTATCACACGGCATATGTAGACTGGAATAACCAGGGGCTCAATAAATTGCACTGGGTTGAGACTGAATGGCTTGTTTCGCAGAACATAACTGATTTGAAATTGGAGTAAAAACGGAAACCATTTAATTAATGTAAATCAGTTTATATACATTCATATTACAGTATTATATGAGTTGCGACCCACTTTTGTCAATTTCTAGATCCCAACTGTAAGCGATTTAGCTCCTTTAAAGCTATGCACCCGGCCGAACCTTCGTGTCGTGGGGCCCCCACTCCGTCCGTATTATATTTACTACGTCGTATCCGTGCCCCTTCCGATTGCATTGAGCAACATAATTTTGAGTGTTGAAGAAAAGCCGAATCGTTGATGTGATGAAAACATTTTCTGTTTCAATATCTTGACGTCTGATGGTCGGGGTAATTGTTTTCTAATTTGTTTGCTTGCTTAAATCTCCTGTAAAAATCGTGTACATCTGATTATTATTACATCAGTAAAACTTAAATGTCGTACATGTATTTCGTATGTTATGTTAAATCTCAGTTTCTGTGTTTTAGCAAAGTGACCTCCAGGTACCCCAGATACAAGCCAAATAGACGCTAGAGATAATATCATTAAAAAAAAAATGCAAGCCCGGGCGGAGACTCACCCCCCCCCCCCCCCAACCACTTGCCGAGTAGTTGCGTGTCCCAGGGATCAGTGGCTCTTTTACGTGTACGCCAACGCGAGGTCTCGATTCGTCCCATCCGAAGGACTATACACTGTCCTTGTCGAGCCTTCCTTCCCGATATACTTGATATACGAATGAAAAGAAATATAATTATGTTCAAATATCAGCATCTGGCTCAACACAAAGCAAAAGATCTAATCAAACTCTCATTTAAGTTGTATAATATAGTATCACATATATTTTGATTCTAATAACGAGTGCAGGAGGACAATGCCACACACAGTTAACTGTAAAACCTAGACAAATACACGGACAAGAAAAAAAACCCAGAGAAATTAAATCATCAAAGAAATATCAAATAAAGTTCATGGACGCGGGGGCCAGCCGTAAGCATTCAATTTGCTTTAGAGCTTTATGCAGTTATACTATACACGACCGGTGTACCACCACCATACATGTGTACAGATGATAGTACTATATAGTTTCATTTCTTTCATCATATAGACAATGATTACCATCAGGTAGATAGGTTAACTTACCATGGTGAGAACTGATCCCAATAACATAATAAAAGGTTACCAAAACATCACCATTTTACTTGTAAAAGACGAGGGCAAGAAAGGCCGCCAGCTATAAATGGAAAAGAAAACGGGGGTCCAGTTCTTTACAGCTCTTGACAAGAAAACACACTTGTTTCAGTGAAGAGAAGGAGTAACCAACTCGGTCCAAACCAAATGAAAAAGTTAAAATCCAAACTCAACTGAATAACTTTCAGTCAGAATCCGATAAAATCTCAATGATTTCTGAAGGTTCTGATGCTACACATGCATTCTGCGATCTGAAACAAAAACGATCGGCTATTGTTTAAAATGTTCAACAGTGATTTATCAATAAACTGGCCCACTTGAGTGTTAGAAATATCAACACCTGTTCACAAACTTTTCATGACAATCGGAAAAAAAAGGTTCTAGAATGCTAAACGTCAACAGGGTTCATTCAAAATTTGAAAATCAAAAAGGTTCATCCTCTCAGAGTCCGTATCTGTATCACGTTCACAATGATGTTGGAAAAGGGGGCATAACGTTGGAACACGGAATATTAGCATGTTCGTTCTTTTTAATGACTAAAATAAAAAGCAGGTAGAACGATGTTCTCGGAAAGTCACCTGTAGATAGTAGATAAAATTTGTATTTTTAGTCTGTAACGTCACTACTGGTATTTATATACATTTACCATTTTCGAGTCAATAATTATTTTAGTTGCTTTAAAGTTGAAAGTACAATCGTGAACAATATCCAACTTTTAGTTATTTAGATTTTCGTCAATAAGATATGGTTATTCCGAATATTATGCTAGAATAAAGAAATTAATTAAAATCAAGGCTCAAACATTTTTCTTTTTCTAATGCCAAGTAATGAGAAGACAAGTCCCCCCACCCCACCTACCTCCAACACATGTGCAAGGAGGATGCCCCAAACATATGGTTTCTACTTTCACCTCTGCATACCCAGCGTAGGGCATCAGGTCGGGGCTCTGTGGCGCCAATTTTATTTGATATTATATACCCCCCCCCCACACACACCCGATGCGATGTATCGGCTGGACCCTCCCATTAACTCCATCCCGTCCCTGCTTAAATCCCTAGATATATACAAATTGTATCTTCTCTTGTACAGGCGGGTCCATTCTCTTGGAAATTTTCTTATTACTTAATAACATCACCCTTTAGATCAAAATACAAGTGGACTTTTTATTTTTGAAATACATACGTGGTTTCTTATCTCATGCCTTACTACATCCCTTTTCTTGGCAAATTGGATGGCAGTGCCTCTTTAATTAGCAAGCTGGTAATTATATATTGCTCAGATATCACACATGCATACTCTTTTCAGAACATCGTTTTCCACTTCTCATTTGAAGAGTTTGCTATGCTGATGGGATGTTTAAGCCTATTTGTGTATTCTATGGCTTGAAGAAAATAGAGAAAGTGATCGTATGTCTGAATCCAGGTGTAGATGAAATTCTATTGTCTAAACATTATAAACAGGTATCCCACAGTGGATCAACAACATAACTATGTTAAGTTGAAAAGATGGTGAATTCGTTCTGGAGGCCAGTACAACCATTCTGGCGTCAAAATAGATCTACCGCTCTCTATGTGTATGGAACCAGTAGACTAAATCAACCTGTCTGAATACATTTTCCAAATCATCGCAAGTCCAACGTGAGAGGGGTCTGTCTATACCCATGTCGAAAACGAAAACTCTGACTTACACCTTGGGTGGGTGGGTATCTTTAATTATTCTGCAGGAGATTTGGAAATCCTGAGTGTAAGAACCACACTGATCAGCAGTGCCGTTGAGCCAATGATTGACGCCGCGTGATGTAATTGCACGTGTTGAAAGCTTTCGTAATTTTCTGTAAAAAAGAGTGGGAAAGAACCTGTACCTTTTTGCAACACTTCTGCGACTTATATTGTTGCGTTTGGTTGGAAGCGGGATCCCCTTTTGTGGGACCCTTCTTTTTCTTGTTATGGGCATTGGTACGCCATAGAATTGACCATGCTATACATTATTGCTGATCGATTTAATGGTTGTTACACCAATAGCAATCTTTGAAGAAGCTACTTTATGTATGGTTTAAAGGTATCGCCTGTAAATTGTCAATAATTGGGTAGCAATGTGCGGGATAATGTGAAGTGTCCACAAGAGAGAATGCTCAAAAAGAGGTATTTAATTCAACCAATGTGTTTGTCTCGAAGGTCAAATTAAATTACTCTTATGGACAGCCTGATACTTTCTAGCACTCTTGGGCTATCAGCATGCATATAAAATTTCTTACCATGGGAGCCATTCTTTAATACGGCACCGGATTCAAGCAAGATGTAATGGAGGTGATTTGGGAGAAAGGAGTTCCCTTTTCAACAATCACAGAAAACCAAAAGGTGAACGAAATGTAAGGTAAAACAGATCAGACGTAAGAGAAACCATATTGTTTTGTAGATAATTTATTATGACAAGAGATGAAAACCATACTATCACAGACTGTTTGACATTAAAATAACATTGTATAACCAGTGTAGACATTATTATTACACCCAAAACAACCTCATTACATTTCTGTATTTATACCACTGACTTCAATATACACAATCTTTAACAAAAACAAATTTATCATGACAATAATTTAAGAAAATTCTAAAATTGTAACTGATTACGTATCTGTACAATCTGAAAAAACCCCACCAAAAAACAGATCCCATTTGGTTTTGTATTTTATAGTTCAAGGCCATCGAAAGCATAAAAAAACGAAATACAGATTGGCATCTATAAAATCTAACACTCAGGTCTATTTTACACAGACTTGAAAACATAATCTTTACAAGTATGTTATATTTTTTTATTTAATTAACATCAATGTTTCATGCCCCATGAAAAATTAGTGGATTTAGCACATTGTAAGTGTAACTAGACATATTGAAGTTTTAATATCTAGCACAAATTTTCCCAATCTTATTAAAACACAGATCTGATTTTATTTTGTTTTTAATAGTAAAATTGCGTTATATTTGTCTTCACAACACTAGGATCTTGAAAAGTAACCGACATTCTGGTTGATGTGAGGAATTAGCCAATGAAACAATCTGTTACCGTGAGTTTTTGCTAAGCTCCGCACAGAACTGTGAGTAAACCCCTAGAAACATCAATGCTGATTGATTAATCAAAAAACACTTGTATGACCCCTTACATGACCTCCCAGTATAACAGGTCAGATCGTCAAGTAGTGTAGGGGGGGGGGGATGGATGGCTGAATGGTTAGCATGTGCGTGCTGTATCATACGGCCTATCATTGAGTCAACCGGCTTGGTTTCAAATCCGTGGTATGTGACAAGGAGTAGGGTCGCCTGTCCAACCTTGTGGGTTTTCTCCAGGTGCTCCCACTGCTAAAGACCCCTACGCACAAAAGAATGATTGAAAACAAATTGAACCAGGTTAGTACCATGACCTAGTTTGTGTCGAGTGGATGTTAAACCCCCATTTCTCTTTCATGTAGTGTAGGCCATCGAAAGTATAAAAAAGAGAAACAAAATATAGATCTGTATTTTTATCAGATTGGAATTTTCCTAAAAATTCCTCATAAATATACTTGATGCTCTTAATATTCTGATAATGTTATACAGATTAGAAAGTATGATATCAGAATTTATTTTATCAAGCCAAGTACATCAAGGTACATAATTTTATTAAATTAACAATTTTTAAAAAGGTAAAATATTATAAAGCCTATATACAACCTGCTGGGTGTCGAATTAATAATGTATGTTTTTTACTGCTCTGCTGCTAGTTTGTAATTTAAAAATGCTTTTGTATCCCACACAAAACAAGTTTTTAATCTCTTGTTAATATTTAGGTATAAACAGTTGTTAATTCCTGAATTTGTAACAAAATATTGTCATTTTAAATCAAATAAAACTTAAATCAACATGCATATTTATACACCCCATCCCATATCAGATCACCCATTTTAAATGTACATGTAGATAACAGATTGACCAAACTCTTTTTTTCTCTCTTCCTTTTATTAAAATAATGATTGCTATTTGCATCTTTTGAACAATATATAATTCTAATCCATGCTACCATTTGAAAAAAATTAATAAGGGAAAAAAAGTTGAAATATCAAGAGTAGATATCAGTAGATATGCTCAGGGCTACGACTTGATCAGATTAAGGCCACATTATGTGGCACTGACGGTTTTAATCATATCGAACTTATTATTTACAGATGAGGATGGTGAATGTTGACACATTTTCAATTGATCATAATTATTTTTTGAAAAATCTGAATGGATTCCATGTCAGTCGTATATGCCAGTCAGGACGGAGGGGTCTGGAAAATGACCAAACCCAATCAGACCCATAGGTCACTTTGCCGGCCAGAAAAATAGCATAAACCATTTTTTGACTGATATTATTATAAGTGTTGTAGCTTTCACAATATTGTAGTCTGCAAGAAATTCTGAATTGTCTCCAGACATGATGATCCATCCAAGACATTAAATACAATAAATCATACATTTATATTTAACAGTATTTAAATGTACCATCCATGTAATAATCAAATTTACCCATTTCTTGGAAAAAGAGAATTAGTAAATTTCTCAACCACCCAATTTTAATGTACATCTACATGATCAATCAACTATGGAATATAACATCAATCAACTATGGAATATAACAAAATTGATGAATTTGGAGCATTGATTTCCAATTATTTTATTCTTTTTAAATGTAACATAATTAACACAAATATAATTCTATAGTTTTTATCAAATTTCTGGTAACATAATTACAGGTTTTAAACGAATACCACTAATTAATTGATTTAGACTAATTGGTGGTAAATTTAATTTACTACCGGTTAATGGATGAGATATATTTGGGCGATGCGTAGTAGATAATTTCTTCTGAATTGGAGGTAGTGACGTTTTGGGATCCTCATTAAACTCTGTTTTTGACCCTTTCTGCATATTATTATCAGATAAATCTGTAGGTTTTGTAGTCACACGACCATAGCGTTTAAATAGTTCTTGCACATTGGTTAATTTTGGAAGTTTGAACTTTCTAAGATCGTCCTAAAAATATAAATAGCATGTTGTATATTATTTATATTAACAGCCCCCTCCCCAATAATGTGGCCGCAAGTACTCTTCTCTCCAGGTTTTTATGGCCCATGGACCTTCGTCTATACCGACCTAGGATGGAAGTCCCCCCAATCAAGAATTGCTCTGCAGGCCGTAACAAACTTAGAAATTACAAAGCCAGTAATACTTATATTCACATGTACACTAGCCCAGGATAGTTGATTAATTATAAATAATTATTGATATTACATTTCTAGCTTACTGTCTGAGCCTTCATTAATAATAATCTAATTTTGTCCTGTTTTTTTTTAAAATCTCAGACATTACTATAAGTTAGTTCTAAAATGCCAATCAACCACAAAGTATACCTCTAGAATTTTGAGAAGTATTTATTCTGTTTCCATTATAAAACTGAAAGATGTTTATTTAATCTTTATGTATATGAAATGTGTAAAACGGATTAGAACCATCTTTTGTCCGCACATAGAAAGCACAGATTTTGTTTACACAAATGGTTGTCAAAGGCTTGGTCAAATTTTAACATATCAATAATATCATTTGTGATTTTTTGCCAATATTCGGACAAACGTTTCCATTTAAAACTAGAAATGTTCCATCATTAACAGGAAACTCTTTATATGTAAAAGGAACCTTAATAAACAATTTGGGCATGTTGGAAAAAAACGGACATATAGAAGTGACAACATTTCATGCATCCAAATAGAGTTTGAGAGAATAAAGAGTAAAAACAAGAGTATATATGGTGCATAGTTTTACACAGGGTGTTCATAGTGCATTATCAGGAGATACTATCCTTCTTGGTTTCAGTCAAAAGCAGGAGTGAGTGCTTAGGCATTGTTTTCCATCAAGAGCATCCTTTGATATCTACTGAAAAACTATGAGGTACATGTATGGATTTTACTGCCAAAACTTTTGTGGTTATCGTAGATGACTCTTGACTGGAAATACTGCTGACAAAACTCTAGAAGAACTAGTACAGCTACATATTTAAAACCAGACCAGTCATTTACTACACAGGTCCAGAGTCCAGCT
This sequence comes from Patella pellucida, assembly GCA_917208275.1. Classification (NCBI taxonomy): domain Eukaryota; kingdom Metazoa; phylum Mollusca; class Gastropoda; family Patellidae; genus Patella; species Patella pellucida. The sequence continues at coordinate 23,531,883 of OU795044.1, forward strand.
ACTACAACTGGTATTAGACCAGTCATTTACTACACAGGTCCAGAGTCCAGCTACTACAACTGGTATTAGACCAGTCATTTACTACACAGGTCCAGAGTCCAGCTACTACAACTGGTATTAGACCAGTCATTTACTACACAGGTCCAGAGTCCAGCTACTACAACTGGTATTAGACCAGTCATTTACTACACAGGTCCAGAGTCCAGCTACTACAACTGGTATTAGACCAGTCATTTACTACACAGATAATATCCAATCGGAAGATTTGTTTGTCTTGCTTCCTATAGATTCATGTTGGATGAATAAATGTGGGGGGCATAAAAACACATTAAAGGGGAGACAATTCTTGTTTTTAATCTAATCTTAATCAATTTTTTTAAATAATTTTTTAAATTGTATTTAATATCTTCTTTTAGTGACTTAATAAAGTACATGCATAGTGTTCATGCAATAGAAACAAGAATGCACACTAAAGGGGGACTACTCCACTGTAAAACTTACCAGTATATTTGAGGTCACTGACTAATATTTGAGCTAAATGTATATTATGTAAAAATCTACTTATCTGAGAAGCCAGCATTGAAAAGAAAATTGTACAATTCAAAATTAAGATACATTGTTATGTATTTTGTGCTCGGTTTATACAGGTCTCATGACAGTAAAAAACAAAGACTTATCTTCCACCAGAGAGTGAGAAATGGGTTTTAAAGTTCACTTGACACACCCCAGGTCATATCGGGACTAAATACATGCAGTCTTTCAATTTTCAAAAAAATTTCTGAGCTCAACAGTATTAATTAAATATTAAACACAAAGCACTATATGATTTGGAAATGGTCATTGTCTTTTACAGTTTTCAAATTATTAGTAAGGATGATCAACAGCTTTAAAATACCGAACATATTTCCATTCAGCGCTAAAACCATTTTGAATTAAATATCTTACCGAGGTATAATGATGAAGTTTTTTCTTGGCTAATCTATATTGTTGACAATAGTGTGCATGTAGATTATTAGAGGATTGTAATGTTGTACGTGATGGTCTAGGAGGAGCAGGGGGTAGAGGTTGATCCCAAGCAAAATCAGACTCTTCTTCTGCCATCAATCTAAATGGAAAAACAATAAAATAATGTTACACACAAAGGTGAATTGGCTATAGATAGGCAAGGAATCCTGTGATTCACATGCTTGAAATTCTATAAACAGACAGGCTAAAATATATTGATAGATTTTACATTAAATTCTAAAGAGATAACTGAGAGAGAGAAATGAAGAATATATCATTTTGAGATTAACAATTGGCACAATTTTATTCAATAATTTGCTTGAGTAAGGGTCTTTAGCAGGGGACGGAAACCTATAGAAACCCCACAAGGGTAGGAGAGCAAACTTCCCCCTGTCAAGTAGACAGGATTTAATAAGTAGATTAGGTATAACATCCCTGTGATTAAAGTCATACTTTTACAATTCCTCAAAATAAGCTTTGAGATAGTTTCACTGTAGGATAAAGCAAAAGACTAGGGTTTTGCTTTGGAAAGAAAGACTGGAAAAAAACAACTGGAGAAAAAGAAAAAAAACTTTCAGAAGAATAACCCAAAGTTATATTCCGGGCATAGAATATGCCCAAAAGGTGAAAGAATATTTACTGTTATAGGTTTTTAAGTATAAAGAAATATATTTTAACAGGATGAAATTTCTCACCTTTTTGTATGTTTGTGTATAGTAGTAGATGGTGTGACAGTATACTGATTATCTGTACCACGTGATCTCGGTACTTCTGTTGTCCATTTCATCTTTAAGGCACCAAATTCTGCATGACCACTTCTCCTTTAAATATAATAATTATAACATATTATTAAATATAATATTATAGATATTATCAAATATAATCATTATAATATCGTAAACATTATTAAAGGGACAACATATCATATATTATCATTATTTAAAATTCCTATAAATCCAGGGGGTTGGATGGCTGAATGGTTAGCATGTGTGCACTATATCATAAGGTCTGCCATTGAGTCAATTGCCGTGGTTTAAATTCCGTGGCAAGGAGTAGTGTCGCCTGTCAAACCTTGTGGGTTTACTTCGGATCCTCCATTTTTTTGCTCCAACTGCTAAAGACCCCTACGCACAAGCAAATTGACCTAGTTTGTGTTAGTGGACGTTAAACCTAATTCCTCTCTCTCTCCTATAAATCCATACACTTAACCTTTTTTCTTGTCCAGATTGACATGCCATTTTACCATTTTGATCATTTATTTTGAATAATTAATTTTAAACTTAAAGCACTACTCTTATAATTAATATTTATATTTGTAGAAGAAAGGCCATGAATAACTTCCAGAAATCAATCTTTATAATTGGTACTTACTGACTTTGTGTATGATAACTTAATCTAGCTTCCATTGGTTGAACACGATGTCTCTCACTTGATGATCCATGCTACAAATCATACAAAAATGGACTTGATTTCAAGATAAAATGAATAAGATTAACTATAATGTGTTGCTGGTAGGGTTGACTTATGAAAAATTTACCACCAATTTTAACTTTCACAGGTTCTTTTACGTGCACTACGAATTTGTTAATCAGGCCTCACTTATCCAAATAATTTGAATGTCTTGTGGATGATTATCCTGGATGGGGCCAACACTTTAATATTTACCAGAACAACTCTATTCAAGTTATTTTCTTGTCAAAACCCTTTTGGTGGATATTAAAGTCTGGACCCCATCCAGGGTATTCATTCACAAGGCAGTCAAATAAAACTCTCTGTAACTCAAATTTTGTAACTGACCTTTTCTTTATCAAACTGGACAGTATGTAGTAAACGTAGTCCGGCTTCTCCAGGTTTAGTTGGTCCATCTTTAAAATATCGTATAGGAGGTAAAGACATAGATTTAATATTTCCTTTCTCATAATCTTGTTTAACTCGATCCATTCTTTTACGTTCAGTAGCAGTGGGTGTTTCTAAAAATTTCTGCCATTTTTTATCTGAAAAACAGTAAGATAGGATTTAAAATATCCTTTAAAGTTGATTAATATTCAAAATGAAGAACAAATGAAATGGCCCTTAACATCCTACTATTTTGCTTCAACTGGGCTAATGAAAACAAGGAAAATAAAGAATATGTTCTTTACATAACTATAAACCGTGCTTAATTGTGCTTACCCAGATGTAACATTTCATTCAATATCTGTTTATAGGAGCCAAAAGAAGCTGGTCAATTCAAGCTCATATGAAGAGAGAGAGAGAAATGGGGTTTAATGTCCACTCGACAAAAACTAGGTCATTTCAGGACTAAAATATGATTTTAATTCTATTTCAATAATTCGCTTGCGCGTAGGGGTCTTTAATAGTAGGAGAAAACCAGAGGACCCGGAGAAAACCCACGAGGTTGCCATGTACAACAGAGGATTCGAAACCAAGCCAGGCTTTATGATACAGCGCAAGCACGCTAACCATTCAGCAATCCAACCCACCCTCATATGAAGAAAGTGAAATTAAAGTTGGTTCAAATCAATAATTCCGACAGATTAAATATTAAACTAACATTTGAGACCAATTTAAAAAGCTATCAAAATGATCCAGCTGGACATTTAACTTTTGTGTCTGTTCTAATATAATTTAATACAAAATCCCATATACCTCTTACTGGACTACCATGTCTAGATCTAGTTGGTATTCTATCATCTATATTAGAACATGATTTAACTGGTGATAATATACCATCATATTTTAACATACCACCTTTAGCCCCTTTAATAAACAAACATAAGATTTGTATTAGAACGTAATTTAACATAATGGCTAAAATAACTTCAGATCCTTAAAGAAGCATAATCAATCTCTCTAAGAAAAAAGTGTAATTAATTTCGAAATAATGACTAATTTAAGTATCGAAAACTCTTCCACTGATGTACAAAACAATTTATCCTTAAAAAACGATAGTTAGAAATTTTTTCCGGTGGGCAGTCAAAAGACATAATAATAATGCCACTTGAAGGAAGTAAGATTGAGATAAGTGAAATTGATGAGGTGGAATCATCATTGATGGGTATTGGTAGAAGTTTTCTATACATACCTGGATGTGTTCCGTGACTAAATGTAGAACTATCAGACATATCTCTAGTAATACCAGAATCTTGATGACTTAAACCATGTTTTAAATAATTTTCATCCTAAATCAATAAAAGACATATTTTTACTTTAACTGAGATGAAATGAGCTTAATAGTGATTAAGACAGATCTCTGCATTTTAAAATTGATACTTTCAGATTGAATCTATTGAGATATAGCCATACGATTGATTTGGCCATCTGGATTAACTAACAAAGATCAGCTTCTCAGGAATGAAAATTCAATTACACATCTCCAACCTCAATCCCAAAATAAATAAATGACACACATTAATTACTTTCATATTTTTTAATAAAGAACTGAGCAAACAAATTTTTCATCACTATGTAGTAAACTGAGCAGAAATTGCTTATTATCAAGCTTATAGTCAAGAAGGTACTATTGATGTATTAAACCCATTCACCAAGTTTGATCATTTTATCACTCTATCGTAAAGATTCATTGTGTAAGAGCTAAATCTGTCTTGGCTTGAAATGTAAACTAATTAGGTTATTTAGACATTTATTACAAATATATATAACTTACAATATAGCACCCAGCTTCTTGTTTTTTATAACTTCTACTCTGAACTGTATCTCCACTCTACAAATACAAGATATGATAAATATGTGTCAACTACTACCAGCACAAATAATGGTTCGCCAACAACAATGAATGATGTCAATTCTGTAATTTAAATGAAAATAAATCATATCTTACAGTATAACCATTGATTCCTGAATCTTCTTGATGTACAATACTACTTAAATATTCTTCTTTCTCCTACAATATATTAAAGTAACATTGGAATTATCTTTAAAATAACTGAATGAAATTATACCTGGATTGATTGAAAGATGTTAATTCAATAAGACTTTCGTATGACTAAAGGAAATGAAATGGCGTTTAACTTCCTACTGCTCTAGTCCGACTGGGCAAATGAAGATGGGATTACGCCATACAGTGTGTTATGTGGGAAGTTTTGCCTGGACAAAGACTACAGCCTTATATTGAATTCCAACGGCAAAGGGATGTTTTACGTGCATACCAATGTGTACACACAGGACATGGTTTTTCATCCCATCTGAATGACTCGACAGCTATCCTACTCAGGTCCTACACCACTGACAAGGGAAAATAAAGCCAGAAAATCCTGATGAACTTTTTCAGCCAAAATCAGGATCAACCTCACGACCTCCAGGCAAGCAAGCCAGCATCTTACTCACTTAGTCAACGTGGCCCTTTTTCATATTAGTATTATAAATTAATTAATTATTTCTTACCTCCATGACTTCGTGTGCATTCGAGAAACGCCTAAGTAAAGCTCTATTCATAAAATCAGCATTCTGAAGAAAACAACAATATATACCAGAGAGTAACCCTTTAGCACTTCGCCCACCCAAAATGCCCTACCTAGGACTCCTTAGACCCCTCTGTCAAGCCTGCACAAACTTATAAATGGTGCTATAATTATAAATACGGAAAGCTAATTATATATCTAAGATAGTTCAAATGAAATGGGGTTTAACGTCCTACTGTTATGCACCTAACCTGGGCTAATGGAAGAGAGGCATACGCCATACAGTGTGCTATGAGGAAAATTTTGCCCGAGCAGGCTAAGGCCAACTGCCAAGGGATCTTTTCGTTTATGTGCATGCCAATATGTAAAGGAAATGAAATATCGTTTAACGTCCTACTGTTCTAGTCGGACTAGGCTAATGAAGATGGGCTTACACCACACAGTGTGTTTATGGGGGAAGTTTTGCCTGAACAGCAACTACAGCCTACTCTTATATTGAATTCCAACTGCCAAAGGAATCTTTTATGTGTACACAGGACCTGTTTTTTGTCCCATCCGAACGACTAGACAGCTGTCATTGTTAGGCCCTTCGTTCTCCATTACTGACATGGGGAAACCAATTCGGAAAATCGAGATAAACTTTCTCGGCCAATGCAGGGATCGAACACTAGAACTCCAGGCTAGCTAGCCAGCGCACCTCACCCACTTAGCCATGCGATCCCCTAAGATAGTTCAAGGTGGTCTAAGTAACATTACTTTCAGACTGTTTCGATCTATCCAGTAATATATATGCAAGGAACAGAAGTAGTCAATATTTACATACCAAGCGCTAAAGGTTCAACTATAAAGGTTATTTTCTTACAACACACAAGTAACAGGGCTATGTCAGCTGTGTTTTTGAAAATTATCATAAATGACATTAAATTGTACATTTGATTTTTAAAATCTCAAAGATAATGGTTACAGAAAAAAGATGTGTTTCACTCATATGTAGCTATTTGATTAACGGAATGATCATTCAAAATCCAGATTCTCTCATCTTGCCATTTTACCTCACTTATTTTGGACTTTTGATTGTGAACATAGTGAAACTGCCCGAAATTATTGACCAATGTGGTTTTATGTTTATCTCTGATGAGCTTCATGGTAACATCTGTCCCAAGGAATCCCAAGTGCTTATACCACTTTCTTGTATTTGAGAAATTCACATAGCATGTTTTTTTAGTGCATCCAACCCAGTAAAATAATATAGACCAAATTCTTACCTTGTATGTCTCTATCACAGACTCTTTCCGACGCACAGCTATTTTCGTATATTGCTGTAAAAAATAAAATGTTTATGAAAAAACGGAATCAATATTTTTCTACCTGGTGGATTAAATTAATCTTAATCATCTAAAAAACCCAGAAAGATTATTACTCCAAATAGAAATATAAAGAAAAATCTAAATCATTCTATAGAACAATTTGAGACTAGCACAAATATGTTACTTTATTGGACTATAATAAAACAATGTGACCATATTTACATGTGTGTTGTACTTACATCAGCTAAATGTGCAATTTCACTATCATCATAATTAGTAAATATCTCCACAAAATTCCTCTCCTATAAAAATAAAATTGACTTATAAAGGGGGAGAAATGGGGTTAACCATCCACTCAACTCAAACTAGGTCATTTCAGGACTAACACATGGTTCAATTTTATTTCAATAATTCGCTTGGTCTTTAGCAGTGAGAGGAAACCAGAGGACCCAGAGAAAACCAATGGGCTTGGATAGGCAACCCAATCCTTGTCATGTACAACTCAGGAATCGAAACCATAATAGTTGACTCAATGACAGACCTTATGATACAGTGTGCATGTGTTATCCACCCCACCCCCCTACTACATAAAAAGTGCCATCTTTTTTTAGTGGTATTTGGTAAGTAGCTCTTTCGATTATAGAACCAGGATTTCTTGTATATCTCATATATAAGCCGACTTGCTGAAGTCATGAAAAAGTAATCACAATGAACTGATGAATTGGTCTCTCATAATGGCTACATTCTAAACTTTGATTAGATTGAATACAGGACATTCTACAAGTGAGAAAATATAAATCAATTGGACAGGGAAAGAATGACACCATATTTCTGATTTCAAAATATTTACCTCTAAAGATTCCACTCCAATTTCTTGACGTTTTAACATTTTCTTCAAAATAACTTTAACCTGTAATATTGAAAAATATACATACCAAGAATCTTTAAAAAACACAAAAACCAAGCCAAAGATACCAACAAAATATCAAAAGACAGACAGAAATATATTAATATACTTATACTCAACTGTTAAATATATAGATAGAACTCAATGACCGTTGAATACCGCTATTGGTTATTCAATGGCTGTATTTAATGATATTTGCTTGTATTTACATGTAATTATAGAATAAATTTAATTATATACTCAACTGTTCAAAATATTTACATACTCAATATTTATACCCAACTGTTTAATACTTATATACTCAAACTCAAAGAATTAATATTCATATACTCAACTGTTTAATATCCACATACTCAAACTGTTTAATATCCAAATACTCAACTGTTTGATATATTCATATACTGAACTATTTAATATTTATATACTCATCAACTGTTTAATATTAATATACTCAACTGTTTAATACTAATATAATCATCAACTGTCTTATAACTCAACTGTTTAACACAGTCCTGAACTTGATATAAGAGTATTAATGAAAGTTATATATACCTGTTGTAATTCTGTGTTTGGTATGATAATTCTACCAGAATTGTTTACAGTTTGTTGATCATCTTTTACAGTTTCTCTACCAACCTATAGTCACATGTATAACATAAAACATTATTTTATACTTTAAGACCACAGCAGATCGATTAAGGAAGATTATGTTTTAACTAATAACAGACATGGGGTTTAACAATAACATCCTTTCAACACAAACTAAGTGATTTCAGGAATAGTATCGTTTAATTTATTTCATTAATTTGCTTGTGCATTCGGTCTTGAGCATTAAGAGGAAACCAGAGGACTCTGAGAAATCCAACAAGGCTTGACAGACGACCATACTAACTCAATGATAGGCCTTGCGATCCAACGTGCCATTCAGCTGCCTCCCTTTTGGTTGGTTTTATACGTTTACAAATTGTACATCCATCAAATCAATATAGTTTAATGTTTTAATATGTTTCACTGATTCAAGACCGGAAAAGGTTAAATCAATAGAGAATAATAAAAATTTCATATTTTGTTAAAAAAGCCATAAAATTTGTCAAATTCGAATATATTTGTATGATAATAACAAGGTCATTCCAGGACTAACATTGATAATTTCAATAAGATACTTGATTATATAGGGTTTTTTTGTGGGAGGAAAACAGAAATCACACAAGATTTGAAGGCAACCACTTTACCACAGTTTGAAATGGACTTATTTTATAAGCGTTAATAATTTTTACCCTTTCTCCATGTTCTAATTCTGAATTTTTCATAACTAATGTTGAATCAAGTCTTTTCTGTGTAGAATCAAGTCTTTTCTGTGTAGATTCCACTTTTCCCTGCTAAATTGATTATAAACAAAACAATAATATTAATTATGGGTCTCTCCTATATATCTACACCTTATAATTAAAAAACAAAAATATTAATTATGGGTTTGTTCAAACAGAAAAAAGAGATTATTGCCTGAATTTTTGTATTGATAGAAACCAGTCAGTCCACATACTGATTGTAATAAATATAAACAAAATAACAAGTCTCAAGTAGTGTTTAATACTACTCTGTGGATTAAATTATTTATTAAAATAGACATGTCAAATTTAGGGGGAAGGGCTAATTGATTAATTTCTCAACAATATTTCCAATTCACACATATCATCTTCTTCATCATGTATAATCTGAACAACTATTTTGAAACATTGATTGCTAGAAAAATAATTAAATGTGAGAGACTGATTTACTCTACTGTTTCTTGAAATCTGTTTTAAAGTTTTTTGTTCTATTCCAATTTTATTACATAATCTATTATATAATACTGTACCTCATCCATGGTCGTTTCACCTGATAACTCTACTACATTTCCAATCTTTTCTAATTTTTGACCAACCTAATAATTAATTAATCAATAAAGATGGAGATAGAATAATAACAGAATAATACTATTAATGAAATTATATAATACTGTGTCTATAGAGTGCTACAACTCCAAGAAGGTGCTAGTGGTTTATGAATGATAATAAATTATAATGCTCCCATAATATCGTACATGGCTTGTTTTTGTATCCTAATCTTTATGCCTTTAAACTCTACAACACTTTTGAAACAAATACTGTTTGAACCAAAATATAAAGAAGACTGCAGAGCAAATGTATTAATACAACTCTTGCTATATATTTGATTCAAAAATTTCCTCGATAAAATTCAGTCTTTACAAGAAAGGATAATAACTTGGAAGTATTTGTATAAAACCTGATTTAAAGCTCTTACGTTCTTCAGTAATTCAATATTGCAGTTGTATTCAAGATTTATAAAAGTATGACAACAAAATGAAACGGGGTTGTAGAAGAAATTTGCCCAGAAAGCAGGACTATGCCACTATGGCCTACTCTTATTTAAACTTAGAATGCTAGTCAAGAATCTAGTGTATTGATTGCTTCCTCCCACCTCAATCCAAAATATGGCAGTGGTCCGAACAATAATGCCACTTGGAAATGGAACTTCAAGCAAAAAGTGAAATATTGCTGTTTTTACCTGTGTTCTGGAGTCAACATCAAATGGCATTTCTATTATTTTTTTGGCAGATTTATGGCTCTGAATATAAAAAAAAAAAGGTAAACTGAATGAAAGATATTGAAATGAAGTGAATAAAAGTCATTCTGTATTGATGACAGTTATGTATCATGTGTAATAAATTTTCTAAGATATACAAATTGTCAGTTTAAATATGCCCACATCACATGTCCTGCCATGGCCTGCTAGTCATAATAAGTGTCCTATCAACATCCAAAATGTTGCATCATAAAATACTGATTCTAAAGAAACTAAATTACCTCTCTTTGACACAATTCACGTATTTGACTATCTTGTTGTAATAATAATTTCTTCATCATGTTATATTCCTGAAAAAAACAAACAATTGCAAAAGAATTTCCAAAAATTCATACTGATACTAATGTGTAATTTCAAGCTTTCCTTTCTGAATTACAAAACATCTCCTGCATTATCCTTATTATACTCAAATTACATCTCACCTGATCTGACAGTTCCACTTCCGATGGCTTAGGTCCCGACATAGTTCTTTGTGTTCGACGTCCACCCTGGAAATAAAGTTATGGAGATTAATTGAAAACAAATAAATTATTATCATCAATAAGAGAAACTGCAAACCACTACTATACTATTGTGCCCCAGCACTATATATAATTATATATATGCCAATCGATTTCCCTTAATCCTTTCATTCATTATAAGGTATCTCCATTTTAATTAGTATGCCTACAAAATTTCAAATGATATGAAAACTGCCGATTTGAATTAAATCACTGGTAAAAACTACATAACTTTTATACTCTCCAATTAGACGAGTCGCGATTTTGTTTCCAAGTTGGCACAGTAGTAATAATAAGACGTTGCTTGTTAAAGCAATAAGTAATTTATAGGCAACCAATGCTGTGTATATGTATGTAGGGAAGCAATTCTTTTTCATTAAATATTTTAAATTCTACATCTAATAATTATGAGGGGCAACTAAACTAAAAATCACTTAATAATTGCCTATAGTAGTCTTTGGCAAGAAGATGTCTCATAATAAATTAAATGCAACAGGCCAATATTATAATATCTAATAAGGATGAATGGATCAGAAAAATTCTCCATTAAATAGAGAATCTCCTACAAGTCTTTTTTAATCTCAAAAAATATGAACACAAGCAGATTAAATCAAATATAAACATGCTAGTTCATACATACATAAATAAGTTTTTAAACAATTTTTTAAAACTCTTGATTCAGAACATTATTTTTTTAATAAGACAATCAGTTTTTTCTTTTGTTTTTGTAACAATTTTTAACAGTTCAATTTATACACATGGATTCCTTCCATAAGATTTTAAAAAATGACAGCCTTACCTCTCTTTGCTCGTAATATGAAGAGTCCAGTGAATGTTGTTGTTTCATGTATTTATTACTAGTGGTTGTGATGGGGTCTTGTTCACTTAAAGCCTTCTTCATTTGCTCTCCACTAATTCTCTCCTGACAAAATATAATTAATTATACCTTCATTATAAATAATTTAACTCTTAATTACTGGTTTAGTGCATCTTATCATTGTTGGGAAAATTATCAAATAAATTGGTCATTAAATTTTTAGTCATTGACTAGCTACTCATCAAATCTATGATTAGAACAATTTTAAGTGTTTAAAAAGTTCCAAATTAATATTAAATAAAAAATGTTGGCATCTTTCACCTTTCAAATTTGTGGGGTCTTTCTTGCCAAACAATTGAATATCTGAAGATTATGTACAAATATTCCTACTCATGCAAGTTCTTCTGCTCTCCATAAAACTGACAACTGGGTAGGAGTTCTATTTTGACAGTATTACTTAGTCGGACATATTGGTCAAGAACTCTACTCTATAGAGTTTGCACAAAAAAGGTGGTAATGAATGGATGGATACCAACCCTCAACAGACAGACAAACGTTTTATATATATAGATAAGTTTCCTGTACTAAAACCTATCCACAAAAGTCAGAAGTTTAGGAATATCTGTATCACGGACCAATTTAATGCGTTAAGAACAATTCAATTAATCTGTTACTACTTTTAATTTTAATAAGTTTTTTACCTGTGATTCAGATTCAATACTAAAAGATCGTCGCTTCTGTGCTTCTGATTCAATACTTATAGATCGCCGATTGCCAACAAATCCCCGCTTGTTTGATTCAGGAGAACTCCATGATTTACTGCCATCTCCTTGTTCCTGTCAATTCACAAGAAATCATATACCTGGTACAAGTACAACAAATAGTGCTGTAATATTTTGTACACTACATGTATATTCATATTTATCAAATATCCTGAGATAATGATTAATTAACACATAATGATTAATTAACAATATGGATAGGCTTCTGCATTTGCTGCTAATTAGATATTACTACTGCTAACTGACTCTATTTATGTAACATATTTACTAATAGCATAACAAAGGTCATTATATATTACATAATAAACATAACAAAGGACATTATTATTATATAAAAAGACAGTAAGCTGGCTCTGCCAGGCAGGATACGCCCACATTTTCGAGAGGTGTATAGAGAACAAGCAATACCGAAAGTGATTTTTCCTACAATCAAAGGCCATAATTCATTAGGTTACAATTTAATATGCGCAAATATCGAAAAGAATCAAGATCTTTAGGTTATAAACATGCATTTCAAGTTTCATCAAAATAGAATAAAAATTGTGACCTCTACAGGGTCGAAAACTTTGATATACCACTTAAGGATTAAATAACGTAAGATAGAAATAGTGCCTTGAAATAAGATTTTTATGAGAAGTCATTTAGTGACAAGTAATTTTATCCTTTGACAAAATAAAAACCTCCCTCTTGCATAAGACATTTGGTAAGGATTGTCTGAGAACCAGATTTGTTTTTTATTTGTATGGTCAGTCTTTGGTGAAAAGTACTACACTTTATTTATACAATATACAGTAGTGCTGAAATCCACAATACACCACTGACACTTATGTCAAGAAATGGATGTACCATAAAATAATGTGTAAAAAAACTTAGAAATAGGGTTTATGCTAACAATTGTTTTACAACCTTTTAACACTTAGCAAGCCATCTAATAATAATTCTTATATTACCTGTCTGTCATGTGTTGCAGTTCTATGATCACCATTTGTTTTTATTGTGTTCTCAACTTCAAGTAAAGACATCTAAAAAAATAAACTCAATTTTATTAAACATGCATTATGCAAGAGCTAAATCTGCCTTTTGCATGTCTTTCTGTAGGCCTGAAATCTTATCTAAATTATCAATTAGACATTAATTAACTTATCTAGACCATAATCAACTCTTGATGTCAAGGCTAGCCTTCGATGTCGACTGGATTGGGATCCTATATGCTGCTAATGCTCATTGATAATTAAATCAAAATAGTGAATAATCGAGACTATGCTTTTTAAAGTACTAATTTTAGTAATGATATCTCGGTTTGAAAGTGGATCATTTTGACTGAAATTTTCAACAAATTACCTTTACTTTATCTAGTTTTTAAGTATTATAGTGAGAACTGTCAGCTCATTATCTTAATCTTACATAATGTATCTTTAATATATGTATTCATTATTTTCATTTGCAAACATATCCTGGACAGTAACTATAATAGTGAGGCTTTAATCGCCAAATATAAAAATTTAATGTATTCAGAAATTCAATAATAAGACTTTATATATATATACCCTCAAGGACTGTCTTTCATTTCTTGTAACATCTTTTATTTCATCACTTTTTGAAGCATTCCTAGTTTTTATTACTTCTCCATCCTGAAGAAAATAACACAAAAATTATGAAATCTTACACTCAAACCATATTGGATGCAAGAATATTTGATTTCAAAAATATTTGAGACATTCAAAGATATAAAAGTCAGTGAAAATACTCTATTCGTAAGTGCAGGAGGACTGCACCACACGCAACAGGCACAGGGTTTGATAGACGAATGGTGTTAGCACATGCGTGCTGTATCATAAAGCCTGTCATTGAGTCAACTGGTGTGGTTTCGAATCCCTGGTTGTAAGTGACAAGGAGTAGGGTTGCCTTCCAACTTCGTGAGTTTTCTCTGGGTCCTCCGGTTTCCTCCCAATGCTAAAGACCCCTACGTGCAAGCGAATTATTGAAATAAAATTAAAAACCAATTGTTAGTCCCAAAATGACCTAGTTTGTGTCCACTGGACGTTAAACCCCATTTCTCTCTCTCTCTCTCATTAACTGGCAGCAAAACAGAGAATTTTTATTTTATATCTGATAAATTTAATTATCACAGTTAATTTACACATATGAAACGACTAGCAATTCTTGATACCATTCAAGTAAGTTCTAATTACCTTTGATATATTACGCTGATTCGATGATTCTGGTGTTTGGCTAATCAATGCTCTTTTCAAGAAATCTTGATCCTAATGAAAAGTAATCATTACATATTTTGAAGAAATAGACATGTAACGAGTGATGGAACCAGGCAAGATACGCCCACATTTTGCAGGATATGGATAGAGAGCAAGCTAAAAAAAAGTATTTTTTCATACAATCAAGGGCCATAATTCAGGAAGTTATGATCGGATATGTGCGAATATCAAAATGATCAAAGATCTTTGGGTTATAAAGATATTAAAGTGAAACAAACTTGTGACTTCTACTTCTAGAGGGTCCACAACTTTGATATACCATATATTTACACTATTTGTGTATGTGGGGCGTCCATTTTGTCTGGTAGTTTTGGCACCATTTTCACGAAATTCGAACTCAGCCATCATCAGGGGTTTACAGTGATATATTCTCGAAATTCAAACTCCATAAGGTTGTAATTGTGGAATTTTTCAATCAGATAAAAATTGTAATGTCTAGAGGAACCACAAATTAAAAACGTCTCAGGAAGTTACGATCCCATACCATGAATATCGACAGGATCCAAGATCTTTGGGTTATAAACATGTGTATCAAGTTTCATCAAAATTGGAACGTGAATTTTCGAACACTCAGGATCCATAATCCAAATCTTTTGGAGATAAATCTATGTTTTGACAAAATCGGATAGAAATTGTAACCTCAGTAGAGTGTCTACTAACAAATTGTGGACGTCCGACGGACAGGGGGGGGAAGACAATATACATCTGCATGGAAATATGGGCATAGTTAAATTTTGTATTATATTTGACTAGCATTTACATGCCATAAAAGGAATTAAAAAGACTCACAAAAGAGAAACCATGAATTGTTTTTAGAATTAAGATACAAAAGGAAATCAAGTAAAGCAATCCTAATTACCTTTGACATAAGTTGATCAGATGATTCTGGTGTTTTGCTATTCAATGCTTTTTGCAAGAAATCTTTTTCCTAATATACAAGACATAAATTTGATATACATATAATTAGACCTTGATTAATGACAATGAAAAGTAATCCTTACATATTTAGAAGAAATGGTCATGTAAGGATTGATGGAACCTTTTAACCAGCGGCTGCCAGGCAAGATACGCCCACATCTCACATGATTTTTCATATGGTCTGAAATACGCGAATATCGAAAGGGACTGAAATATATGCGGTATTCAAAATTGGACAAAAATTGTGACCAATAGAGTCCACAACCTTCATATTAATTACTTGTACACAATTTGAGTACGAGCGGAGGCCATTTTGACAAGCTGTTGCGAACTAAACCATAATTAGGGTGTAATGGTGATACATTTAAATGGGTTTTTTTAAAATCTGATAATAATTGTGACCGCAAGCTACAAACGTGGTTTTTCGTACGATCACAGGCCATAATCCCTGAAGTTATGGTCCGATACACCCCAATATTGAAAGTAACTGAGATTTTGGGGAGATAGACCTACATTTCAAGTTTCGTTAAAATCAAACAAGCCAACAGTGAGGCTGATATCCCACCATGAAATCCAAAAATAAATAGATGACACATATTAATTAATGACACATTTATTTTTTTTCAAAATTATCAAGCAATTGTGATCTGTAGAGTGGATGTATGAAAAGGGACTCAAGTAAAGAAATTCTTATTACCTTTGAATTACTACGTTGATCAGATGATTCTGGTGTTTTGCTATTCAATGCTTTTTTCAAGAAATCTTTATCCTAATATACAAGACATAAATTTGATATACAGATAATTAAACCTGGATTAATGATAACAAGCCAACATGAGGCTAACGTCCCCGGCGAAATTCCAAAATAAAAAGACAACACATATCAATTTTTTTAATTGCATATTAATTTTTTTCAAAGGTATCAAGCAATCAAACTGATTATCAACTATAAGCTAAGTTTCATCACTCTCTATCTGATAGAATCAAAGTTATCTTGTCCAAAACCATAAACCAATGAAACTGATTAGCTCTGCTTATATAGCAGTAGCTAATGAACATGATCTACATCAAATTTAAACATTCTACCTCAATTAAAAGCAGAGTTGTTATGTTCCAAAGTCTTGACAAATCAAATTGCTTATCGCTCCTTAGCCTAAGCAGACAATTCTCATCATCCAACTTTTGACGGTGTACTTACTTCTTTTATACATTGATCAAGTTTAGCATATTGTTTTAATCTTTCACTAGGGCCATCTTTAAACCGAGTTTTTTCTCTTGGTCCATCTCGTTCTAAAGAGAAAAAAATAATCATTGCAAACTAATTAATTCCAACATGCACAATGTAAATGTATTATAGTCAAAATGTTATTTCTTTTTTTGCCAACAAGCCCAGCCCTTTAAAATGCTAATGCCTCTTTAAAGCAAATCACATTAAAATATTTTACATTCTTACAGCCTATCAAGTGTAAAAACAATTATCATCTGCTTGGTCAACGAAATTAAACTTAGTCTTAAAATATGCCAGGAGACTAAACATACAGGGTCATTTTATGTCGAGTGGATCAAATTCTCAGAAACTTATGTAAAACTGCAAAGTTATATGATTCTAACATTAATCTTGGCTGAGATAAGACCTTTGGATCAGGGTATGATATTTTTCATCTTTTGTCAATTTTAATGGATTATTGAATGAGAGAGAGAAAAGTTGGGTTTAACTCCACTCGACACAAACTAGGTCATTTCGGGACTAACATATGGTTTAATTTTATTTCAATAATTTGCTTGGACGTACAGGTCATTAGCAGTGGGATAAAACCGGAGGACCTGGAGAAAACCCACGAGGCTGGACAGGCGACCCTACTCCTTGTCACGTACAACCGGGAGTTAGAAACCATGCCAGTTAACTCAATGACAGGCTTTATGATACAACATTCAGCCTTCCAACCCCCCTTGCATGAATGAGGTGAGGAGTATACATAATCAAAGTATTGGAAGTGATGTCTTTTCAAACAGTTTCAAATGAGCCAAAAAAATAAATATATAACATGTTTCAAATCTTGATTTTTCCTAGTTTTTAATGGTAAATTCTTAATCTTTGTAACATTCTCTTACAAATCCTAAAATAGATTAACTAGAAAATATAAAATCAGTGCACCAAAATCAAGTCATAGAATAGTAGTTTAAAAATAAGCGAAAGGGAACCCAAATTCAAAAGGCCATTATTTCAGTCAATATTGATGCTAGAGTCATATAACTTTGCTGTTTTACATACGATTGTATGTACTATAACATATATTTTTATCATAATATTCTGAAGAGGTCACCTATTCGACAAGCATAAATATCTATTACAAAGCATATATAAATAAAACTATATTAAATATTTACATACTAGTTGCTCTAGGTTTGTAGCAAGCACGTTTTGTTGAAGCTGAAAAAAAACCAAAAAAAATTTTTTAAGGAAGATTTTTACACTTAGTAGAGGCTACATTCAATCCTTTTTTATAAATTCCTAATACATATAATACATAAATTAATTTGCATTCACTTTTTAAAACACAAATGAAATATTGCATTAAAATCACTTCTTTTGAAATTGAATAAATTGTCCTCAGTGTTTCAAAACTGAATTGGCCATACTTCACAAAAATCGGACATTCATATTCCATTTCATGAAAGAGCTTTTTATTTTTTTGAAAAACAACTCCCCTATATGAAAATGCCACATAAAACAGAAGTAACAAAACTCTTAAATATAATGGTCACAATATCTCAGTGATACTTTAAATTCACAAGTTATTAAATTCCACTACTAACTACCGGTATATGCTCCAATACTTCAAGCATACTGTACCTAAATTATTCCACTATTTTCTTATATATACAATATGAAGATGTATATGAATGTCCTATAAGTTTACAAATAAAGCGTAGTTTAAAGATCAGAATACATATGTATGTAAAAAGGAATTATGAACTATATTGTATTTCTTATTTCATGGGGGTATGATTTCTATTCAGACGTCAATTGGTTTATAGGTAATTGACTATGTCGGTAGACAATTGGGTTAAATCCAGTAATTACTAGGTAAGCTATAGATTATCTATATTATTATAGGTGACATACAGATAGAGTCATAGACCTTAAAGGAGCTGTTCCAGATATATTTTAATGCATACAACTTCTTTATTTTGTAGGAAATAAGCCAACACCAATCTCTATGATAATTATTTTTAAAATTTGTTTTCAGTTTTCATACACAGTTAAAACAATATATCGATACACAAACACTGAAAATGTCTGTGATATCTCTCTTGATTACTTTTGTTTAATTAACTTTTTCAAGAAAAAAGTAGAATTTTGAAAACGTGCTAATACACATTTTCTATTTTGCAATTCTAAATTTGACAAAGTTATAACAAGGCGCCCAAGAGTTTTATCTGCTCACAACCAATTTATTTATAAAACCCTTTCAAATCCATTTCACTTTACAAACATTTATAAGTGGTTTAATATTTTGAGCTGAAACTTTCAGACACATTAATTAAATAGCTTAGTTACATTTACGGTCCAATTTTCATTCTTAAACAAACTTGTCTATGTTCTGTAAAATCTGGAACAGCTCTATTAATCATGGTATTTCTTACATACATCATTTCAATAATAATGATACACACAGTTACATAGTGTTATAATTGCTGATCACATATATAATAATAATAATCATGCAGTGTGTGCATTGTTTAAAATGTAAGTCACAGAGTTCATAACTAAGTACATTAAGTGCAGAGATCAAATAATTTTTAAAGAGAAGTGCAGAAACAGCATTTCTTATTTAACATTTAGTTATAATTAATAGTTAACATTGGGAAGGAACAGTTTTTATTAAGAAGGAACAACAATAAGAGTCATTTTTAGTAGGAAGGAACAACAATTAGAGTGCTTTTATTAGGAAGAAACAAAAACCAGTCATTTCATTGAGAACCAGCATTATTGTGTTCTTAAGTCTCAACCAATCACAGAAAATGCATGATTGAACACTGTCAAGGCAAGTTGGAACATTCTACCTCAGTTATTCCGTTCCAAAGTCTCAACCAATAAAATGGTTTAGCGTTCAGGCAGGGCTAGAAATTCGTCATTTTTTGCAAGAATCTAAGAGGATTCTCATATATGCAATCTGCGCGAATCCTCCGAATCTTAATTTATAATAATGTCTAAAAAACAAAATTGTGTTTTTTGTATTAATCTAAAACACCAAAATACAACAACAATGATAAAAATAAAACAATCAGATAGAATTTTCGGTAAACACTTAAATAGTGTAAAAAGTAATATCCAGATAATGCCGTAGCCAAAATAAACTAATACGGCACCATGCTATTTCTGTATAACACAATGGTTAGTCTTTTTTCTATCACGTAACTTGCACAATTTTTTATTCATTCGTCGATGATACTATTGATAGACAAACGGTACAATGATCACGTGAAAACCAAAACTGCAATTGCTATAAAGTAAAATTCAGTAGGCCTACGACTAGGATATATCCTTCATTACAAAAATTAAGCATCTGTCAGCATGTGTATAAAATAAAATAATCAAAACGGTACACGCAAATGTAGAACTGGTTAATTGACCTAATTCCTACCAAGATGTCACGTGTTATTGGAATTCGAACACTGCAAGATTCCGTCGGGAAAATATCCACTAGTGTTACGTCACGATTATAAATTCTTGAATCGGTAAATCGGCCAGCCAAAAATCGTATCGGTGGCGATTAATCGGATACCGTATATAAATTCTATAATGTCATTGTCATGGTTAATAATGTCATTGTCTTTACTGCGTTGATATGCGTGAGCACTGAATAGCTGACAGCTACTGTTTTAACTGCTAATTAAAAATTCACTATTGGCAATAAATTACAATTCACAAGTACAATTCCCGTACATAATATTTTAACATATATAGCGATAATCGTATGGACGAAAAACAACAAGAGAGCCCGCACAAGACAGTACAAATAAAAATAAAAACCACGTGTCTTTAAAAATTGGCAACGTATGTCTAGGGAGGCGAATACAAGAGCCTCCAAGCTGGTAATGTCCGATTGGGTAACGGTTTATTCGTCATCTTGGACACAGTAACGTCACATTCTGGTTGTGAATATTACAACTGGATTTAAAATCAATTTATACATGAGGAATTCTATCCCTCGTAAAAAAGGCATCGCCAACTTCCCCGTCTCGTGCGGCATGCACTTAGTCCATGTATTATAAGGTCCGTGATATGTCTGTTATTGGTTGGTGTACGTGGCTGTTGACAGCTATTTCGCGCCAAAAGCAATCTTTTTACACATTTCGTAGTAAGCCATGCCTAATATGGAAGGCGGAGAATTCCATGCGACATCGAGTCCGTGGCCGACCTTGACAGTGACAAAATAGAATTGGAATGACCCAATTTAACAACTAACGGAATCAAATCGCCGTTCGAAAGGATAAAATCATGGAACCCAAAACTATTTCGTTTTAAGGTTGGCATGCTAAAGTAGTTTCTTTTATTTTTTTAAGAAGGATTTAAATAAATAATAAGGAAACCGATAACTTTGTATCGTAACTGAAATATGCATAAATGCTCTACTTCTAAAAGTCGTCGCCGTGTCGTGATCGTGGAAGTTTCCACACAATTTATTACATAACAAAGACAATTAACGGCCAGCCTGTAACTCGTCCAAATTATAAGTTAAAAGTAAAACAAAAACACAACAATTATTTTATTTTATTATACATGTAGTATGCTATAAAGTAAGTCATACAACTTTGATTCAAAACACCATAACTGATATCAATAGTCGGACCCAAGATTTTTTTTTTTTTTACGAAAGTTTTACGCGAATCCTTATAGATTCGCACGGTAAGCTCTTGCGAGAATCCTTGCGCGAATTAGATTCGGAGATTCGCGTGAATTTCTAGCCCTGTCAGGCTAACCTGAGCTTTAAATGCTCATCATCAAACTTTTCCAAGCTATTGATGTAATGAGAATCAAAGTTATCAAGCTCCAAAGTTTTGACCAATCAAATTGCTTATTGGTCTGTTTACCCTGAGCAGAAAATGCTCATTATCGAACTTAGTCAAAGTTTTTTATATATAATGAAATTTCATCTCTCTCATTTAACAAGAACCAAAGTTAACCTGTCTGAAAGACATTGTCCATCTTTGAACTCCATCAAGGAATTCACCTAATAAACATCTACACCAAGTTTGAACATTCCACCGCAATTAGAAGGAGTTGTTTTCATGATATGGGGAAACAAGTAGTTTCCATCAGATGGGGAGATGAAAAGTTTACATCAGACAGGGAGAGAAATAGTTTACATCAGATCAGACAGGGAGAGAAATAATTTACATAAGATGAGGAGACAAGTAGTTTACATCAGATGGGGAGACAAGTTGTTTACATCAGATGTAGAGACAAGTAGTTTACATCAGATGGGGAGACAATAGTTTACACCATGGGAGACAAGTAGACAGGGAGACACACATACATTAAATCAGTGAATTGCAATCTATAATGTGATCATGTTGAAAAGCTGACATAACAAGTATCTATTCATGAGGGAGGTTTCACTGGTCAACACTTTGCACCACACTTACACTTACTATATTACAGTCAAATATTTCACATAATTTAATTTTTTTAGACATCAAATTCATCATTTCTGATTATCAGATAGAATATGTATCAAACCATTAAACACAAGGTGAAGAAAAGGGAAAAAAATCATTAACATTATAACAATCTATTTCAGTTGTATTTATCAATGCTCCTTTCCATCATCAACCTCACCAAGAAAAACTAAGCAAAGGAAGTTTTATTAGGTTTTTTTTTTAAGTGTAAATATTATTAAACATAAGTATATTCCCATGAACCTCCCTCCTGACCTACCCTCTGTAGATTCATCTATAAAACTGAAATACATATATCATATTATATATCATTTTATCTCAAATGTTGGTTAAAAAGGCTTGATTACTGAAAATCCAGATTTAGAATCAATGAGTACAATCAGAAATTAAATATTCAAATATTTGAAACAAGCCGGTAGAGTGGATTCTTGAGAATTAAATTGGTCAATCAGCAACGGAATCAAACTATGATTTAGTAAAACTGAATAAGAAACGTGGATCTAAAGAGAATTTAGATTTTAGCGTCTTGGCTATCAAACAATTAATTAGAACTTTAACAAGTTCATACCCATATCAAATAATCATGTAATTTACAACAATTGACCTCACATCTTACCCACCTGTTTCCTTGCTATGCTTCGTAAATTTCAATTTCTTTTCTAAATATGATCCAAAATTTTGTAGTTTAGGTCGAAAGAATTTTATTTGTTTCTTCCTGTGAACAAGACACAAACACACAAAAAAAGAAAGATTTGGTGGAGGAAAGACAGAAAATATAAAATAAAAGAGAATATATTATAAAGAATGAAAGAAAACATGCTGGGTACAGAATCTGTGTATTGTGCTTTATATAAGCCATGGTCAACAGTTACAGTTGATTTTGCATGCATATCAAACTTAAAATTGCAAATTTCCATAAAAGGTAATAAAATGTGCATGTCATAAAAAAGCTGAAGCCTACAAAAGCCCATCTGGAAGACGAACTGTGTTTTTTAAACAGGTTAAACTACCGGTCTTTTGCCTTACTTCAGCTTAATTTTTGCTTACTGTCTGTTCCAAACGACACTACGACTCGAAAATTGCTTACTATTTCTTCAATTTTTAATTAAAATGGTTATAACTTAACGACCTACCTGGAATTGTCACCCCATTACTTTCTGCGTCAAGCATTATCGCCTCTTAGTTCGATAAAAGGGTTTACCCACTTGTAAATTTCACATTTTTTGACAACAGTCAATTTCACAGAACATCAACAATTCAACTGCGACGGCGCAAGTTGGGTCACTCTATATCATGTAGGGGTATAAGGGTATTCCACAAATCAGGTGTATTCGGTTAATAAAGCTTTGTCCGGGAGAATTCGCCCGTTTTATTTGCGGCCGTGTGCGTGTCACTCGGCAAACTTCGGCAGATTCCGATACCCTACATCTTGCCTATGCAATTGCGATGCGGCACCGGTTTACTTATGAGGGAAACGTGCCGCATTCAGAAAGAAGTTATCAAAATTGCGTCGTTAGACGAGTGTGTAGAATTTTCAGTGCAACTTGTCTAAAGAAAATCGGATCAACTTGAAAGAAAAACAGCTTCAATGTCAATGTCCGTCTCGGAGTTAGGACTTAGGGAGGGAGATGCGGGGGAAGAGACGGCGGCAGGAGTTGGAGAGGGAGACAGGCAAGGGAAGATATAGTCTCTATCATCCAGAAAAATATTCTTCGAATATTAGTCTGGATGCGTTGTCAACATTTGAGAAAAATTGGCTATATATACAATGACGTCTAAAGGAGGTAACTCCACCCCTGCGTGGTTTCGCGGCCGAGTCGCCCTCTCAGGGAATTTCAGGGCTTGCCCGTCTCGTGCTGGAATTCCTCGGACCGACCGCGTGCCCGTCTCGGAGTTGGAGAGAGAGAGAGAGGAAGGGGAAGATACGGCCGGGTCGAGGCAGCCGTTTCTCCAGACGGCCGATGCGCGTGGCTTCTGTGGGGTCTTCTGCGAGGTGACCCGTCCGCCCTTTACTGCTACTGTCACCGATCCGTGGCACCGCCGTTGACTTGCCTTGACTTGCCTTGTCACAGATCCATTCCGTACCGCCCGCCTATGGCTTGACTTGGAGAGTCTTTGCACGAGCTGGAAATTCCTCGGGCCGGTCGAGTGCCCGTCTCCGAGTCGGAGAGAGACGGAGAGAGAGAGAGGGGGCAGGCAGGGTAGGATCAACCGGGGCTAGATAGACTATTCGTTTGAATTGTCATTTAGACACTTCCAAATTTCCATGACGTGTCACTACAATATTAGGTCACAGTTGTATGTAGTTTGTATCAATGTCCAAAAGCCGTCAGACTGGGGCCGCCAATTTAATATCTGAGGCAGTGGAGCAAACAGCTGTGGTCTAAAACCCAAATAGCAAATTTATATTACCTCACGTAAATAGCTCTATAAAACAAGTTATATTCTACTGGGTCGAAACAACTATTTAAACTTGCAATTAGGACGAAACGACCCCAAGCCAAATTATCACCCCTGTTGCATTTCGTATATTCCAAATTACTAGGTCAAGCATGGCTGTCTTCAATACCGCGAAGTAAACAAAACACGATTTTTCACGAGAGAAATGATATATAGCTTGCTCGGAAATTAGTTAACGTGAGGTAGAAAGTAAAGGGATGTCAATTTCAGGTAGGTCGTTAAGTTATAACCATTTTAATTAAAAATTGAAGAAATGGTAAGCAATTTTCGAGTCGTAGTGTCGTTTGGAACAGACAGTAAGTTAATTTTTAGGACTTATGGTTTGAATTGTTCGTACTTGGTTTTTAATATGTTTAATTAGACCTACAAGTAATCCCACTCAAACACTGCCATACTCTGCACAATTTTTTTTCTCAAATTATGACTGATCAACAACCAGTACATAACGACAGTAACAAAATCAAGCGGGATTAACCAGAGCTCTAAAGATGTTACAGTAAAGAATCTGGTGAAAAACGCAGCTATGTTAGATCAGAATGCACAAAATAAATTACTCTTAATTAACTAGTACATAACAGAATATTGAAGAGAAACTGATATAGTAATTGTGTAATAAACGAGGCTATCCAAAATAGCTACGATGTAAACATTAGGTAATCGCCGCACACATGGAATCTATTTATCATCTCTTGGACTACAAAGCAGATCAAAGAGAAGGGCTGTCATGTTACATATTGTGTTTCGACAATCTCGATAGAAATACGACATGAGCTTATTATTGATAAAAAAAATAATTCATGGATTTTTTTCACAAAAATGGATAAACGTTATCGAATATTTAAAGGTAGGCAGTAATAATTGGTGCACGTTTATAGAATTTATATCTGAGATTTGAGTTAAAGAATTTTTGTTCCAATAGCAAGTTTCAGCCAAATTTATCTATGCCAGTATCGATGTTTGTTCCCGATGCATCCAAGGGTAAAATTTTTCATGAAATCAGTACTAACAAACCCTTGGATTTTTTTTTAAAGAGGTCATCCTGGTTAAGTGATGAAAATTCCCTATATTTCACTCATTATGAGAATAGACACGCTCCGTCAAAGACTCAAGTTTTCAGCCTCAATATAGCAATGGCTAGAGAGGGATTTCTCAGGCCATTTTTGCTTCTGGAATATGGCTTAACTTAAATATAAGCGTTTAAATATATAATTCTAAGCAGATCATATATTTGCCAATAATGTTTTTTATATTCCTACAATGTAGACAAGTTTCATATTGAACTAAAATCAAAATTTTGTATTTTTGTTTCAATAACTCAACAACGAACAGTAGAACAAAATTAGAATTCCTCAAGTTGCAATATTTTAGAAAAAGTAAGCACATTCTGCCACATGCATAACAGCTATTTAATTAGTATATGGGAAGTGGAATCAACACAGCCAATAACAAATGGGTTCATTATAAAACATATATAAAAAACCTACTTATATTCTGGTACTACTCGTGCAGGTTTTGCCTTCTCTATTCTATACTCTTCAAAAGGATTTGATTCAGCTTCTTGTCTGTTTAAAGACAAAAAAATCAGTAGTTTCTCAGAAAAATATGTGTATGATTTATGCTCGAGTCAATTTTAAATCCCCAAACACATAATTCATAGGGTAAAAAGCCACTCGTATGACCTCTGACATTAACTATCACTACATTAACTATCAGATCTTCATGTAGTGTAGGCCATTGAAAGTGTAAAAAACGAAACGAAATATAGATCTGTATTTTAATCAGATTGCAATACCAAACAAAAAAAAAATGATAAAAATCCACACAAATTTGAAAAGAAAATGCAGAAAAAAATATTCAGGCAGTGCTTCTGTGATGGAGAAGAGTAAGATTTAAGAAAAAAGAGGATCTTGTTAAAGATAGGAAACAAATATGACGTAATGTTTACGTTAGATTAACGTCATTTCCTGACGTAGAATTATCGTTAAGAAGATAAGCAAAATGATGGTAAACTGACTGTCCATTTTTACGTAAACTTTACGTAAAATTAACATTATATTGTTATGTGGGTTACCTCTCTTCCTCTGAAAAAACCTCTGAATAGTCATCATTGGGTGAATAATAATCAACGAGATCATCTGATATAGTACTAGGTGAATGCCAATATTCAATAGTATGGGAGGATTCTGATGTATATGTACTACTAGAACTTTCTTTATGAACAGATACACGACTAACGTTAGGTACACGTGTAGAATAATCTTGTACATCATTTCTCTTCCTTTTTTCTGAAAAATAAGAAAACACATTATGGTCAATCTTAAATTTCATGGATTGGGGGGTGGGGGGGATTTAGTTTAACGAAGGGATATCTGTATTAACATCTTGCGAAAAATAAAATTAGGCTTTACATTAAAATTTAACCCAAATGTCAAAACCGAGTGTCCATAAACAATTGTGAATGGACATTCGGATGGACAAAGGTGAGGACATTATAAGCCCACTTAATACCTAAAGTATTTTTATACCTTCAAATACTGAAGTATATTCTTTTTCGGTTGTATGTATTTGGCGGCAAACATTTAGTACCTACGTTGCTATAGCATTGCGCTTACATTTTGATCTCACACTGATCAGTTCTTCATCTCAATTAAAAATGTTTTCCGGAGAATACACTTCAATAGTAGACAGAATGTGGATGCAGAATTTTTCAACAGTACCAAGATCAACACTCACTCTTTCGCCAGTAACTTTAAAGGTGTGCCAAATGTTGAAACCACTCGCGCATCATTATGTTGTTATCAAGGTAATCAACAATGACCGACACAAGTACTAATTTCACCCATAATTAACTGGCGATTGCTTGTCAATCTTTTGTAAATGAACACCAACGGATTGAAGGCATGATTATACAATGTTAATTCAATGCAAATTGTATGACAGGACTGCTGATTGAAATCTTAATATTCAGAATTCTGATTAATCAAAACTTTTTTGGTTGAAGTAATAAGGAAATAAATATTGACAGAATGCCATAGTATTATGAAGCAGATGTGAGAGAGAGAGAAATGTGTTTTATCGTCCACTCGACACGAACTAAGTCATTTTGGGAGTAGCATTTCAATAATTTGCTTGCGCGTAGGGGTCTTTAGAATTGGGAGGAAACAGGATGACCCGGGGAGAAAACTCACGAGGTTGGACAGGCGCCCCTAATCCTTGCCATGTACGACCGTATATATAATACAATACAATACCTTTTCTCTTTGGTGGTGGTAAATCAATTGGAACTGGTAATTGAGGCAATTCTGGTAGTTTTCTAACTTCATCTTCTGTATCAGACTCACCATGTTTCCGCATATCATCTAACTGCTGCCACATATCATCCTCTGAATCATCTATTGATCTGTTCTCTGACTGCTCTGACTGTTGTACACGTATTTCCGACCTAAGGCTCCGCCATCTGAGTAATGCGTCTTTGCGTTTTTTCTTTTCTACTTTTTTCCTCTGAAAATAATGACACATAAATTTTATATGAATAAATAAAACATGACTTTACCTGATAATTGTTTATCATGCTATCTTTTTATAGAATTCTTTATCAAAATCAAAATAATATTTTCCTAACCTCTCTATCATAAATGCCCGGCTTTGAGACTCCTACCCAATTCTGGACTCTCTCATCATGTTCTTCCGGATTTATCTTTTCAGGAATTCCTAATTTCTCACGTAATATGGCCAAAGCTGCTAGCTGCAAAAAAAAAATACAACTTTAATTTCTATATACAAAATATATAGCCTATTATATATTAATATTCAAAATATGCCTTTAATAAACCGGTACCCAAAATTATCTTACTATACAAAATTTTTAAAAAAGCGGCTGTCAGGCAGGATACGCCCACATTTTAGAGAGATGCATAGAGACCAAGCTAAAAAGAAAGTGATTTTTCCTACAATCAAGGGCCATAACTCATGAAGTTACAATTCGATATGCGCAAATAGATAAAGGAACCAAGATCTTGGGTTATAAACATGCATTTCAAGTTTCATCGAAATCAGATTAAAATTGTGACCTCTACAGGGTCCATAACCTTGATAAAGTATATTTTTACACTATTCGCATACAAGTGGCAGCCATTTTGTACGATAGTTTTGGTCCAATTTTCATAAAATTTAAACTCAATCTTCATTACGGTGTAACGGTGATATAATCAAATGTTTTGAAATCGGATAATAATTGTGACCTCCAGAGGGAGCACAAGCTAAATATGGCTATTTTTCTTATAATGAGGGACCATAATTCAGGACGGTACGATCCTGTATGCGCAAATATCGAAAGGAACAAAGATCCTTGGGTAATAAACAGTTTCATCAAAATCGGTTCAAAATTATGACCTCAACGGTGTTCACAAGCTAAAAACAAGATTTTTCGTGAAATCTGATAAAAATTGTGTACTGTAGAGTGTTCACAAACAATTGGGTACTGAATGACAGGGGTGACAACAATATACATCCACGTAAAAATGTGTTTAAAAATAAAGTCATGGGGTATCACTTAACCATCTTTAAACTTTCTAACATTACGATGTACCTCTGAAGAATTAAGTCTTTACTTACAAAACAATAGAAAGTTTAAAGATGATTTAGTGATACCCAGGACTCTATTTTTAAACACTCCTACTACTGGTGTCCTTGGCACGTACAGCCGGGAATGGAAACGACGCCAGTTGACTCAATGACATACCTTATGATTCAGCGTGCACATGCTACCATTCGGCCATTTAACCCCCACAAGTTGTAAGAGACAACAAGATTACTTTTATTAACTATTTGTGAAGAATGAATGGGATTGAGGTTTCGGGCTTTTTATTTTTTAAACATAAAATTAGGCAATAATATTTTTCAGTACTCACCTCAGATTCACAAGAGTCAAGTGATTTAATAATTCCTAAATCTATCATTAATATTCTTAATCCATCTTGACAATTTACTCCTGCTAGTGTATTAACTAATAACATGGCTTCAGCACGCAGTTCAGGCTATAAATTGGAATAAAAAAAACATGTTGAGTTGACTTAACACTCCAAACTCAACTCTCTAACACTTAATGATGATAAAACTGTATTGATTCCAGTTGACTAAAAATATAAACTTAAAGATACATTATGGGAGATTAGATACTGGGAATTCGCTGAAAATTCCAGTCAAATTGATTTAAGCAGCTGAATTTTCAGCCTAGCCTCGATCATCATTACTAAATTCAGTATGATAAAAAAACAGTCTCAATTATCCATTGGATCCTAATTCAGTAAATATCGCAAGCTATCGTTGGCAAAGAGAGTTGATTATGGTCTAGATAAGGTAATTAATGTCTAATAAATCAAGATTTTAGGCCTTAAAAAAAGACCTGTAATGGGTAGATTTAGCCCTTGCATAATGAATATTTAATTGACTAATAACCGAGACTCTAACCATTGGTGATACAGAAACACCCTTCGATCAGAAACTTGACATGAAAACATTCATAACTAAAACATGTTGAATTAAATTTCAGACGTATCATATTAGACACAAAGACGCTAGATCCTATATTGATAAAGATGCAACTGAAATGTTTATGTGATCCTTTGTTTAGTCAAAACTGGATCATTGTAATCCCTTCTGTTACTCATCCAGCATAAAGCGGCAAACAGATCACATAACTTCGGTTCTCTTGGATTACCCCAGCTTCCAATTAATCAAATTCTGTATTAACCTACAACTGTACACAATGTGGCTTGGCTCTTTATTATTGTCTGTCCTGCCAGTAAAGATCATATTGATCAAAGCCCACTAGCGATACCCTCAAAGCGTGGTGAATGTCCGTTTTTCACGATAGCTCTCATCATATGGAACAGTGAAAATATACATGCCTTTAACCAGTATTTAAAAACATAACTTTTTCTACAGTATTAAAATGACATTCTTGTGACATGGTAATTTGTGCCCATGAGCAGTCATTTGGCTGAATTTCCACAGGTATAATAAGATAATTACTATTATATTTAAGTACTTACCACATCAGTTAATAAGAAAGGTAAAACAGCCATCATTAACTTAGGACTTTTTAGTTCTGATTGTCTAATCATAACTAATGTTCTTTGTACAATTGATCTATCTGGACTTTTTAAAGCTTTCAGTATTAGCTCTTCGATTAGATCCCCATACATTTCACCTAAATTCATTGTACTACAAAATAAAAGGGAGTTAAGCAATAATTTATGTCACACATCATTTTTTAATACCAACACTGTTTTGTTTTCAGAGGGGATAAAATAACAAGACTTAATTATTTAATGCCATGTAATATTATAAACAAATTATTTCATGGAAGTCTGCCCTGAGAATACCCACTTTGATGGCTTGGCACAGTAGACAAGAGTATAGCAGCAAATATTAGTAGATGACAAAAATGACGCAATTCCTGGAGATTGGTGACTTTCTCACGAATAGGTTATGGAATCTTTATTGGCCAGTGGATTTGTAAATAATATGACTATATTTTTCAGGTCCATACAAGGTTTTTGATCATTTAGTGCATTTCAAAGAAAGGGGAAATAACTCAGAATATAACTTAAAGATACATTATGTAAGATTTAGATAAAGAGCTGACAGTGCTCACTATAATAGTTAAAAACTAGATAATGTAAAGGTTATAATTCGTTGAAAATTTCAGTCAAATTGATCCGCAATAAACCGAGATATCAGCTTTGTACATTTCCGTCTAGCCTCGTTCATCATTACTAAAATTAGTACACTAAAAAGCATAGTCTCGATTATCCACTGTTTTGATTTAATTATAAATGAGCGTAAGCAGCATATAGGATCCCAATCCAGTCAATATCGGAGGCTAGCCTTGACATCAAGAGTTAATTAATGTCTAATTAATAATTTAGATAAGATTTCAGGCCTAAAGAAAGATATGCATAAGGCAGATTTAGCTCTTGCATAATGCATGTTTAATAATAACTCTGACTTGGAGAGCAATTATAGGACTTGTAGACGAGGGAACAAATAATGTACAGATGGGTAACAAAAATAAATACTGAGTTATATTATACACTCATATGAAATGTCTGCAAAAAAATCTTACTGATAAAGATCTGTGATGTAACCACAAGCAGATGCGAATACAAATGGATCATCAGATGCCAGTAGATTGATGAGCGTCAGTAGTATAGCATCAGAAGTAATCTCACATTTAGGAAACCATGGTTCCTCAAGTAATCTAAGTAGAGCATCTGGTATAGAGTCCCTTGGATCTAATTCTAAATCTGGTGTACTTGTATCAACTGTTACCTATAAAATACACCATAACAAAATTAACAATAAAAAGGTGCGTGTTCTTTTATGGTAGGGGCTGATGTAATATTTGAATAACAGTTAAAGTCACTCTTGTCAAAGTCACCAAACTTTAAAGGAGGTTACCCTAGTTGTAAATTCAGATTTATAACTGTTATTATAGTTATATGCAACAACCAGGGAATTGAAACTACGCCAATTGATTCAATGTCAGACCTTATGATACAGCGTGCATGTGCTAACCATTCAGCCATCCAACCCACACATTAATGTACTGGCAAAATCATTAAAATCAATTGGTGTTATGGAAGCTGAAGGGATTTCCATAGCTGAATCAGTTAAACAGCAAGCTGAAGATATCTTATGTTATACTATTCTTATTTTCTTATTGCTTAGAGAGAGAGAGAGAGATGGGGTTTAACGTCCACTTGACACAAACTAGGTCAATCAGGACTAACGTATGGTTTATTTTATTTAAATAATTCACTTGCGCGTAGGGGTCTTTAGCAGTGGGAGGAAACCAGAGGACACAGAAGAAACCCAAGAGGCTGGGCAGGCGATTCTACTCCTTGCCACGTACAACCAGGGATTCGAAACCACGCCGGTTGACTCAATGAGTGTTATGGAAGGGGATTCCCCTAGATGAAACAGCATGTTGATCACTGATGGAATAAGATATGTTATCTATACTCTTCTTATTTCCCTCAGCTCATGAATTTTCTCTGGTTTCCTCCCAAACCCATACTAAGTCAAGTATTGAAATAAATAAAAACTATGTTAGTCCCAAAATTAGGTTTGTGTTGAGTGGACAAAAAAACCCATTTCCTCACATAGTAACAAAAAATGCAAATATATATAATGCAAAATATATCCTTCAAACAAAATAAATACTACACACTAAATTGTAGGAAAAGTTGAAATATGTGTAATTACCTCATCAGTATCAGGTAAAGTCTCAATCATTGTAGTAGGACTTGGTGGAGCTTCCTCTTCATCAATAACTTCAGTTTTCTTTTTATGTACATCTAGATCTAGATTGGGTCTAGCAAAGTCATATTTCTTCAACTCAACTGAAAATAAACAAATGAAACGTCCTACTGTTTTGCTCCGAAATGCGCTAATGAAGACAGGCATATGTCATGCAGTGTACTATAAGGGAAATTTTGCCTGGACAGCAGCACCAAGGCCTACTGCTATATCGTAATCCAACTGTCAAGGGATCTTTTACGTGCACACCAATGTGTACATGGGACATCAGTTTTTTTGTCCCATCCAATTCCAAACGACTAGACAGCTGTTGTTCTTGTTCGGACCCTCCATCCATCACTTACAAAATGTTTATCATAATGGAAAAGTGAAATTAATAAGAACCTTTAAGTTGTATTTTGTTGTGTACATTTCTTTTTGTGGATTTTTTTTTAAAAATAGGACTTGTTGTCAGGGCAATGTAACAAATCTTGAAATTCGTTTAAACATAGCGTCATACTTACATTTGTTGCATGAACACAGAACAATGATCATGACATACAATAAAATTCTACAAATATGATTTATTAGTTACCTCCCAAAAAGAGTGACAGACAGATCGAAAAACTCAATCCTAAGACCTTTTTTTTGAAAGTCAGGGACAATAATCTGATAATTACAAACAATATCAATCAATAACCTTCAAACAAGATGAATTACAATTAAAATATAGATGACACCTCACCCTTTGATGTTGGCATATAATTATTGCAAAAGAATCACACCGGCAACTTGCCCATCGTACCTTGGGAAATATTAGACTCGAGTGACGTATTTCACGGTAAATGCACATGCAGGTGCCTGTATTTTAAGTTGTTTAATGGCATCGAGCTTAAGACATTGCATAATATATCACGGTCCTCTTGTTGTTACAACACATTACCTAATGTCTCGCTCTCGACCTTTTAACAATACGTATTGAAAAAGGACAAATTCACCAGAAAGAACTTGTTGTCGGGAGCAACCAATAAAACAGTGAAACACAAATTAAACTTACACTTTTCTTTGACTTTTTCTTTTGTTTTTTTAGGTTTGTGTTTTTTCTCCTCTTTCACTGGCGGTGGTTCAAACACTGGTATTTCAATTTTTCTGACAGGTGGCGCATCCTCTTTCATTTTCTCAACAGGTGCAGCAACAACCACTGTTTTTTCTGACTGCAATGATCATTTTATTTACAAAATTGATTTTTGCTGTAATGTGCAGGAGGCCTATAATCATTTACTTTATTTATATATATGATAGTATGTTCTGAAACTAATGTGGATAATTAAAATAAAACAAAATTTTTGAGATAAATACTATCTTGAGCTTGATATTCAATATTCACGGATAGGAATGACTTATCCTTTAGTTGTTGAGTTGATGTGAAAAGAACACAGAGTAAGTGAACGTTAAATGGCCATAACTTTAGGACTATTTGATTTTTATAGAAATAAAACAAATATTTTTGAAAGCCATCTCTTTATTGATTATTGTCGAACAGTCTTTTTTCAGCTGTTTAAATTGGAATATTGTGCATTTAAAATTATATTTACATATCTAATTCGATGACAACTTTTCACCATTTACGCAGTTGTCTCAAAAGTTTGAAATCAAAGTACCCATTCACTATATTTGGATGTAAGTTTCAATATGATAGACAGCACTTATTGTTTCTAAAACACCTGATACCACTTCTTTAAATTTAACAGAATAATAAATAACTGAAGAATTGAAAGGAACATATTATTTTCATAGTCATTCAAAACATACTTACAGAACTAGAATATACACGAGGCTTGCGAACAATTTCTTGTGGAACCTCTTTCTCACCCCATCCATCTGGTAGAAATCGTGGATCATGATTTGGTGCCTATAAAATATTAACATTCAATACACCACAACGATATCAAGCATTTAAATCAATTCTATCTATATTTGGTAACAAATTGATGCAAGCCGATTACAATTTCAAAATATTTTTTAAAAGAAAATGCATTTGGAATTTAATTTTATGCTCTTCTCTCAAATTATAACTGTGTGACTTTTTTAAATGTAAAAAAACAAGTAATACAGTAGATGCATTATGTCAGCAGATTAGCTATATGTAATCAATAACAGTAATTAGCTATGTAATCAATAACACTGATTAGCTATGTAATCAAAAACACTGATTAGCTATGTAACAATAACACTGATTAGCTGTGTAATCAATGACACTGATTATAAATGTAATCAATAACACTGATTAGCAATGTAATCAATAACACTGATTAGTAATGTAAAACTTCACATGGATTAGCTATGTAAAACTTCACATGGATTAGCTATGTAAACCATAACATTTATTAACCAAACTATCAGCTAGTTAATTTCAAAGAGTAAATGCAACAGGGTGAATTGCAAAGTTCACTACAAAAATAAATTTACGGTATTTGAAAATCAATTATTTTTGTTTTAAAGAGTAATAATTAACATCATATTATACCGCACTAAACTATTGAGTATATGACGAACTTACTGATTTTAGTCTAA
The DNA here is from genome assembly GCA_917208275.1 of Patella pellucida. Classification (NCBI taxonomy): domain Eukaryota; kingdom Metazoa; phylum Mollusca; class Gastropoda; family Patellidae; genus Patella; species Patella pellucida. The sequence continues at coordinate 23,567,484 of OU795044.1, forward strand.
ATGGTGATGCTGTAGGCTCTGGTGTTGGTACATAATTAACTCGTTTTCTTACCACAGAATTTGGAATAAATCCTAAAAAAAAATCAGATGTAAACTGTCATTAGTCTCTTATACATAATCAATTTTAAACAGCCATTTTATGTGTACATCGTCATTCAAAGACATATAAATCTTCACAACTACAGTATCTATTGCTTAAAACCTTATTTAAAAATTAAGGTCTTTTAATGAATCAGATAATGTGATAAGATGAAAAGATTTATATACCTTGAATTACTGAGAAATTAAAATTTATCAAACATTTGATCTAATAAATAGAGAAACGCGAGAGGAATATGGGGTTTGGATAAATATGGTAATTTGTACAAATTCACTTGATTGTAGTGGTTTTAAGCAGTGACAGGAAACCAGCAAACCTAGAGACCACCCATAAGAGTAGACACAGAATTATTTCTCATAATTCATAGCTTGGCATTGAAACCCAAATATTTTATTCAATGACAGACCTTATAATATAAAAACTTACCATCAGGTGCAATTATAGGATCTTTCTTTACCAATTCTCGTTCCCATGGTAACAACTCCATTAAAATACCAAATTGATCTTGATCTAGATCTGTTAATATACTATAAGCACTTTCTGTAACAAATAAGCATACCATTTTAAAATTAACACTGAAATGTAATCAAATTGATGTTAAATCACGTTTCGACCATGTCGTACATATTATCTGTAGAGAATACAAATGTTGCAACATATGAATTTCTATTCCAGTCTGGAATAGAAAACTTTATTGAATCTAAGAGTTATCTTCTCGGTCTCTCCGTGTTTGGAGGTAGTATTTGGTCAGTTCAAATTATCTAGCAGACCCGTAATGTTGGGGAAAATTTTCACCCTGGTTGGAATTGAACTTTTGTTTATTGCAAGTATTGTCTGGTACAAATTTGATCCCTTCCTTACCCAGCACTTAGCAATATAATAGATTATCTACGATAACTTCTACTTTCTTCAGTTTCCGTTTGTGGGTAATTTATATTTGTTAATCTATGGACATTTGACATATTTTAAATTTGTTTTTTAAATTTTGCATATTAATTTTCATTTGCTGGTAGATTGATATTGTATTTTTGTTGTGTTTGTTACTGTTCGTCAGTCAATTGCCTGCACAATATAAATATGTTTATTCTATTTATGTTGATAACTAAGGTATTTAAGCTTTAAATGAATAATAATTAAGACTAGCAGTAATTATGACTTAGGTAACTGTCACAATTGGTATGTTCATTTGATATGTTTAATTGTGACATGGGTTTTTTCGGTGGTTCAGGGTACATTATTAATTTAGTAGATGGTTAAAAGGAATATTTAATTCTTTTATAAACATCTTATAGGGTTTGTACAGGTTTTGGTTAATAAAGTTTAATTATTTTCAATGTTTAGTTGTGTTGTTTGTTGGTAATTAGGAAAAGGGGCAATTAAGTTAAAGAACCTGAGGTCACTTTGTGACATTTTGGCGAGCTTGCCATTGCTTATATAATATTTATAACGAACCCTTTTCCGAATTGCCAATAACATAATGAAAGTGCACTTTAGAAACATTTAGGGATATTTAAGAAAGTTGTTAACTGCCGATATTATACTTGGTATGATATAGTATATACATGTATAGCGTTTTAAGATCAATTTTGAAATAGAGGCCTATTTAAGATTTAATTTTATGTTATATTCATTAGTAATGTATATTGAAATGTGCATGCTTTGTATATGTAAACTAACACAATGACGACTGAGACACAATGGACAAATAAGTTTAGTGTTTAAGACTGTTTTAGGATTAGGTTTTGGATAAGATTTGTGGGTCATTATGGATTTAGAAAAGATAACTAAGATAGGAAAAGATTTTGGTTTTAAAGGGGAGGCTTTACTTGAATTTGTTAAAGAGGAAAGGTTTAACCTTGAGAGACAGAGAGAGAGGGAGAAAGAGTGTGCATTGGAGAGAGAGAAAGAGACGAGAACAAGAGAAATTGGATCGTGAGTATGAGTTGAAAATTGAGAAAGAAAGACATGATTCAGAAAGAGCTGATCGTGAGTATGAGTTACAAATTGAGAAAGAAAGGCATGATTCAGAAAGAGCTGATCGCGCAAGAGAAGTTGCGGAGTCCGAAAAAGCGTTTTTACGTGAAATAGAAAGTAGAGAATTGGTGTTAAAGGAAGTACAACTAAGAAAATCATTGTGCGATACGGAATTCGAAGTTGCTAAAATGAAAAAAGAAACCGCGGATACCAGTATTCACGAAGGTTTCGGAAATACACGTAAACCGTATATAAAACTTCCACCTTTTGATGACAAATATGATGACATGGATGCCTACTTAAACAGATTCGAAAGATTTGCAACCTCCCAAGAATGGGATAGGTCGGTATGGGCCGTAAATTTAGGTTCACTTTTGAAAGGTAAGGCTTTGAGTGTATATTCACGTCTGCCAGCAGAGCAAATCAATGATTTTGGTGGCCTTAAATATGCATTATTAAGGAGTTTTGAATTAACTGAAGAATGGTTCAGGTGGAAATTCCGTGACTGTAAACCTTATCCCACTGAAATGTCGCAACAATTTATGGCCAGAATTGAGGGTTACTTTAATCGTTGGTTGGATTTATCTCGTACTACAAGAACCTTTAATGGGCTTAAGGATTTACTCCTTAAAGAACAATTTTTGTCATGTTGTCCATTTGATTTAGTTATGTTTCTTAAAGAGAGAGTACCGTACACAAATAAAGAATTGGTGTCTTTAGCTGAGCAGTATTTGGAGGCACATAGTAATAACCGTTTCAATAAATTTAATTTCAGAGAAACAACACAAAGGTTCATCAGACGATGCTACATCTGCAGGTCACCAGATCATGAAATGAAATTTTGTCCAGATTTGAAAACTTTTCAGGACACTAAAGTTCCAAATTCTAATTATCAGAATCAAGATTTTAGATATAAACCTCCATACACTTCTAACAGGTTTTCAGGTAATATACAATCAAGGGATCCTATAACACGATTAGATGCGTCAGCGCCTTCATATACACCGAATAGACGCCAACAACATAAATTTGCTAATTTTTGCCAAGCTGATTCATATCTTTCAGATGTTCCAGTGGAATCAAACCACGCAGAAAATACAGAAACCAAGACTTTATGCAGTTGCACTAATTTAGAAAACAGTGTTGAACTAAAATGTGGGCATATTTTACCTGTTTTAAGTATAACTTGTAAGGAAAATGTTTCTTCTAGGGATAATTCAAATATGCCGATTGCTGACAGATATGTTAATGATAAAAAAATCAGTGTATTACGGGATACGGGCTGTAATGGGGTTGTAGTTAGAACGAGTTTAGTTAACAAGTCTCAATTTACAGGAGAAACTCAACGGTGTGTCTTAATCGATGGAACTGTCAGAAATGTACCGATTGCTAAGATTTATGTAAAAACTCTTATTATACAGGTAACATTGATGTTCTTTGTATGTCTAAACCAGTTTATGATCTTATTATAGGCAATATACCTGATGTAAGACAGCCTTTCCACCCAGATCAAAATTGGGAAAGTGTTTCTGAACCATTAGCACAGGCTGTAGGTAATATCTAAAGATAAACCGTTTAAATCGCTTTCAGTTCCGGCAGCGTTAGGGGAAGTAACTGTAGAGGAAATTAAGAATGAACAAATTAAAGATGAAACGTTGAAGTCTGTAAGAGATAAAGCTACTAATGGTGAAAAATTTGATCGTGGTTCTAGAATATCTTGGTTTATAATAATCATAGGTTTAATTTACAGGTGTTTTATGTCTTCAGATATTGAACATGGTGAAACTTTCAAACAACTTGTCATACCCAAGTGTTACAGAGGTCAGGTTCTGAAAATAGCTCACGAGTCTATATTTGGTGCTCATTTGGGGATTCGTAAAACCACGGATAGGGTATTGTGTAATTTCTTTTGGCCAGATGTTCATGGAGATGTTTCAATGTTTTGTAAATCTTGTGATATTTGTCAACGTACGTGTCCAAAAGGTAAAGTAACAAGAGTTCCTTTAGGTACTATGCCATTTATAAATGTTCCATTTGAACCTGTAGCTGTTGATTTGATTGGTCCGATTTTTCCAATAACTGACAAAGGTAAAAGATATATTCTTACATTAGTAGATTTCGCTACTCGTTATCCAGAAGCTGTCGCTTTAAAGACTATAGAAAATGATCAAGTCGCGGAAGCATTGATTAACATTTTTTCTCGCATCGGCTTTCCGAGAGAAATTTTACGTGACAGGGGTACACAATTTACGTCGTGTCTAATGAAAAAGGTAAGTGAACTATTATCTATCAAACAGTTAGTAACGACTCCTTACCATCCCATTTGTAATGGACTCTGTGAACGGTTTAATGGTACTTTAAAAAGTATGTTGAAAAAGGTATGTGCAGAAAGACCAAAAGACTGGGACAGATATTTACCAGCAGTTTTATTCGCATATAGAGAATCTAGCCAGGAAAGTCTAGGGTTTAGTCCATTTGAACTATTGTATGGAAGAACAGTGCGGGGACCGATGGCTATATTACATGAATTATGGACAGGTAATGTTGCAGAAACGGAAGTTAAAAACACGTATCAGTATGTATTAGATCTAAAAGAACGTTTGGAAAGTACTTGTAAGTTAGCGAGAGACAGTTTGATTAGAAGTACAGATCGATATAAAAAGTATTATGATAAAAAGAGCAAGGTAAGGAATATTAGTATAGGTGATCAGGTTCTCATATTATTGCCGACAGATGCCAATAAACTACTCATGCAATGGAAAGGTCCTTTTACTGTTGTGGATAGATTTGGAGAAATGGATTTCAAAATTAGTGTTAAAAATCAATTAAAAACTTTTCATATAAATTTGCTTAAAAAGTATATTCCAAGAAACAATGATAATAAAAATCTGAATTTTTTTACAGGCTGATGTAACACACATTGATATGGATGTTGATGATAAGGTTTTTTGTTCAGCAGTGATAGAGGATTATGATGATCTTGTCGAAATTAATACAGAGAAGGAGATGATAGATTTACGAAATTTAAGTCGAAAGGAAACATTTAAAGACATTGTTTATAATACAGATTTAAGTTTAGATAAAACAACTAATTTAATGGATTTATTCCAAGAATTTTTAGACATTTTAACAGATGTTCCGGGTTGTACAAACTTGGGTGAACATAAGATTAATTTAATTTCAGATAAACCAGTAAAATTAAAACCATACCCAACTCCTTACTCTATGAAAGAGGTTGTAATTAAAGAAGTTGAAACTATGTTACATTTAGGTATTATTGAGCCTTCGACATCTCCTTATAGTTCTCCCATTGTCATTGTTAAAAAACCTGATGGTTCTAACAGATTTTGTATTGATTTTAGAGCACTCAATCGTATAACAGAATTTAATGCCGAGCCTATGCCGAGACATGATCATATTTTTGCTAGGATAGCAAAAAGTAACTATCTTTCAAAAATAGATTTAACAAAGGGCTACTGGCAGATACCCCTAGAAGAGAGTTCTAAGTCAAAGACAGCCTTTGTAACCCCTTTAGGTTTGATGCAGTTTAGAAATATGCCGTTTGGCTGTGTAACAGCACCAGCTACTTTTAGTAAAATTATGCGGAAACTCTTGTATCACTTAGATGGAACTGATAATTATTTAGATGATATTTTAGTTTTTTCAGAGACTTGGTCAAATCATCTACAGATACAGAAATCTTTGTTTGAACGATTATGGACTGCTAATTTAACTGCACGTCCCAGTAAATGTTCAATTGGTTTTTCAGAATTAAATTATTTAGGACATTTTATAGGTCAGAGAGTGATTGTCCCATGGAAAATAAAATTGAAAGCATCAAACATGCCGAACCTCCTAAGACGAAAAAACAATTACAATCCTTTTTAGGGTTAGTGGGATATTATCGCCAATTTGTACCTAACTTTTCAGCGGTAGCAGTTCCGCTTACAGATTTAACTAGAAAGGGTCAATCAAATAAACTAGAATGGGGAAATGCTCAAAATAATGCTTTTATTTCTCTAAAACAGGTTTTGTCAAATTCACCAGTGCTGCGTTTGCCAGATTTTACTAAAACATTTATATTAAGAACTGATGCTAGTGGAACAGGTTTAGGGGCTATTCTTTTACAGGAATTTGAAGATGGAAAGTTTCCATTGGACTATGCCAGTAAGAAACTTTTACCGCGTGAAACCAGGTATGCTATTGTTGAAAAAGAATGTTTAGCCTTAGTTTGGGGTATTGAAAGATTTCAGGAATACCTATATGGTGTTGAATTTTTGGTGGAAACTGATCATGAACCGCTACAATATTTACACAAGGCCAAAATTGCTAATAGTAGAATTATGAGATGAGCATTAAGTATACAGAATTTTCTTTCATTGTCAAAGCGATAAAGGGTAGAGACAATATTGGTGCTGATTACTTGAGTCGATCGTATAGTTAGTTGGATAAACCGCTTCTCTTAAGTTTACCCTTAGGTTGGGGGGTAATGTCACAATTGGTATGTTCATTTGATATGTTTAATTGTGACATGGGTTTTTTCGGTGGTTCAGGGTACATTATTAATTTAGTAGATGGTTAAAAGGAATATTTAATTCTTTTATAAACATCTTATAGGGTTTGTACAGGTTTTGGTTAATAAAGTTTAATTATTTTCAATGTATATGTGTTGTTTTTTACAGAATGATTGTAGGCATGTTTTGACAAGTTAGGTAATAAGGAGGTGAAGTAATGAATGTGTCTGGGTTGTGATGCATGTGCATTTGGTGCATAGTTTTAATTGGATGTGTGACTGACTGAAAGTTTCTTGGTGTAGGAATTAGAAAAGTTTGTCAGAGAGGTTTGAGAAGTTACAGGTTAGACATCGCTGTAATCTCTACTTACATCAGAGAGATTTTTAAGGACCAGACATGACTGTTGTACAATAACTATACAGTAACACCAATGACTGGCTTTAGATGAATAAACCCTGGTAAAGTAAATAAGATTTATTAAAATGTGGTGAATCAGTTCCTGAATGAAATAACATTAAACTGGCAATGTCTAGGTGACCAATATTTCAATCCAGGGGTGACCTTGTGAGTGACCCGTAGTGTAGTTTAATCTTGGTGAACTTTACGTATCATGCGCCTATGTAGTCTTGGTGAATCTTGGGCGAATTTTTATACAAATAGCGAATCTAGGTGAATCCTGCATTATATGGATCTGTGACACGTGGGGGTTGTGTGAATTTCAAACAATTTGTGTTCGGGTTTATGGTGTTTTAAAACCTACGCGATTTGGGATGGTGGAATAAGACGGAAAACTAATGTGAATGCTAACCAGGAGGATTGGTTGAAATAAAGAAACAGAAAATTAGATGCCGGAATGAACTGTGACTTAATCATTAAATATTTGTAAAACAAACCTCTAAAATTTATATGTAAAATTGACTGTAATAATATACATATATTGAAAATTATCTGTTTAGTTGTGTTGTTTGTTGGTAATTAGGAAAAGGGGCAATTAAGTTAAAGAACCTGAGGTCACTTTGTGACAGTAACCAAAGTCCAATTTAATGTTATCTGAGTTGAAGTTTTGTAAACAAAATGATTTATTGTTGATTTATTTAAATTAAAGAAATTTAAATACATAATCAGCTGTGGCCAAAATATGCCAAAAGTAGGAATCAGTTATTGTGGAAATAGTAACAATATACATTATTTATTTGAGACATTACTTATATGAATGATTTATAATTTGTGTTTATTGTTATTCTTCTGAGAATAATAATAAATATTAAATGTTATGCAATCTTAGTAAATATAGATGGAATTGAAGATGCCATTTTTGGTCTGATATTCCTTTCACAGATTCAACTTTAACAATATTTTAGTAGGCAAGGAATTCAGAATTCTTAAATGACTATCAAAGACTTGAATGGTTTGCTTAATATATCATCTGTGATATCTACCTTCAGATGTTTAGAAATAAGAATCATTAACTTACCTGCATGTGTAACTATATTATCAATAGTAGGTTGAAAGGGTGTGATTATACGCTCACAGTGATCTACTTCTGTTCTAACTGGAGTATTGCTTTTAATTGCTGAAAACTGTTCCCCTAAACTCAGATCTACAAAACACATATATAGGTCCTACTACATAAATGAAATAATATTTTAAAAAGCAAATAAAAGTTAGGGAGGCCTAAGTCTAGATTTTGTTGTTGATTCCATGATGTGATACAGCGAAATTAAACAGACTGTCATGTGGTAGTCAGTTTACATCAGTTCGGGTTAGTACCACTTGTTTAAAATCATGTGGAAATCTAGCGGAGTGTCATGGTAGTTGAAAGTGGGAGGCAACTTGTATATATGATGTGTCTCTCATTTTATGAACCAAGGTGAGATTGTTGTCTGTTTGAAAACTGGACCAGTAGGCCGCTCCTTCAAATTTCTATCTACGATGACCAGGTCCTAATTGAATTCTATCGCTTAAATAATATATCACATTAAGTTTAAAGGAACAATTGTATAAAATTAGTTGACAAACGTTTCCCGATTATATGTGAAAACACTAAAATCTGTCAGTGGGCAGTGCACCAGACTATAGCGTGAGACTTTAACATTTATACAGCCTGAAACGGAAGAAATGATTAGTAAATTAAAGTAATCAAAATATAACATACCCTTAAGTGATTTTAACTTAAGTGATTGTCTTCTGATCTTTTCCACCTGAGCCTCATCAGCTAGTGACAAACTTAATGCTCGAGCACAACCTACAAAAACCATGTTTAAAATATATTTTACATTTGACTCCCGATTAAAAGTTACACTGACATTTCTTTTAACGGAAGTTTCAAACACATAAACACATAAATAATTGCATGATATATTTTTCCTCGATTCAAGTCAGGCAATCTAACTCTACAACTCATCAACTATTCATAGATACAGTCATTTAAATTGTTTAAAGGTGCATTCTCTATTTACTGCTTCAAGACTGGACACTGCATAAAATATACATAGAAGGTTCTTGTTTCATTTCTTAAATTTCACATTTTCCAACACAAAGACTACAATTCATAAACGATCTATCTTCTTGTGATAAATCAAAAGATGATTTGAATAGATTAGATTCCATGTAATGTCTGCAATATTTCAGTAGTTTTACTGGTAATTAAGATTTACATTTTATAGTTTGATGTCACTAAAATTGATAAGCAGACACACTAAAACTGTACCAGACAACAACCAATATCAGAATAAAAGTCAAATAAGAGTTCTGCAATGAAAGGTTTTCAACCTACCCTTGCCACTTACTAATAAATATATTAGTCTAAATTTATCTAAATATAACAAACTATGTTTTATTAAGTTGTAGTCATTTGAAGTTTACATAGTATTGTAATCATTTAAAATTATAAGCATCTATATATGCATCTAGGGTGAATAAAGTAATAATAATTCTTCTGGTTTTTTTCTATTTCTGATGTATATTTTTGAACCCTCTTGTAATACATGTATACGTAATTAGATATAGAGTCGTTTTCCTACTATAGCATATATTTTTGTAATTTTTAAGATCTTTGAGAACTACCAACCTTTTTAATTCCCACACAATTATAGAAGGTGTCCCTTTAAACAGCCAGTACCTTTATTTGTATCTATTGAATACATGTCAGAATCAGGTGTCAATATCAAGTAATTATATTCTATCTATATGTGGTCTATTATTATTATCTATTTAATTAAACCTGCTTCATTACACACTAAGTAAATATGTAATACTTGATTTCTATCCTAGTGTTGATATAGTACTAACACACACCCTTTCAATAGATATAAATCAGGGGTTCTCTTATATATAAATACTGTTAATAAGTCTTGTATTAATATTCCATTGAGAATTGATGATGTTTTTAGGTCTTTCAGATTTACGAAACATGTTATCATTTCCATAGAGAATTAATGAAAATTGTATAATATCTCCCTAGTTAATTAGTTTTTGTTTACATTATTATTGTTAAGGAAATTATGGAATTGGGATACAAAATAATGTTTGAAGCATGGAGAAATACAACATTTAATAATAAATCAATTGCTAAAGGTTTATGTTTTAATTATTTTTTTAGACCAACACTCTACCAACACTTTTGACACCAAACAGATAGGAAGACATGGGAGTACCATAATAATTGGACAATATCTAACAGATTCAAAATCACTTCTTCTGTGTTTATTTCTCGGACCGTATCCAAGCTAACTATGACATGGCAATTTATAAATTGGCAATATGCTGGTGCTCAACTTGAGCGATGTCTGGCCAGATAGATGGGTTTCGATAAAGCTTAGGTAATGCTTGATAGTTCCAAAAATTACTGTAAGAACTCATGTTTCAGTTATCATTTAATATATTGAGAAGCAACCCCTGTAACTAATGAAGATTAGACGAGCTCCTTGGCAGTAATGAACAAATTTATTGGTGTAAAAGTGTTGTCAGGTCTACCTGAACCCCTTATCAGTGAGATCTGAGTTTAGATGTCCCCCTACATACTACTATTCTCCAGCAACGCAAGACTCTTTTTTTAAAATATTGTAAATGGTATTAATATTTGGTGTCTCTATCTAAAAGGCTGTAACTCGGCTGTAACAGATGTGAGAAATGGTATAGAAACAGTTTTGGATGGTCTCTTTTGCTTATAAAACTTGAAAACCTTTCCACTGATACCCATATATCCTATATACTATATGGTTCCTCCCAAATATTCCTTGTATCATTTTTAACCTTCAAACCAAGGTATTGTAAAACCATCATATTGTTTCCTATCAGTCATAAAAGACCACATGCAAATAAATCACAGAATGATAATGTCTTTATATTCCTGCTTAAAGTGTTGTTCAGTTATTAGCACTCCATTACTAACAATGGTACCAACTGAGTGACACATGGTTTTCCAGGATTTATAACCTCGTCACCCTATAAACAAAGGCGCAAAGGAAGCATAAAGATTAAAACATGTAAATAATTTGATGTGATGAAATAATTTTAAGATTAGATAGGATTGTAAACTTATTTATACTATCACTGATGAAAATTCTCTTTCTATAAAAGAGCAGGGAGGATTTCAAAAAAATATTTTGAATACCTCTTTTTGAAAACAGGTTTATGACAAACCGAATCTATGTTGCAAGGCCTTATGATGATGGTAACATTTTGTAGCTGTTTCAGCTATGTTATTTCTATAGTATTGTTCAACAATTTTAGATTTTAGAATTTCACAAAAACAACCAAACTAATTAAGAGATCAAAGACATGCAAATAAATAATTCAACTCCAAAAAACACATTCAATAAATAAATCACTTACCAGAAAATCAAACTAACATCCACTATAACCATTCAGATCATAGAATTGTACAGAGTTATTTTCTTATCGAAATGAGCACAAAAAATGTTACAAATCAAGAGCAAACTTCTTAACAATGGTAGTAGTGCCTACAAATCTCCACATTAATCTCCACAGTTCCAATAAAACAATAAATGTTACACAAACATATTATTGATTACAAGAGAATATTATCTATGATCTTTAACCCACGGCATATAATCTACCAGATGAGATCATCCCAATTATGTAAACAATGATCACTTATTTATAGCAAAAATCAACGAAGGTGTGCTGCTTGTTATTTTACTCCCAACAAAACACGAACTAGATAACACTACCCTACTCAACAACAGTAAAACACACGATAATAATTAATTAAAAGTCAGGAGAAAGTCTTATCAAGCCGAACAATTTCTCGTCATAGAGCACGTCATTTATTAACCTGAGATCAGTTTTTCGTGTCCGTCTGATCAATAATAATGTGGTGTAGGTTAATTAGAGTAGAGGATTCTAAACAGGTGTATAAACATTCTACCTCGTTTAATAATTGAACACTTGTAACAAAGATACAGTTTAATTTCCCACTAGATTGACTTTTATTTGATTTTAATTAATTAAATAACAGGATTTGGACAGCTAGTAAATGACACTGATAACAAACAAATATAGTGTGAGTTAAACTAGTTATAAAAAAAAGCTAATTTAGTATCTTGAAAATCTCAAAAAATAAAAAACCTCCATTATAAAACCACACCTAACAACTGATAAATAAACCATCATCAAACAAAAGATCAGAAAACTGATAGGATTGATAGAACAATAGCAATTAGATACAAAAAAAATACCTGAAATCTCATAGAACATGTTAAATGGAAATGTAATTTAGAGTATACTATAAGCCAGCGTTTCTCAACCTGGGGTGAATTCACCCCAAAGGGGGGAATGGCTTGCGTCCAGGGGGTGAATGACCACAATCCCAGTGTAACTTCAAAAATGGTCATATGTGACAATCACCAGGAGCAAATTTCGCACTGAACTGGAAACAACTATTTTCATTAAAATACAAATTTGGTGTTCATTGAATCTTAACTTCGATCTGTATTCATTCCATATTCAATATTGTTTTGTTAATGTGGTCAGGGGGTGCAGGCCCGTGCAAGGATCCGTGAATCATGTCGGGTGGCTTCTATAGAAAAGCGCCATTTTCAAGTTCCTCTGAAACGCCTGGAAGAGGACCTGAAATGGCTAGAAAACACGTTTGCAGGCTCCAATTTCTAAAAATTTCCTGGGGGAGACCCGCCCCAAACCCTCCTCAGTGGACGACGGTCAGTAACCTCTTCAAAACTCGGGGGGTAAATGGGTCGGTTTGGAATTAATTTAGGGGTGAACGGTGAGAAAAGGTTGAGAAACGCTGCTATAAGCAATAGAACAAATTAAATGCAATATTTATAATTAAAGTCTCTGTTTATCCTAATTATAGAAAGAGAGAAATGGGGTTTAACAACCACTCGACACAAACAAGGTCATTTCCGGACTTACATAATATGGTTCAATTTCATATCAAATATTCGCTTGTGCGTAGGGGTCTTTGGCAGTGGGAAGAAACTGGAGAACCCGGAGAAAACCCACAGGGCTGAATAGGTGAAAAACAAAGTATAACAACAGAACAATGGTGTAATATGTAAAGTAAACAAACAGAATAATGGTGTAATATGTAAAATATAACAAATAAAACAATGGTGTAAATATGTAAAATATAACTAAAAGAACAATGGTGTAATATGTCAAATACAACTATCGACTATTTGTGTATTGTAGATCTAAAACTGTAGATCTATGCAGAACGCATATGGGTCTTAATCGACTATCTGTACATTGTGGATCTATAACATTTCAATGTGGCTAACAAAATCACAGAACTTACATAATATAATGTTCCCAATTCCCACAGAGTAATATAATACTGTATATAATTAGTGTAAATTAGCAAATGGCACTGTAATAAAAGTATTATGTGTTCAGAGAGTTTAAAACAACAGATCAACTGTATGTGCCAATGGCATATAATAGGTCAATTAAGGGGAGAAAATAAAGGATACATTGTAAAATAAATCAAAAATAACATATTTTTTAAAAAAAAATAAATAAAAAACAACTATCAAATAAAACACATAAGAAATTGATTAAAAAATATAAACGAACAGTACAAATGCTAGGTAACATGCCTAATAAAACATCAATTGCCAACATGTAAAATATTTATGATATAAATAGGCAACATGTAAAATATAACATGAGAAAATATCAAGATATAACTAGAAACACTGTAAATATTATCAAAATAAAATTAACATTGTAAAACAAAACAGCAAGTGTGAATATTACTAAAATATAAATAAAAGAACAAATAGTCAATATGTAAAACATAACAAGTGTCAACATCTAAAATATAACTTAAAAAACAAAAACATTGTCAAGTTAATGTGTCTACATTTAAAATATAAATAAAAGAACCAAACAACATTGTCAAATCAACATGTCAAATATAACTATATCCTAACAAAATAAATTAAAGAAACAATCAGTTGAATAACATTTACTGACAATGAGAAGGGTATAAATATCTGAGTAAATGACTGAATGAATAAACTGACAAGATACTGGTGATTTAAAAAGTGTATGACCCTACAAGATAAAACAAAATCATAACCAACTCACCAAGAGGACACACCTATGACCCAACAACACAAAATCGTAACCTACTAACCAAGATAACTCAAACAGTGTATGATCTAACAAGACGAAACAAATTCGCAACAAACCCATCAAGATAACTCAAACAGTGTATGACCCAACACGACATTACAAAATCATAACAAACCTATCAAGATAAGTCAAACAGTGTATGACCCATGAACAAGACAAAAGAAAATCATAGCAAACTTAACAAGATAACTCAAACCATGTATGATCTAATATAACAAGACAAAACAAAATCGTAACAAGACAAAACAAAATAAGTCAAACAGTGTATGACCCATGAACAAGACAAAACAAAATCATAGCAAACTTAACAAGATAACTCAAACCATGTATGATCTAATATAACAAGACAAAACAAAATCGTAACAAGACAAAACAAAATAAGTCAAACAGTGTATGACCCACGAACAAGACAAAACAAAATCGTAACAAACTTAACAAGATAACTCAAACAGTGTATGATCTAATATAACAAGACAATACAAAATCGTAACAAACCAATCAGATAACTCAAACAGTGTATGACCCATGAAAAAGACAAAACAAAATCATAACAAACTTAAAGGGCTAATCCCGATTCTTTATTTAATTTTTTAATACCATGTTAAATTCAAATAACAACCTAAGACAAACTTACCATATTTAGCATTTGAGACTTTTCTAGCATGTGATTCTGGTCGATATCGTTCACCCAGAGCTCGTTCTGTTGGCGTTATCATTACTTCATTTACATCCACCGAGCTAGGTATATGATCAAAGGTTTTAATGAGATGTTCTGAATCATATGATTTGTCTACTGATTTGACCTTTGCTGCTTTACGTTTATTTACATCGGTTGGATATTTCGGTAATGTATTTGGATCAAACCTGAGGAAAAAGTTGCCAGCATTATTCACATATTCAACCCAGTACATAATTTTTGAAGTATTTGATGATCTATATTTTAAATATATTGTAATTGACTAAAAGATATATCGAGGTTACCAGAGGCATGTTGTCTGTTATTTAAAACCATGAGATATTTAAAGAGAAGAAATTTGAACGTTGTCTCTACTTGATGTGTTCTGTTTTCAGTATAATTTCAGAAATACATCCAAAATATGTAAGATTTTGTTTTAACCCATGTGGTATAATCATAGTGGATGGTGTTGCACGCACAGCAGAGTAATAAGCTTACAAATACTATTTTTGGAACACAAGATACTACTTGCAGTGCCCGACTAACCTTGTGGGGGGCCCCAGGAAACCAACTGTGTGGGAGCCCCATTTTTGTTAGTTAAAATTGTTGTACTGACTGCAAATCGTACTATGTTCTCTGCCCCTTGAGTGCCTAGGGTGTTTTCCTCCAGGAATTTATTTTTTTAAAAATTAGGATTAATTTCAGTGCATCTAAGACAATTCGTTGACAATTTGAGTATTTTAAACAGGCTCTTTCTCTTATGATGTTTTCATTCACTTTATTTTAATCCGGGATAAAATATTAGTAGGACCCAGAATTGTGGGGGGCCCGGGACATTTGTCGCACTTGCCTCCCCTAGATCAGGTACTGACTACTTGGCTTCAGCATCAGTATGTTGCCCTGATGAGGTTCACATACTATTACCGGTACACCATGTCATCTTTATTGTATTTATGAACTTTGTGTTTAATTTCCCGTTCAAGATTGATTATACTACATGTTTGTCTTTTTTGATTTAATTATCAATGACTTACCACGGTTGTGCACCATGGTTATAAGAGATTGGTTTTTCTCGATAATCATTCTAATAATTAAATAAACCAAACAGGAATGAAAGAAAGAAAGAAAGAGATAGATTAATTAAATAAATATAAGCAAAATAGCAGATTTGGATTTAATAAAATAACAAAAATATACAAATCCAAAGATAAGTTCATTAACAGACAAATATGAAGAAATTAAATCAAGATCTAAAAGACGGGATAATTTCATATATCAATTTTTCAAAAAGTAGAAAGAGAGAGAAATGGGGTTTAACATCCACTCAAAAAAAAGTAGGTCATTTTGTGACTAACATATGGTTCAATTTTATTTTACCAATCCGCTTGCAATGCACGTAGGGGTCTTTTTATTAGCAGTGGGAGAAAACCCGAGCAAACCCACAAGATTGGACAGGCAACCTTGTCATGTACAATCTTGGAATCGACCATGGCACTTGACTCAAGGACCCACATTATGGTTCCACTAGATCACCCCCCCCCCCCTGAAAAGTAGAAAGAAGAGCAAGCTGTTATGATAATAGGCAAATCATAATGTGGTAGATTAAAGACAATGCACGCGTTTCACATTCATTGCTCAACAAACTAAGGAACAAACAGTACATGAATGCAGCAGCAACCTGGGCTCTTACTACATAATTTTGTCAACAGGCCTATAAAATACTACAAACCATACATTGGATACATTATTGTTTCAATTCTTAAACTAAGCCTTAAAAGTTAAATGCTGAAAAAGTTTTATAATTTGGTATGGGGCAAACTTCCTAAAATACCCATTGATATATAGTAGTCACATATTTTTACAGCTGTGATAATTTGATATAAATAAATGATATCTTTTAATTATTCTACCTGAAATTGTTTCATGACCACATCTTCTAGTTGATCATACATTAAATAATTGGCCAAAGGAACAACCCTATAATTAAAAGATAAGACATGCAATAAAGAATGAACAAACATCATGTTTCATAAAAAACATTTCTTAAGTTTTTCAAATAAATCAGAATTATCATCTATATTCTAAATTTAATTAGGTTATTTAAAACAATTTGATTTTTTTTTTTGTAGTTTTTAAAAATTGCACAATATGATATTAATAATACTTACACTAAATTAGTTTGGAATCCTATGATCAGGTCACCACGCACATTGGCGAAACACATACCAAACAGAGGATGTCTAAAATCCAGTTCACGAACCAAATAATTCTCAGAATCCCATATCTGAATATCAGAGATCATCAATTATTACATTCACAACTTTAAAAAATATATTTTGACATTCCTAGAAAGGTCTGATGTATAACCAGCATAGACAAATTATTTAAATGATTGGCAATATTATATCTATCATCCAAAATATTGTGAGATAATTCAACACCTGCTCATTTTGCACAATACAAACTTTAACTCCGAAATCATTAGCAAAGACATATTATTGTGGTACATTCTATATCATTGTGGTCTGAAACCTATGTTTAAGCAGACAGAAGTTGTTTCCCTTATGTTGTAGTTCTTCTGTCTTTTTGAGTAATAAAGAAGAGTTTTCACCCTCATGTAACTGTATAACATCCCTGGATCCAAGGATCCGAATATAACAGTATGTTATTAGGAAGCATGCACAAGGTTAGACAACACCACTTGGGGACATTTGAATTGCAAATATCAGTGATTGACGATATTATAATTCTATATTTCTTGGGTCTTTAGTAACAAAAATTTGTTTTCAACTGTCTTGATTTTGAAAATTTACCTTTAATAAGCCATCTTTACTAGCTGTAGCAAATAACTGTAATGCTGGACACATATCTAATGCTGTTATCTGTTGGTTACAAATAATCTCATATTAATACTAATGATTGTCCTTAGAATCCCTCACAAACCAAAGGAATATCCATTCAATTCCCCTTGTCAGTGGTGCTGACAAGGACGTTCTGACAAGGACGAAAAAAAGAGCTTCTGTGTGCACATTGGCATGCACGTAATAAAAATATAAAAAAAAATTTTAAAAAAAAATCCCTCAACAGTTGAAGAAGGCTGTAGTGCTCATAGCACACTGCATGGTATATGCCCGTCTTCATTAGCCCAATTGGAGAAATTCATTTCATTTAAATTTTATCACATAAATTATATAATAACATCCTCAAATAATTTTATTTCTTCAAACACAGTCATATCTCCAGTTTGTTTCTAGATGTTTTCTTCAAATATATGATGCTATCATAGTACATTCATCTACTCGTTAAAAAGACTGCAGGAGGGTCTTAGTTAGAATCTGGAACCAAGAAAGTATCAAGAATAAGGTTTATACTTACAATATCAGTATGATCATAATCTTCTGTATGTGAATAAGGAACAAGATTAAAATCTTTACAACCATCTTTTATACTTTCTATTTTATAAACTTGTAAGACACTGAAAGATCAAGGCAGTAGCTAGTCTTATGCATTTATTTCAGACCGCATAAAAAGCAATCCTTAATTTACTTGCACATTTTTATTTCTATAATGCATCTAACAATCAAATTATTTATGAAATTATTTATCACTGAGGTCAATCTGATTAAAATACAGATCTATATTTTGTTTGGGTTTTTTATACTTTTAATGGCCCACACTACATGAAGATCTAACTGGTTGTAGTGATAGGTCGCATCAGCGATCATACGAGTGGCTTTTGACCCTATTGATGTTTCTAATGGATTACCCACAGTTCTGTCAAAGCTCACTGTAACAGACCGTTTAATTGGCTAATCCGTCACACCATCCAGAACATGTCAATGATAACAACTCTTCCAGATCCTAGTGTAGTAAAGAAGTAAAACGAAATATTGAACTATAAAAAATGAAACAAAATAGGATCTGTGTTTTAATCAGATTGCACTTATCGAACTTATGTCAGTGAAAGTATTCATGTAATAAAAAGTAATTGCTTATCTGCTTGACCTAAGAAGAAAATGCTCATGATCAACCTCAGTCAAGACTTTTAAATTAACGACATTTACACTATGTTTGAACAGTATAGTTTAGATATTGTCCAAAGGTGTGACATGTACAGTAAGCCGCTAATGTAGAGTCTGATTGGCTATCCAACCCTGCGCTCTCATTCACAGAGATCATAATCTGTTTTTTTTTCTAAACAATATTTTTTCACAGAAGCTGGTTAAGTAAACAGGCAAAAGCCTATAGCTATAGACCCCATCTCCATGAATATACCCTGCAGCCAAGTTCCAACATTCACTAATCATAAAATCAGCCCTTCTCTAGGAACCAGGTTCTTGTTCTCTGATGTATCATGTATTTTGATAGTCACCTTGAAATTTTAACTCAAAACTTATCTACAAATGAATAATTGTATATGTACATTTCTGAACTGCTTAATTGGCGCTTGCTTAAAATTTATTATATGCCATTAAAATCACTTTCCTTTCTTGCCTACCTTTTTTTTGCTATTGTGACAACAGCCATTCTGTTGTGATAGACTTTTAAATTCGTTGGCATTGGAAACCTATCAATCTAAAAATCCAAAACAGACAAAAATTGTAAAGCTGCACAATAAAACATAAGACACAAATATGAAGGATTAAGATTTAAAGAGTTAACCTGAAACTAATACCATCTTAATAACACTATAGGGACCGGCTATAATTCAGATTTTAATGAAAAAAGGAAAGAAACTGAGCTTACCATCTAGAATCTAATACGCGTATCCAATAGATTGCCGTCCAGACATCAAGATTCATAAAATAAGGGCACAGTTTCTGCTACCATGTAGTTTAAGAAACACTGTTTAATTTTGACATTGGTTGTCTAGTTTATGACCATTTAGTTTAGTTTTGATATTGGTCGTCTGGTTTATGACTCACTAAGTTTCATAAACTAGACAAACGATATCAAAATTTAACAGTTTTTCTTAAACTACACGGTAACACAAACTGGACATTTTTTGATGAATCTTGATGACGGCATTTAACACTTTCTGGATGCTATCTATTAACTGGATACGAGTATTAGATTCTAGATTTTCGTCAAATCTTAATGATACCCTGTCCCTAGTGTAAGGGTCTTCAAACTATGGTCTATGGTAAAAAACATCTCTCAACTCAATTGGCGTTAGAATACACAAGCCTTGTGCTGAGCATCAAACTAGTCTTTACGGCACTTTACAAACCCTTCTGTGATGTTCTTCACAGTCGTTTGGGATGAAAGAAAGGTCCCAATTACTAGCACAGTTGCCTAATGACAATGTAGGAATTCGAATTGAAACAAAGAATAGTAATAGGACCGATGTGTCAACTTTTCTACAGGAAAAACGTGCTAAGAAGTTAAACATATACATAATAGTAATCTGTTCTTCAAGTTGTGACCATATCATCACAGCACCAAGTATACCACCTTCTAAGGTAGCACTCAAAGACAGATCAAGCAATTGTTGTTATCTTGAGCACCAGCATCGCCTCACTCCTGTTTGAAATTATGCATTTACTTTGAGCATAAAATGAACTATTATACTGAATTCAGAAAGCATCAGGATGGTAATCATCATTAAATTTTTTCTTTTAAAATTTTCATTGATCAATAGCTTTATAATATGTACCTTCTTAATTAAAGTCAAAAACACAAATCCTTGACAAGTAATGAAAAAATGCCAAAATTTCATGACATTATCTGATCCAGCTGATATGAAAACTCGAGCGTGTTCTTGTAACATGGTACCAGAGTCATCTAATTCTGCAATACATTCTAGATGAGAGACATAACCTTTATGTGCTTGTATAGAAGTCATAGAACATAAAGATGAATCTATAAGACTAATCTGAAAAAAAATAATTTTATAATAAAACTGATATTTTATAAAACTAAGTCATTTTTTTCTAAATCAATTTAGAACTTTGTTATGAAGTCATTTAGCCATATCTTTTGTCAAAAATAAAAACAAACAAGCCAACAGTGAGGCTGATGTCCCCCGCCGAAATCCCAAAATAAATAGATGACACTTATTAATTAATCCACATTTATTTTTTTTAAAAGTATTGAGCAATCAAACTATACACTAAGTTTTATCACTCTCTACCAGATAGAATCAGACATTGTTCATCATCGAACTCCATCAAGGCATTCACCTAATGTACGCCTACACCTAGTTTGAACATTCTACCTTAATTAGAAGGAGAATTTTTGTGTTTCAAAGTCTAGACCTATCAGTTGCTTATCGCTCTGCTTACCCTCAACAGAAAATGTTCATTATTGAACTTAGTCAAGGTATCGATGAAATAAAACTATATACCAAGTTTCATCACTCTCACTTAATTACAACTAAAGTTATTGCGTCCCAAAGCATGAACCAATCAAATTGCTTATCTCTGCTTACCCTAAGCAGAAAATGCCCATCTTCGAACTCCATCAAGGTATTGACCTAATAAACACCTACATCAAGTTTGAATATCCTAGCTCAATTTGAAGGAGAGTTATTATGTTCCAAAGTCTCGGCCAATCATATTGCTTATCGCTCTGCTTACCCTGAGCAGTAAATGCGCATTATTGAACTCAGTGAAGGTATTGATGAATGAATGAATGAAATGGGGTTTAACGTCCTACGCTTAAGCACCGTACCTGGGCTAATTGAAGACGGAGGTATTGATGAAATGAAACTATATACCAAGTTTCATCACTCTCACTTAATTACAACTCAAATTATCGCGTCCCAAAGCATCAACCAATTATATTGCTTATCTCTGCTTACCCTAAGCGGTAAATGCTCATCTTCGAATTTCATCAAGGTATTGACCTAATAAACACCTACACCAAGTTTGAATATCCTAGCTCAATTCGTCGGCCTTCTCGCGAACCGACGAATCTGATATATATTTAAGTATTGAGAAATTTATACTTTGTTGTTATCTCTGTGGCCATTAAATACAATATTTATTTATGATGTATTATTTCAGACATATACATCAGGACACTAGACGTCATTTAAATAAATATTATTAATTTATGGCCAAAGAGATAACAACAAAGTATAAATTTCTTAATACGTAATTCTCAATACTTAAATATATATCAGATTCGTCGGTTCGCCAGAAGGCTGACGAATTAGAAGGAGAGTTATTATGTTTCAAAGTCTCAGCCAATCAAATTGCTTATCGCTCTGCTTACCCTGAGCAGAAAATGCTCATTATCGAACTTAGTCAAGGTATTGATGAAATAAAACTATATACCAAGTTTCATCACTCTAACTTAATTTTAACTTAAGTTATCGTGTCCCAAAGCATCAACCAATCAAATTGCTTATCTCTGCTTACCCTAAGCGGAAAATGCTCATCTTCGAACTCCATCAAGGTAATGACCTAATAAACACCTACACCAAGTTTGAATATTCTAGCTCAATTAGAAAGAGAGTAATTGTGTCCCAAAAAGTGTGACAGACAGACAGACAGACAGACGGACAGACGGACGGACGGACGAACCCATTTTAATAGTCCCCTGCTTTCTTCGAAAGGCGGGGGACAAAAAAGAAAACAATTCCCTCCACATAAGAAAATTGGAAGGATTGTTTGAGAACAAGAATAAATATTTTATCTTAAATTGTTAATAACTTCATAAAACAATGCATTTCACAACATAAATTAACAATGTAAATGAATTATGAACGATATATTTCAGTTTTTGTTAAAATAAAGTATTGATTTTTTACAATAAACAATATCAATCATGAAATACAGAAGAAATGAATTACCTGACCATTTCTCAATCCTGCTAAAATTACTTCATCTTCTAGTTCATTTTTTACGCCAAATCTCTATAAAAATATGGAATATAATCAAATTTATCTAATAAATGACCTCAGCGGCACTCTTACAGTTTTACATGTTACAGTATTCAAATCTTGAAATATTGTCAGTAGTCTAGTTACAATAATAAAGCGTATATAATACACTTTGTCCAAGACATTCTATAGTGTATGCTGGAAGTCCAAACAGTAAAGAATTACATTAATACAATTGAGGGGTAATCAATGCATTCACCATAACTTTTACAGTGGCCATATTTGGTATATATGGAAAGTATATGCAATATTACTAGAAAAATACTTGATTACCCGAAAAACACCCATGGGTCATGCACTGGGCAAAAATGTCAAAGTATCAAAAAGTTAGTCACATTTGGGAATATTCCGGGGTGTCAACATATAAAAGACACTGAAATTGAACAACAGAAAAGGAAATTAACAGAAAATAATTCAGAATTTACTTGGGCCACAATATGTACATGTATGGTAAATGTACACTAAGTAATGATAAATACATTCTGAAAAATGGAGCCTCCCACAAGGAAGCTCAGGTGGAAGACACAGCATCCAACAACAGTTTAATTATAGAATAGGTATCCCCGCCAAATCTTTAATAGATTGATTAGTTTGAATATGTTTTAGTCCAAATAAATCATCAAATCACCCAGTTTGTATGCCGGAAACTATCTTTAATATACATACCACTTTAATAGATAGAAGACACTCAACTGCCTCATCGGTTGATTGTGGTTGTAACATTTCTAGAGCTTTACAAGGATTAACTTTACAATTTACAATCAACACTGTCAAATAAAATCAACGGTAAAATAAGATAAATATTTAAGCACTTTTATATTTCAAGTCCCATGTCAACTTTGCTAATGGAATCTCCAGTACATCAAATTACTATAAATTTCAGCTTCCTTTGAAACATTTAGCCTTTGGCTACTACAAAACATAGAGAGACTAACGAAATGATTATTATTATTAAGAAATTATAGAATATTTTTAGTATTTTGGTAAATATGGGAATCCATATATCTAAAGCTAAAAAGATCAAGATGGGGATTAAAGGTGCTGTGGGACATTATATTTATGTTACCGTTTGTTTCTTATACCACATGGAACTAGATGTAGGCCTTTAAATTGATATTTTTAACAACTATTATTGTGTTTGTTTATGTGCGGTGGGGATCTCCTGCACTTACTATATTGGACAAGAAATTAAAAGATGGGAGACTACAATAAAGTTAATGGAGAAATGTAAAAGTACTGAAGGAATCTAAATATTTACCATGGCCATCGGTTAATAGTGTATAGAGTTTTTCTGCTACGTTATTATAAGCAAAACATGTCAAAACCTGAAATACAACAACACTGCTAATTTACAAAAAATATGACAAAACCTTGACATTTGATGTAGATCCTATTTTTACCTGTCAATAAAACTTTTTTATGGTATATCTTATGAACCTTTTCGGTTATCATGAAATCTACATGAAATGTGTTTTCAATAAAGGTCATGTCTTAATCTTTAACTTAAATGAAGATCTTTGTGAAATGTGTTTTCAAAAAAGATCATGTCTTATTCTTAAATTCAAATGAAGATGTACATGAAATGTGTTTTCAATTAAGGTAATGTTTACTCTTTATTTGTTTATTTTGCACTCTAAAAAATATGTTACCTGAAAGGAAGGCATTGGGTAACAAATAGTTACAGTGGCACCAGTTGTAGGAGAAAAAAATCGTACACTTCCATCCTAATATAAAATCAATAGAAAACAACAAATTACATAAGCAAGATCATCTTTTCAAAAAGACAATATCTTAAAAATTGACAATATGCACACAGAAAAGTATACCACTTTGATTTGAATCACTTCATATATTTAGAAGAGCAACAATGAATTTACCTGGGTTGATGCTAATACTCTGTTTGGGTGATCATCATTTCCTTGAAGACGGCATAGATGGAAAACTGAAGATTCTACTGAAGCAAACAGGGTGAAAAACTGAAAAATGAAACGAGTATTAGAACTTCTCTTATTGAAACTTGATTCATTTGATTCGTATCTTTGATAAATGAGTGTGTACATTCACAAGATTGAAGAGCAGGAGAAGACGATTCCAAGCTACTGATCTCTTGAAAACTACAATATTGTTGATTCTCTAAAAATGGTTCAATGACATTCTCTATTTACAAAGATATGATGAATTGAAAATCAACTGAAGATGATATAAACCAGCCTGTGTCACCTATAAATATTGCATATGGGTAATAACTCTTTATGTCCTTTTTTAAAAAATTGATGGAGTTGTCCAAAAAAGGATTCAAACCATATTATGATTACAAGGCTATTATTATGATTACAAGGATAAAGTAATCTATTACAAGATGCTATTACATGTGTATGATTGCTAGGACAATCTTTCTTATCCCAATGACCTGGATAAAGTTGACTATATATGTACAGAAATAGAGAATTAAAGAGCTAAAACGTTTATAATTATCTATGGAATGGGCATAACAATACAATTACAGAGATAAAGTGTCTTACGGACACAATACAATTACAGAGAAAATGTTTCTTATATATACATAGACACAACAACAAAATTACACAGATAAAGTGTCTTGTATACATGGACACAACAATACAATTACAAAGTGTCTAATATTTACATAGACATAATAGAATTACAGAGATAAAGTGTCTTACTTATACACAAGGACACAACAATACAATTACAGAGATAAAGTGTCTTACTAACTACACAAGGACACAGCAGTACAATTACAGAGATAAAGTGTCTAATAAATGGACACAACAATACAATTACAGAGATAATAAAAGTGTCTAATAAATGGACGCAACAATACAATTACAGAGATAAAGTGCCTTTTCTATGAATACTAGGACAAACTAAAAAAAACTCAGGAACATGTACCAGGATCAAGTGTTTTAAATCCAAACAAAGTACTGTAACCAATATGCCTAAATAGAAGTTTTACCTGATTCAAGGTGTATATATTTATTTCTCTTTCTGTTTGACAGAATAATTCTTCATCACCTAACAACTGCATGGTATATATTTTTTCTCCTAGGTCAACTCTCATAAACTGAAAACAAAGGGATATGATGTTTAGAAACATCTTATTACAGTACTGTACACTTCTCATTTGTAGGTATTCACATAAAGGGAAGGGAATTACGCTTGTTCTTGATACTTTTTATCAAAATTACCAGTATTATTTTATATTTTTAACAATCGCAGGGATTTGGCAGAAAGGTTGTCCTTTCCAGCTCTAGTCACATTGTTACATTTATACTTAATAATGGGCCCGCATGATCGTGTCTTGAGGCCAAGTACAAAAGGGACTAGTTTGATCGAGAATTGGTGAGAGCTGAATGGATGAGGGAGCAGAAAGAACATCATTGTGAATTATGATTATGTAAAGTGCCAAATATAATAAAGCCAAATGTCTTTGAAATCTTTGAATGTCGCATTGCCTGTTCCCAACCAAGCGAATCTGCCGTACAACCCCGTAGCGACACGTCACATGGTGGAGAGGCCGGGGATTGAACCCGGTATTGTTGCCAAGGCAAGTTTAATAAAAAAAACTATAAAGTTTGAAAATATGCTATCACTATCAGAACAAAGAGCTAATTGTACTATAATATTTGGATCCTTGGATCCAGGGGTGTTACACAGTTACATGTGGATGAAAATAAAATTAAACCATTCTCTATTTTAGGTTTCCAAAACTATCCTTTATTACTCAAAAAGGCAGAAGAACTACAACATAAGGGAGACAACTTGTGTCTGCTAAAACATAAGGTTTCAGACCACAGTGATATAGACTATACCACAATATGACAGTATTCACAAGATTTCATAGACAGGAAGATTAAAAAAAATTCTGAATTTAAATTAGGCGTTCCTTTATAGCACGATGTATTTCAAAATCCATCGATAACTTTGTTATCCTTTAAAAACCTTTAAAAGTCAAAATTATGACTTAAAAGAAAAAAATATGGCAATAAAAATATCTACATACTTTTTGAAAATTGTCCATTCTCCAGATATAGACAGAACCATCTTGAGAACTTGAGACTATAAATGGATCTTGATGATGGGCATCTAGAGCTATAATATATAAATAATACTTACAAAATAATATTTTAATAGTATCTGTAATTACTTATCAGAAATAACCAGTTATTAAATCAGCAGTAATTAGGAAATAAACACATTCCTATTTGGCACTACAAGATTTATCATTCAACATTTTAAACATTTGTTAAATAATTAAAATTTAATATTGTACAACAGTTGTGTAGTTTTAATTTTAAAGAGAGAGTACAAGTAGATCTGTTTTGTTTTTGATCTATTGTTTTAAACATAGTAAATATTATATTATAATAACATCAACAAAAACATTAAATTTTCCTTATTTATTAATGGTGATCACCAATTTTACTTGATTAATCAATGAGGATCACCAATTTTACCTGATTAATTAATGAATATCTCCAATGTTGAAATGAATCTTAGACGCAAACACAAATGCTGGGGGGGAGGTTGTATCCAAAGTTGAAATCCAAACCCTGGTGCTATGATTAGTTTAAACTTATTTTATTGCATCGACATTGGTATTGTACAATACAAAAGGATTAACCAAAAGTTCTGACAACTATGATTGCTATGAATATAATTGTCTTTTAAACAATGCAAAGGGGAAGAAAAGTGAATGTTTCTCACAATCCCCTAAAATTTATTCCCTGCTCATTCACCACCTGTAACTACCACCATGTTTAGAATAATTAGATTAAACTTACATGTTATTCTACCGATTTGACCATAAAATTCATGAACTTTAGTAAAAACAACACCACTCCATACCTGATGGAAAATAAAAATTATTTAGTTTATTAATTCTAATTGTAAGTCCTTTCTATCAAAATTAATGTTTCACAAAATGTATCATATCTAAATAATTGCTTATTCATATTAAATAAGTAAAAACTAGCATGGTGTCTCGAACCCCTCCCAAACTACATTATGGCCTCACAGTTTCACTTGGTATCCAGTTAGGTTTGGCTCTTTGTGCATCAGACTTGAGTTACGCAACTATTTAAGGGTTATCAACAAACCAAATTGCTTAGTATGAAACTTGTATATTATGTGGAAGACAGTTCAAACCAAAAATGTAACTAAAGTAAGTTAATTACATGATTGTTTAAAGCGTGAATTTCAAATTTTCTTAGAAAGTCAAAACATAATTTTTTCTATGTCTTTTGCTCAATAGATTATCAACTCACTATTATACGATCATGGGCATTATTTCCCACCCTTAAAAATTAATGACACAGAAATAACAACACAATTACCTCCCTTGTTTTCCTATAGACAACATGGACCAGCAATCTCCCAACGTTGGAATTTGAAGTTGTAAATGATATTTTTGCCAATTTCTCAGCAGGCAATAGTGAATTATAGGATTACCGGTAATAGGATTATTCTTTAATGAGGTAGGACTGTTTGTGGATACCATCTAAGGCTTTATTTTAATAATTTTTAAAAATATAACTTTAAAATTTGAAATTTCCACTTTAATTTATCCTCTCACAAAACAAAATTGTACCACCTTTATTTTGACTAAAGTCAACAAGTTTTAGCACCTGTATAGAATATATCATCATTATTATACACTGATAGGTATAATTAACTCTAAAATGACTCCCCCCCCCCCCTATTTGAAATTTGTTTATGTGAGAAATAGCAATTACTCCTCTCGTCGACTTACATTTATACTCCCATCATCACTACCGGTTACAATATATTCACCATGATTATATGCACAAAAACTGAAAAAGATAGTAAGCTGGCACTGCCAGGCAGGATACGCCCACATTTTCGAGAGATGGATAGAGAACAAGCAAAACCGAAAGTGATTTTTCCTACAATCAAAGGCCATAATTCATTAAGTTACAATTTGATATGCGCAAATATCGAAAAGTATCAAGATATTTAGGTTATAAACACGCAATTTAAGTTTCATCAAAATCAAAATTAAAATTGTGACCTCTACAGGGTCCACAACCTTGAAATACCATTTTTTAACAGTATTCGCGTTCAAACAGCAGCCATTTTGTATTGTAATTTTGGTCCTATTTTCCCGAAATTTGAACTCAACCTTCCTTAGCTTGTAACGGTGATATAATCAAACGATTTTTTAAATAGGATAATAATTGTGACCTCCAGAGAGACCACAAGCTAAACAAAGGCGATTTTGCGTATAATCAGGGGCATTTATTCAGGAAGTTACAATCCGATATGCGCAAATATCAAAAGGACCCAAGATCTTTGGGTAATATCCATGCATTTCAAGTTTCGTCAAAATCGAAATCGAATCGAATACAGGGTCGACTAGCTTGATATACCAATTTTTCAACAGTATTCGCATACGAAAGGCGGCCATTTTGTATGGTAATTTTGGTCCAATTTTTCCGAAATTCGAACTTCCCCTTCCATAGGTTGTAACGGTGATATAATCAAACGATTTTTTAAATCGGATAATAATTGTGACCTCTAGAGGAACCACAAGCTAAACAAAGGCGATTTTGCATATAATCAGGGGCCATAATTCAGTAAGTTACAATCCGATATGCGCAAATATTATAAGGAACCAAGATCTTTGGGTTATATCCATGCATTTCAAAATCAAATAAAAATTGTGACCTCGACAGGGTCTACAACATTGATATACCATTTTAAACAGTATTCGCGTACGATCGGCGGCCATTTTGTATGGCAATTTTGGTCCGATTTTTCCGAAATTCAAACTCAACCTTTATTAAGGTGTAATGGTGATATAATCAAACGATTTTTTTAATCAGATAATAATTGTGACCTCCAGAGGGAACACAAGTTAAACAAAGGCGATTTTGCGTATAATCAGGGGCCATAATTCAGGAAGTTACAATCCGATAGGCGCCAATATCAAAAGGAACCAAGATCTATGGGTTATAACCATGCATTTAAAGTTTCATCAAAATTGAATTAAAATTGTGACCTCTACAGGGTCCACAACCTTGATATACCATTTTTTAACAGTATTAGCGTACGAACGGCGGCCATTTTGTATGGTAATTTTGGCCCGATTTTTCCGAAATTTGAACTGTGCCTTCCTTAGGGTGTAACGGTGATATATTCGAACGGTTTTTTAAATCGGATAATAATTGTGCCCTCCAGAGGTACCACAAGCTAAAATAGGTGATTTTTCGGACAATCAGGGGCAATAATTCCGGAAATTACGTTCCGATAGGCGCAAATATCGAAAGGAACCAAGATCTTAGGGTAATAAACATGAATGTAAAGTTTCATCAAAATCGGTTAAAAATTGTGACCTCTATAGGGTCCACAAGCTAAAAACATGATTTTTCGTACAATCAGGGGCCATAATCCATGAAGTTTTGATCCGATACATGCCAATATCGAAAGCAGCCGAGATCTTCGGGGGATAAACCTATATTTCAAGTTTCATCAAAATCGGGTAAGAATTGTGACCTGTAGAGAGTCCACAAACAATTGTGGACGGACGGACGTCCGGACGGACGGACGGACAGGGGCGACGACATAATACGTCCACATGAAAATGTGGGCGTATAAAAATATAAATATACAGTTAAAGAAATAACTTTCATTTACTAAAAGATACAAGACTACAACACTTTAGGAGATTAGATAACGAGTTGATAGTTCACACTATAATAGTTAAAAACTAAAAAATGTAAAGGCATTTTGCTGAAAATTTCAGTCAAATTGCTCCACTATGAACCGAGAATTAAGTGGTTGAAAGTTCCGCCTAGCCTCGATCATATTTACTTAAGTCGGTACGACAAAAATCATAGTCTAGATTAAATCATGAAGGAAGGTTATGCAGCAAATCAGATCATAATCTAACCAGCGGCTGCCAGGCAGGATACGCCCACATTTTCGAGAGATGGATAGAGAACAAGCAAAACTTAAAGTGATTTTTCCTACAATCAAAGGCCATAATCAAGTTACAATTTGATATGCGCAAATATCGAAAAGTATCAATATATTTAGGTTATAAACATGCATTTCAAGTTTCATCAAAATCGAAATACCATTTTTTAACAGTATTTGCGTACAAACAGCAGCCATTTTGTATTGTAATTTTGGTCCTATTTTCCCGAAATTTGAACTCAACCTTTCTTAGCTTGTAACGGTGATATAATCAAACAATTTTTTAAATCGGATAATAATTGTGACCTCCAGAGAGACCACAAGCTAAACAAAGGCGATTTTGCATATAATCAAGGGGCATTAATTCAGGAAGTTACGATACGATATGCGCAAATATCAAAAGGACCCAAGATCTTTGGGTAATATCCATGCATTTCAAGTTTCCTCGAAAACGAATTAAAATTGGGACCTCTACAGGGTCGACGACCTTGATACACCATTTTTCAACAGTATTCGCATACGAACGGCGGCCATTTTGTATGGTAATTTTGGTCCAATTATTCCGAAATTCGAACTCCCCCTTCCTTAGGGTGTAACGGTGATATAATCAAACGATTTTTTAAATCGGATAATAATTGTGACCTCTAGAGGAACCACAAGCTAAACAAATGCGATTTTGCGTATAATCAGGGGCCATAATTCAGGAAGTTACAATCCGATATGCGCAAATATCGAAAGGAACCAACAACTTTGGGTTATATCCATGCATTTCAAGTTTCATCAAAATCAAATAAAAATTGTGACCTCTACAGGGTCCACAACATTGATATACCATTTTAAACAGTATTCGCGTACGATCGTCGGCCATTTTGTATGGCAATTTTGGTCCGATTTTCCCGAAATTCAAACTCAACCTTCTTTAGGGTGTAACAGTGATATAATCAAACGATTTTTTAAATCGGATAATAATTGTGACCTCCAAAGAGACCACAAGCTAAACAAAGGCGATTTTACGTATAATCAGGGGCATTAATTCAGGAAGTTACGATCCGATATGCGCAAATATCAAAAGGAACCAAGATCTTTGAGTTATAACCATGCATTTCAAGTTTCATCAAAATCAAATTAAAATTGTGACCTCTACAGGGTCCACAACCTTGATATACCACTTTTTAACTGTATTCGCGTACAAACGGCGGCCATTTTGTATGGCAATTTTGGTCCGATTTTCCCGAAATTCGAACTGAACCTTCCTTGGGGTGTAACGGTGATATAATCGAACGGTTTTTTAAATCGGATAATAATTGTCGGCTCAAGAGGGACCTCAAGCTAAAATAGGTGATTTTTCGGACAATCAGGGGCCATAATTCAGAAAATTACGTTCCGATAGGCGCAAATATCGAAAGGAACCAAGATCTTTGGGTTATAACGTGATTTTTCGTACAATCAGGGGCCATAACCCATGAAGTTTCGATCCGATACATGCCAATATCGAAAGCAGCCGAGATCTTTTGGGGATAAAGCTATATTTTAAGTTTCGTCAAAATCGGACAAGAATTGTGACCTGTAGAGGGTCCACAAACAATTGTGGATGGACGTCCGGACGGACGGACGGACAGGGGCGACGACATAATACGTCCACATGAAAATGTGTAATAAAATACAATATCAAAAAACCATCGTTTTATCCAACGTTTCGTAAGCAAAATGCCAACTTTCTCAAGGATGAAAGAATCAAATTCAAAATGGCTAGAAGTCAGTTGAATTTGATTCTTTCATCCTTGAGAAAGTTGGCATTTTGCTTACGAAACGTTGGATAAAACGATGGTTTTTTGATATTGTATTTTATTAATTATTTCATACCAACCTATCTGAATATCAAATGCATCATTTTGACTTAGTCAAAAGTGATCCCATCAAATCGTCTGTATTTGGTTTGTGTTTCCTGTTTCTATCAATTGAAATTTTCACATGAAAATGTGGGCGTATAAAAAGCAACGCGGGCTAGCGTTGACAACGTGAGCCTGGATCAATTAATTAATGTCTAATTAATAGTTTATGTAACATTTAACCCTAAAGAAAGACCTACAATAGGCAGATTTTGCTCTTGCATAATATATGTGACCCTCCACCACAAAACCAGTCACATGTTGCAATTTTTAAAAACTGTGATTTAATGCTTATCTTAAAGGGGATTTGAACAGCTTTCTAATGATATATAATATATGCAAATCACAAAAAAAATGGCTGAGTTATGGCCATCTGAAGTTTTCATAGCTGCGGTGCTTCCAAATACAGAATAATGAGAAATTTGCATTTTAAAACAGCCAAAATAAATCCCATAGCTACACATATAACTATTGCATAAATCAAAATGAAAGTTTGTGCATATAATAATATGTGATGTACCAACATTTGTACTAAATTGTATCAACATATTCCTTTAGTAACCTATTTTTTTTTTTTTTTTGTGAAATTTACTATAAATCCATATTTCTTCGAATTGGCTGTGTTATGGCCAGGGCTACAAAGGCCTGGTTCCACATTTTAATTATGAATTTTGCCACAAATGATCATTTTGCACATCCTAATTTGTTTTGTTTTTTATGAGATAATATTTCTTTGGTCAGCGGAAAAAAATATTTTTGCCGTTACCATGGTAACCATTTTACAAATAATTGGTTTTATTTCACATTTGAAGGGGAGAACCAAGTCAAATCCTCTTATTAAAGTAGAAATATTACCACGTGACTCAATTTCACATAATATTTTACAGTGATATTGAATTTAACAATAATTTACACATGAATGAACAATTCATTTTTTAACTTTCTAAAATACTATGGAATCCTGTGTTTTACGAGAACCAAGCCCCACGTTAACAAAAGTTTGACACTCTAAATAATATGAATTTATTAGTTTTACATATCAAGACAGATTAGATTAAATTTGTGTTTGATATCTAAAAACTATAAAGTACTGATTATTGCTGGTTACCATGGCAACATTTTTCTAAAAAAATAATTTTAATCATATTCCGAAGTGAAAAAGTAACGAAACCTTCTTTATTTGATTGAAGTCCTGAATAAATAATAACACATATGAACTCCACCTGATTATAGTTTTTATTTTCCACAACAATAATCATTATATTTTATTTTTCTTGAACAAATTTCCGATACACTCATTTGATCATTGTATCAGCGCTAGAGTTCAAGGCATGTTTACTTTTGTTTACCATTAACAATGTGAAAATTGTCAATCGGTGTCAACTAATTTAGATATCTTCTGTGTCAGAGTCACGGTGTTGTCTCATTGGGCTTTGCTCCTGTGGTGTTCACTGCACTTGATTAATTTTAATGTTTTCTGAAGTTCTATTCGGATTATCTCCCTTGTCATTGCCCCGGAGCCATTCACTTGATTTGGAATTTGTATATGACTGCCAATGTCTGCCTTATTGGTTTTGTTTGCATGTAGTGTGTTTCTCCTGTGCTTACTATTTATATGAAATGCATTATCACGGTTTTAAAATTTAAAAAAAAATCTCTGTTGGAAATATCAGATTATCCGCTTCATTTCAAACATAACTAGGCTGTTGGTGTCTCGGAAAATTTCCAAGAAATCTTTCTGAACCATGTCAAGGAAATATTCTCCAAAAAAGCAACGCCTGATCTAAAATATATAAATAAATAAGCACGTATTAATCTATTGATTTTAAAAAAAGTAAGTAAAAAAATATTAAAAGACCTAATATGAAGGCCTAATTTCTTTTCGGTTCTACGTGGCTAATCTAAAAACGCTGTGGATATTCGGATGTCGATGTCAGTGCAATATTTGTCAGACACTTGATCGGTACATACGTCCACGTCGCTCGACATTGAATGCATGTCTTATTATTATTCGCCTAACACTGAGTGTGCATATCAAATTGTTATTCGTTCGACATTGCAGCCTCATAATCATATTAAATTATTAATATCATTTGCACCAGTGGCAGCTAGGTTACAGTTAATCATGCTGTTTTACAATAACTTTTAAAACTAATTTCAGTAAGTTCAACTCTCTAGTTGCAAGGCCTATACAGGTGTCTGGTCTGGAGTATGTCTGCTATATATTATGCTTTATCAATATCACACCAGGTGTAGGCCTACTGCTGTGCAACTAAACAGACTGACTAATGACTTAAAGTACTACTGATCGAATAGGCCCAAGTTAGTAAGTAGGCTACTCACTGTAGCCTACTACTCCTACTGTGTAAAATTACATATGATATGCATCAAAAAGAGAAATAAGAAAAGTCACGGTCGGACAAATGCCATAATTTAACTGATTACTCACCCGAATTTCGAAACTTTTCCTATAACTTTTGTCATTCCCCGGTGATAAAATCTAATAATATAGAAAGGCCTAAATAATCCTCAAAACATGAAAACTTCATCTTCATAATATTGTTCGACATCCCGGAGCAAATCAAAGTCGCATTTGGTGGGTCTAATTCGCCCTACGACTCATAAGAATCACTATTTCCATTACTACTTCAATGATCAGAACGAATATCGTATTTCAAACGATCTCGGGAGATATTCAGAGATTAAATAGGCTACATGTTAACATTTCTTCAACATCTCTTCCTTAGCTAGACGTCTTTAGGAAATCGTGGATTAGAGTTACTTACGCATGCGCAAGGCCCGGTCCACCAATCAAATAAGGGGATTTCTACTCTGTTTACGCAACAAGCGAATTGTATATTTTCCACAGGTTAATTAAGATTGCATTGATTGGTGCAAAAAATCTCTGACCTCAAATATGATACTATATTTAGAAAGAGGATTCTCCATCCTACATTTCCATAGTAAACATGGCGGACGAAACTCGGCAAGCGAGGAAAATACGAACGCACAAAGTAAGCTCGTTTGATGTAACTAGCAGTAGAATTACGCCATTTACGATTTTTTTTCTTCAGAGCCTCCACAAAATACCCTGTTTTATTCATTTTTTAATTATATTTTCACAAAGACGATCGATTTATTGAAAAATAGATGCTTTTTTGAAGTGATTAGTGATAAAAAAAAAATTTCGGTAGTTTTTACCCACTTAGTGTATTTTGCCGTTTTCTAGAAATTGAGTTTTCCGACTTCCGACCGATTTTGTCGCGGAGGATCACATATATTTAATATGGTGGCTTACAGATTGTCAAACAATTTTCCTTTGAAGTATTTTTAAAGATACAATGATTATTTTTTTGATATGCTTCCAGATGGTTTTATATTTATGATCGCCATTTGTTGATAAAACTAAAAAACTAAAGCTGTTGACTGCCATTTGAGGTATTGTTATTCCCTTGTTATAGTTTAACTCGGAAAGGAATAGCAGTACAAAAATGGTTTCATTTCAAGCAGTATTTTAAAAGATGTGATGAATTGAAATTTTTTCAACATTGGGCACCTTCGGCAGATGACATAAACAACCCAGCGCTGTCTTAAAGAGTTGGGTAAAAAATTTTGATGGGCCATTTTATAATTCAATTGAATCCAAGGCGATTGATATTTGGTTTGGTTTTCTTAATTTAGCATTGACTCAGCCATGAAAGATCAGATATTGTCTAAAAAAATACAATTATAATGATCAGTGAATGGCTTTTATATAAAATCCTGCAGTGACTATACATACCAAGTCCAACTTCCAACAAGCCAGTTATTTAGAAATGCCATTT
This sequence comes from Patella pellucida, assembly GCA_917208275.1. NCBI lineage: Eukaryota > Metazoa > Mollusca > Gastropoda > Patellidae > Patella > Patella pellucida. Next base: position 23,603,931 of record OU795044.1, read on the forward strand.
GTCTATTCAACTACAAATATAAATTTAAATAAATATTTTATTTATAAAACTATGTAATTTAACTAGTTTTTGTTTATTCCTTTGAGTAATAAGTATAATATTAATCACAATTAAAGATGTACTATGTAAGATTTAGATAAAGAGCTGGTCGTTCTTGCTATAATGGTTCAAAATAAATAAAGAATATTGAAGAAAACATTTATTGAAAATTTCAGTCAAATTTCTTTATTCTGAACGAAATTATGAATGTTTGAGTTTTGACAATAAAATGATGTAATCTTAAATGTCAAAGCACCATATCCCCAAGACAAGCCTGGACGCAAGCGGCTGGACACGGATGTCGTCCGCCCCAATTTTACGCCATGTCAGGCATAAATTTTAATGTTCGGTCAATTTTTCCATCCCAATATTTTTAAAAGAAATGTAGAATCGTAACTGATGTATAAACTGAGTAGCCACTTCCACGATGTTCTAGATTGTAAACATCCGGGAAATCGAAGTCTTGATCAACCCAGACAGTTATTCTGTTATTTTTACTCTGTGCTATCTGTGCGAAAAAACAGGTCAGCTTATGCGAGAGCGAGGTCCCTGGCTTCGAGCAGACGATAAATCCTGCGCAAGTCACCCGGCCTTGGTATTTACTATATTTACATAAAAACACGTAATCCAGTCAAAAAATTTGTAAGCTAGCACTATGTAAAAAAAAAAAATCTCTCTTCAAAATGTTGGAGGATAATTCACGCAGTAGGCCTATAACTTGATAGACATGTCAACGGATGCACGAGCCAGTGAGATATCTCGAGGATGAAGCTTGTCTCAGCCTGTCAAAGCAAAATGACATTTCTTATCCTACTAATTCTAATAAAGTCGCACCTTGAAGACTGCTACAGTGTGCAAATGCCTGTGAGAAGATCTTGCAATGTATGATACAGATTTATGGTTTTTCTTCAAAGAACAAGGGGGTCTTGTAACTTCGTTAAAATGCGAAGTTTGTGTGAAATACTGTGGTAGAATAAAAACAATGCATGACTTCTATATGGCCTATGGCGAATCCAATTGACCATGCTGAAATTAAATGCCATTTAAAGGCGATTGAACTTTATTCTAAAGATACAAACACTTCTTTTTCGCAACTCCCTTCAGAACTTAACAGTGAGTTTGTTTTGGGTTTTTTTCTCGTAAAACAGAGGAGATTCATCCATTCAGTACAGTTTTATTAAGTTTCTTAAAAACACAACAGCGATATGTTTGTCAGTCACAACCTGTGTCATGTCAGACACAAAGCGATTTGTGCCTGACATTTTATCAGGCACAAATTCTTGAGTTGTGTCCAGGCTTGCCCGAAGATAATAATTTGACTGTCCACTGATTATCCATTTTAGTGCCCAATTCTTAAATCCTAAAGGTGATCTAATCCATTCAATATCTGAGTCATTCAATAGTTAAGAGAGTACATTATTGGTGTGTTTTGCAAATAGGCAAGAAAAATACCTTTAAATAATGCATCTTTAAATAATAATAATTCTATATTTAAATTAGTCCGTTTACTTTCATGTCAAATAATTTGTAAAATTAACAATCTAAAAATGCTTGATTATTTTTGTTACATTTTTTTGTTATTTATTAAACATTTGTTGAGAAAGTTTGTTCAGAATGTTTGTTCAAAATATCTAAAATATGAATGTAAAAAGACTAGCTTACCTGATAATGAATAAAATAAACACCATCTTGACATAATGCTAATAATAATTTATGTTTATAGATGAGTTTTAATTCCACCAACCACTGAAATATATCAGATACAATCAACATATAGTGTCAAATTATAATTAACTACCGGCTGTCATGCAAGATACACCCATATTTTGATATATAAAACAAGACAACAGTGAGGCTGATGTCCCCCGCCAAAATCCAAAATAAATAGATGACACATATTAATTAATTGCACATTTATTTTTTTCAAAAGTATCGAGCAATCAAACTAGACACTAAGTTTCATCACTCTCTATCAGATAGAATCAAGATTATCTTGTCCCAAAGCATCGTCCAATGAAATTGATTATTAGCTCTGCTTAGCTTTAGCTCAAAATGGGAATCATTGAACTGTGTCAAGACATTCATAATGAACATTGTTGACAAATGAATTTGCTTATTGTTCATTTGCCTAAGCAGAAAATTCTGACCACCGAACTTAAGGTAATGATATAAAGAATCTATATTCGGAGTTTCATCGCTCTCACTTCATTATAACCAAAGTTATCATGCTCCAAAGCATCAACCAATCAGATTGTTCATGTTCATCATCGAACTCCATCAACGTCTACACGACATTTGAACATTCTACCCCAAAAAGGAGAATTATTGTGTTCCAATGTCTCAACCAATCAAATTGCTTATCGCTCTGCTTAACCTCAGCAGAGAATGTGTATTTTCGAACTTAGTAAAGGTATTGCTTATTTCTGCTTACCCTAAGCAGGAGATGCTCATCTTTGAACTCCATCAAGGCATTGGCCTTATGAACACCCACACAAAGTTTGAACATTCTAGCTCAATTGCTTATCGCTCTGCTAACCCTTAGCAGAAAATGCTCATTATCGAACTTAGTCACCAAGTTTCATCACTCTCACTTAATTAGAACTAATAAAGTTATCATGTCCCAAAGCATCAACCAAGCAAATTGCTTATCTCTGCTTACCCTTAGCAGAAAATGCTCATCTTCGAGCTCCATCAAGGTATTGACCTAATAAACACCTACACCAAGTTTGAACATTCTAGCTCAATAAGACAGACAGACAGACAGACAGACAGATGAACCAATTTTAATAGTCCTCCACTTTCTGACTTACCTGATCATACGCAATCACAACATTGAACTTCCTTCCTAGCTTCAATTTAGCTGCATGCTGAAAAACAAATTTCAGTAGTAAATAATATATTTGGTTTATTTCATCCTTGGATAATAAAGCATTCTCAGAGACAGGAGTCAAGCTTTGGTGCTATAACTGGTTTATTGTTCCATCTTTGCCTTCAGCTAAGGCCGTTGTAAGAAGGGAACAGTTGCTCTTCAAAACCAGAAGCTGCAGAAATTTTGAATCGTAGGATTGCTATGAAACATTGAAATAGTAATAGAAATGTTACCAATACCCATTCCTTTCAAAATACTAGGGCTTTACTGACAAAATCTAATGGCCATACTCTATTTACAAAAATTATGGGTTTAACTGTCGAAATTTAGTGGCCTTGTTCACAAATAATATGGGTTTTACTGACAATCTAAGTAATAACCATACTCAGAAAAGCAAGCAGCACAGCCTCCCATACTAAAAAGAAAACCACTATCAGCAAATCCCAAATGTTCAAAAAAAAATTAAGAACCCTATCCTAGGGTTTACAAGTAAAAAGTTTACACTGGATAATTTTGAAATTTAACAGCATTTTGCAGTACGACCCAATAAACAATCTCATCAAACTTAACTACGGATGACAAAATATCTCTATATTAATCTCTACAAAATATCTCTACAAACTATGGACTGTAGCCTACTCACAAATAAGTGAGTCTTTACTCAAAAAATTGAGGCTTTACTCACAAAAAATTAAATCTATCAAAATTGATTGCATGAAGGCACTCCCATCGGTAACAAGGTGCAGATTTTGATTTCAAATGCTTTTAGTTTTGGGGAATTTTTTACAGTTAATACTATACATACTCCTGATCCTGTTATTTTCCATCTATCTAAGCCACCTCTACCTCCAGCTACAACCACATCTTCATCTTTATTATATGTTAAACTATATCAACAAAATTAAATGAGAATTATTCAAATTGTGATGGCAGATATATTACAATAGATGAAAATGGGTCTAAAAGCATAAAAAACCAGCGGCTGCCAGGCAGGATACGCCCACATTTTCGAGAGATGGATAGAGAACAAGCAAAACCGAAAGTGATTTTTCCTACAATCAAAGGCCATAATTCATTAAGTTACAATTTGATATGCGCAAATATCGAAAAGTATCAAGATATTTAGGTTATAAACACGCAATTTAAGTTTCATCAAAATCGAAATTAAAATTGTGACCTCTACAGGGTCCACAACCTTGAAATACCATTTTTTAACAGTATTCGCATACAAACAGCAGCCATTTTGTATTGTAATTTTGGTCCTATTTTCCCGAAATTTGAACTCAACCTTCCTTAGCTTGTAACGGTGATATAATCAAATGATTTTTTAAATCGGATAATAATTGTGACCTTCAGAGAGACCACAAGCTAAACAAAGGCGATTTTGCGTTTAACCAGGGGCATTAATTCAGGAAGTTACGATCTGATATGCGCAAATATCAAAAGGACCCAAGATCTTTGGGTAATATCCATGCATTTCAAGTTTCGACAAAATCGAATTAAAATTGGGACCACTACAGGGTCGACGACCTTGATATACCATTTTTTAACAGTATTCGCATACGAACGACGGCCATTTTGTATGGTAATTTTGGTCCAATTTTTCCGAAATTCGAACTCACCCTTCCTTAGGGTGTGACGGTGATATAATCAAACGATTTTTTAAATCGGATAATAATTGTGACCTCTAGAGGAACCACAAACTAAACAAAGGCGATTTTGCGTATAATCAGGGGCCATAATTCAGGACGTTACGATCCGATATGCGCAAATATCGAAAGGAACCAAGATCTTTGGGTTATATCCATGCATTTTAAGTTTCATCAAAATCAAATTAAAATTGTGACCTCTACTGGGTCCACAACATTGATATACCATTTTAAACAGTATTCGCTTCGATTGCCGCCATTTTGTATAGTAATTTTGGTCAGATTTTTCCGAAATTTGAACACAACCTGTCTTAGGGTGTAACGGTGATATATTCGAACGGTTTTTCAAATCGGATAATAATTGTGACCTCCAGAGGTACCACGAGCTAAAATAGGTGATTTTTCGGACAATCAGGGGCCATAATTCAGGGAATTACGTTCCGATAGGCGCAAATATCAAAAGGAACCAAGATCTTAGGGTTATAAACATGAATGTAAAGTTTCATCAAAATCGGTTCAAAATTGTGACCTCTATAGGGTCCACAAGCTAAAAACATGATTTTTCGTACAATCAGGGGCCATAATCCATGAAGTTTTGATCCGATACATGCCAATATCGAAAGCAGCTGAGATCTTTGGGGGATAAACCTATATTTCAAGTTTCGTCAAAATCGGGTAAGAATTGTGACCTGTAGAGAGTCCACAAACAATTGTGGACGGACGGACGGACGGACGGACGGACAGGGGCGACGACATAATACGTCCACATGAAAATGTGGGCGTATAAAAATTAATATCAATAGTGATTAACATTCAATTTTAAACAATTTGTTACTGTTATTTCTAATCAATTATGTTCAGTGATATATGTGAACAGTCCAAATTGAATGGAAGTAGTCTACAACTGTTTAGTTAATTCTACACAGGTTTAGCGCATTTAATGCTCCATATCTGAAGAGAAAATAACTGTACCACAAAATGCTGGTAAGACTTAAATGACATCCGATTTCTTTACAGCTGCTAGAGCTAGGTTCAGTAAATATTCTTACAGTCATATCTTCACTGAACGTAAAATACACCTAAATAAATATAAAAACATACGATACATAATGACATGTTAACAGGAAAAAATATACTATATAAGCTTATCATATTATGCATTATAACATCTGAAGACAGTTAGTTTAGGGCAGGCAGCCAGGATACGATTTGACGTATATAAGAATGAAGAAGTAAAAGTGGTAAGTGATGGTTCGATAATTGGTTTCAATATCGGTAACTGGCCTATAAGTGCGATTTTGCTGATACTAGAGTTGCAAATATCTGTTCCAGGCGCAGCTAAATAGTCACGTGCACGGCAACTGAGCCGTGCTTGTTGCTTTTCAAACGAATCAGTCAATGGTAATACAAGACTAATAGCAGCCATAAAAAGCAAACAGTACAAAATCCTTATGGGTCTTGTTTACCTAAATTGCTACGCTCACGACAACCGGTAACCTTAGACTCTTGCCATACGGGCTGTAAAAGGGGAGCTCGGGTTTCTCAGTACGATTTTTGAAAATACTATTTATGCGCATATGCAGACAGACATTAACCTACAACAGTCCACTTGATAAAACTTTCAATTGGAATAGAGAATACGTGTAATGATCGAAATCGTTGATTGGAGTACACAGTTAGTACGTCATGGAGGCCCCTCTTCGATCTCTTTTTCACAAACTAGAACAACTACTAATAAAGCTATTGAATTTTTTATTTAAATTGTTGTTTCCCAACTAATAAAGACAAATATCTACATAGATCATCATGCCATTCGGATATTTTAATGGGATCATCTGAATGTAAACAACCTGATAATGTTTACTTAGTTTCAGTAGGTGTGTGAAAATTGCAATAGTATGGTATTCAAAGTTTTTTCTTGTTTATTTCTAAATACACCCTAGCAAAGCTACGCTGCGGACTGATATGTTAGTCCACATAAAAATTTAATCTTAGTCCACAGGTAATGACTTTTTTAGTTTCTAGTTTATGATCATCCCAAATAAATACTTTCGATAAATTAAAATATTACAGACAATAAATATAATTATAGAATATCTACATGCATGTACTTACTTTGTGTTTTGTGACATGGATCATGTGTGCATATAGATTTGGCAACTCAAATCTGAAAAATAATATAAGATAATTTCTACTCCAATAAATTAGAGAATGAATAGTACTGTAAAAGTGAAGAAGACCTGGGTGGAACAATCAGATAACAGAAAGGAAAAGAAATGAAGCTGGAGTGAACTGACTATAAAGGATTCTGGAGAGAGAAATGGAGTTTAACTCGACACAAATAGGTCATCACATGGTACCAAAATACCCCGGTTACAAATTCGGAACCCTGCAAATTTGTCAAACCACGGTAAAAGCGACGCCATTAACAAATTCGGAAACTCCGCCAAGGGATCAACCCCGGTATCCCCGCCAATTAGTAACCATGGAAACCCCACCTTGGTTTCAGAATAGTATAAAAAAAAGCCCGCCGCGCGAGTCCAATCAGTCTTAAGAGTTCAATACGAACGAAACTAGTCACCGACATTCGGGATAACCAGGTATTCATAGCCACCTTATCTCTTATATTAAACCTTTTTATTTCAATAAGTCACTTGCATGTCAGATCTGTAAAGCAACTGAGGACCCAGAGAAAATCCACAATTTTGGGCGTCTGACCCTATTCCTTGTCACCTTCAAGTTACAAGCTTGAGATCAAACCCATGCCACTTTAGAAAATGACAGATGTTAAGATCTAAAGCGCAAGCATCAGACAACCCCACCCCTTTCAAAGAAGATCTTGGTGGAACAAAGAGATTACGGGAAACAATATATCTCGAGTGAACAAATTGTACACAGATTATAATAGTGAGGTCTTGTGCTAGTCCATTTCCCCATGTATCAATTTTTAAAACCCTGTATCTGAGATATCTATCATTTGCCCATAATTCAAATATGATCTGTTCCTATTTAGTCTATAATGTGACTTTCAAAAGTGTTTCCTCTTTAATAGTCCATTGGGCAGACTCGAGGCTAGTGGGGAGCTGGGGGGGGGGGGCCCCCCATGACCGTTCCTGTCGGAATTTTTGTCTGCGTCGGAAAAAAGTCGCTGGTTAGCTATGCTCGCATTTTCACCGGGAGAGAGTTTTAGTACGACATATCCTCTCAAATTCGGCCGAGAGATAGTTAATGTCGGCTGGAAACTCTAAATTTTCCGATGCATTCGCCGCCTGCATGTCATAAAGGCCTAAATTCACTCTCAAAGCTTCCAATTTTCATGCTCTCCCCTCCTCCTGCTTACGGCAGTCGGCGATGACCTTCGTTCATTGATTTTTTGTTGTCAGAAATTTATCTTCCTCGCCCCCACTATGTTGGCTAAATTTTGGTTTCTGGCTTCGGGCCTGCCATTGTGTGCTCAACAAAAGTAAAAGATAGTAAGCTGGCACTGCCAGGCAGGATACGCCCACATTTTCGAGAGATGGATAGAGAACAAGGAAAACCGAAAGTGATTTTTCCTACAATCAAAGGCTATAATTCATTAAATTACAATTTGATATGCGCAAATATCGAAAAGAATCAAGATCTTTAGGTTATAAACATGCATTTTAAGTTTCAACAAAATCGAATTAAAATTGTGACCTATACTGGGTCCACAAAATTGATATACCATATTTTAACACTATAAGCGTACAAACGGCGGCCACTTTGTCTGGCAATTATGGTCCGATTCCCCTGAAATTCAAACAACCTTCCTTATGGTGTAAAGGTGATAGAGTGGAGCATTTTTTTAAATCGGATAATAATTGTGACCTCCAGAGGGACCATAGGCGATTTTTTGGACAATCAGGGGCCATAATTCAGGAAGTTATGATCTGATATGTGCAAATAACGAAAGGAACCAAGATCTTTGGGTTATAACCATGCATTTCAAGTTTCATCAAAATTGAATCAAAATATTGACCTATACACTGCGAAATTCGAACTCAACCTTCCTTAGGGTGTAACGGTGATATAATCAAACGATTTTTTAAATTGGATAATAATTGTGACCTCCAGAGGGACCACAAGACAAACAAAGACGATTTTGCGATAATCAGGGGCCATAATTCAGGAAGTTACGATCCGATATGCGCAAATATCGAAAGGAACCGAGATCTTTGGGTTATAACCATGCATTTCAAGTTTCATCAAAATCGAATTAAAATTGTGACCTCTACAGGGTCCACAACCTTGATATACCATTTTTTAACAGTATTCGCGTACGAATGGCGGCCATTTTGTATGGCAATTTTGGTCCAATTTTTCCGAACTTGGAACTCAACCTTCCTTAGCGCGTAACAGTGATATAATCAAACAATTTTTTTAATCAGATAATAATTGTAACCTCCAGAGGGACCACAAGCTAAACAAAGGCGATTTTGCGTATAATCAGGGGCCATAATTCAGAAAGTTACGATCCAATATGCGCAAATATCGAAAGGAACCAAGATCTTTGGGTTATAACCAGGCATTTCAAGTTTCATCAAAATCAAAATTAAAATTGTGACCTCTACAGGGTCCACAACCTTGATATACCATTTTTTAACCATATTCGCTTACGAATGTCAGCCATTTTGTATGGCAATTTTGGTCCAATTTTTTCGAAATTCGAACTCAACCTTCTTTAGGGTGTAACGGTGATATAAACAAACGATTTTTTAAATCGGATAATTATTGTAACCTCCAGAGGGACCACAAGCTAAACAAAGGTGATTTTGCGTATAATCAGGGGCCATAATTCAGGAAGTTACGATCCGATATGCGCAAATAACGAAAGGAACCAAGATCTTTGGGTTATAACCATGCATTTCAAGTTTCATCAAAATCGAATTAAAATTGTGATCTCTACAGGGTCCACAACCTTGATATACCATTTTTTAACAGTATTCGCGTACGAATGGCGGCCATTTTGTATGGTAATTTTGGTCCGATTGTCCCGAAATTTGAACTCAACCCTCCTTAGGGTGTAATGGTGATATAATCGAAGGGTTTTTCAAATCGGATAATAATTGTGACCTTCAGAGGTACCACTAGCTAAAATAGGTGATTTTTCGGACAATCAGGGGCCATAATTCAGGAAATTACGTTCCGATAGGCGCAAATATCGAAAGGAACCAAGATCTTTGGGTTATAAACATGCATGTCAAGTTTCATCAAAATCGGTTCAAAATTGTGACCTCTATAGGGTCCACAAGCTAAAAACGTGATTTTTCGTACAATCAGGGGCCATAATCCATGAAGTTTTGATCCGATACATGCCAATATCGAAAGCAGCCGAGATCTTTTGGGGATAAACCTATATTTCAAGTTTCGTTAAAATCCGACAAGAATTGTGACCTGTAGAGAGTCCACAAACAATTGTGGACGGACGTCCGGACGGACGGACGGACAGACGGACAGGGGCGACGACATAATACGTCACATGAAAATGTGGGCGTATAAAAAGTAGGCTATTTAACCCTGTTTCAAATCATTCATTTCAAAACACATAAAAAAATAAATCAACAATGTTTTTAATAGAAAATTCAATACCTTCTTAAACTGACAGTATTATCAGTTTCTAAAGTCCATATAGAGATATGACTACAGGAACCATGACAACCATGGGTTGTAAAAACTTCACCTTTTTGACCTGTATAATGTGTCATACATCGTACAGGATTTGAATGTCTCATAGTATGGAGGAGCTGTAAATTACAATAAAATATATAAAAGTATCTTCACAATAATAATGGCAAGTACACATGCAGCAATGTATCATGCACTGTGTGATTGAAGAGTGATACTCATTAATTTCATCATGGCAAGCATATCCTGCATCTTGCACCCATCAGCTTCAGAACCTCAACATAATGATTAGCATAACGTAACAAATTAAAACCCACACATATCTATTAATCTAGTCTTTTGGATTACATATATTATGAATTTGTACACTTGATGTTGAAGACCAATTTTCAAGACATAGATTGAGTATGGGGGCCCCATTGTTGTATGTTCAGATTGTTTGTACTGACCGCGGATTGTACTAGTAGTAGTACAAATATGTATACATGTACTCTGCCCCTTGAGTGTTTCCTCCAGGATTATTTTTTTTAAAATAAGGATTAATTTCAGTGCATCGGAGACAATTTAAACAGCGATTTCATTGACGTTGAGAATTTGTTGAAAATTTGAGTGTTTTAAACAGACCCTTTCTCTCATGATGTTTTCCCTTACTTTATTTTAGTGAAAATATTTTAGTTGACATAAAACATTAAACTCGTCTGAACTACTATACTATGATTACGTTAATTTCCCAGGACTGGTTGGGCCCCAGCAATGACATTGCGGGAATGGTTAGGACCTATTGATTGGTAGAGCCTCTTAAGTTATGTAATTTAGTTAATTTTAGGGCCTAACCGCACTCTGGTCCCCTGAAAATCTGTTGGTACCTTCCAGTCCCCTGGGCCCCACCTTACTGCCATGTGCCCCAATCCTCGCCCCATCAGCCCAGGTACTGGTTAGCTCCGTCCTGGATAAAATATTAGTATGACCCAGAATTGTGGGGGCCTTGGACATTTGTCCTACTTTGCCTCCCCTAGATCCGGCACTGGATCTCTCAAGACAAAAAACTCTTACAATTATCATGCATCTAATTAATATATTTCCACAGAAATATTTTTTTTGATTAAAAAATGTATGTGGGATTATTGGGATTAAACTGTACCTGTGGTCCATGACTTAAAGTTATATTATGATCAAACTTGTCTGGTTCTAATAAACTTTCTTCTATTTCTGTTCGCACTTTACGCCATGGCTTTAACTTGTCCCATCGACTTGAATTCAATGTTTCAAAGTCACCACTTGAGTCTTGAAGCATCCTCATGGTTACTCTTTATTATTCTATCTGTGGAACAAAATAAGACAAAGTGGGCTGTCTGATGTAAATAAGTTGCCAGGCAAACAAAACTAAAATATATACAGTTTAATTACCGTATGAAAAGCAAGCTTTAGATGAGTGGACTCAGTTAATAACTGTGCAAAAAAACACTGAGTATGAAACACTAAATTAAGTATCCCTTCTTCTAAAAATCAGAATTTAAGAAACTTTCAGATTTTGTGACTAACTAGAAACATGCCACTTATTTTTGTCCATTTACATTTGATACACAGGTACCGGTAATTATGAACATCCAGGCCTGCCAAGATAATACAATCGAACACGTCTCAACCAATGTTTTAAGCTATATAATTTGGGGCATTATTTAATGATAAACTTGCAGCAGTCCTAGCAATACTCTGTAGCCTCGATATATACAATTATTGATTGTGATATACTCCCCACTTGTTAGGAGGTAAATATAACGGGAAATGTTTAAGAGGTGTTGATGAGCATGGGATGGCGAGAGTGTGTGTGGGGGGGGGGGGGGATCCACTCTGTTACTGCAGGGTTGGATTGGCTGTAAAAACGAACAAATAAATATCTTTATTTTATAGTGGAATAATGCTTTTTATCAGTGAAATGAAAGTGTTATTCCACTGGCTAGAAGTAGTCCATGTTGTTTTTACCTAAAATGATTGTAAAATCATGAATTAAATACGTAAAATCATAAAATAAATAAGCAAGAAAACGTTTATATTTTCAATCTAGTTCAGCTCTAAAGGTCGGTCTCATTACACTCACCCTGAACGTTCAGGATTTGTCCTATTCAATCAATGTCGAAAAAAATTGGAGAACAGTCAATTTTGCTGGACAACATTTCACTGCTAACCGACGGGGTGTCAATCCATGTGAAAGCATGTACAATGTAACGCCTGTACATTGCGTTTCGTCTAGTATGACCGACATTCCTGAATATGGACGTTGACCTGCAGTTAGAGTGCCATGGCGGGGAAATGTAACTTGATGGGAGGGCACGTATTTTTAACAGCGTGTTGTGTCGCTCATACTGTCTCTAGCGAAGTAAGCAAGGTCCTATTTTGTCACTAAGATGTTCGTTTACATTGTACAGGCGCCCACATGGATTGACACCCCATCGTTTGGCAGTGAAAAGTTGCCCAGTAAAATTGACTGGGGTTTCAATTATTTTCGACATTGATTGAATGGGGCGGTCTGTTCAGTAATGAGACCGACGTTCAGAGCTGAACTAATTTTCAATCATGCTACGCATTCGTGAAAATATAAGTTTTCTTGCTTCTTGATGAAATAAAATGTTATTCACTCTAAAATGACAAATATCCTCTATTTCTTCTGCACGTTTATCATTAAATAAGGCACTAAATTATACAGCTTAAAACATCGGCTGAAGTGAGTAGTATCTCGAGGGCTTGACTTAGTATCTCGATCACCCGACTTAATAATCTTGAGCGCTCGAACTAACTATATCGAGTGCTCAATTTATCTATATCAAGCTCTCCAGATATTTCTGTCTTTTGTGAGTCCTAAATCGGTACCATACAATGTCAATTCCATCATTTAATAATGAATGCAGAATCTATACTTCCCAAAATTATCAAACTACGTGTACGTATACCTAATAGTGTTTTTAGACTAAAATCATAGTCTGTTCTCAAGTGGAGCTAATTGTGGACAAAAAAACAAATTTACTATGCTGTCTCTCACTCGTTAAAAAAAGTGGGCGTGGCTAGCAGAGACAGGGGACTTGCTAATAAGTAACTTTATTCATCATAAATCTAGTATTTTAACACCGTTTCTCCTGTACTGTATACCCACCTACGCACTCTCTATTAAATTATTAATTGCTAAACGGCCTTGCTACATATTCTCAAACATAATCTATTATAAGCTAACGATTGTCTCAGTGAAAAACTCGACAACTGCATGATCCGCCATATTGCTAAGCATATTTTACCGCCACGTGACGTCATAATGCCAATGATCAAAGATGAGTCGCGATGCAATCGATGGAAACAGTAGGCCTACCCTAATGTTAATCGCGTCATTTTACAAGGGTAGCAAATTAGGCCTGAGGCCTTTTTCCAATTTGGCCCTTGGCACAGACCGTGCGAATGATTTCGATCATTACTGCAGGAAGAAACCGAAGAACTCGGGGGAAACCTGCCTGATCGGACGGGAGACCGAATAGGCCTATCCCTCTCACTTAGGCTACAACGATAAAGTTCTTGCCCTGAGCTGGAATTGAACCCCTGTTGCATTGCTGAGAAGCCGCCTCTATGTTACCAATTTACCTCGGAAAACATGTACATTACTGTCGAAACAGCAAAAAATAATTATCAGTAGGTCTACCAGGCGCGCGTAGCGCGTTTCGATAGAATTGTCAACAAACACGTGTTGAACATAATCTTGACCTAATGGCAGGCATATGCCATGGTAATGACATGTAGGCCTACAATTTTTGCGAGTTAAATTGATAGCATTAGAGTACCTGGAATCCTTATTTATTTGAGAGTGTTACTGATGATTGTAAGATCTGATTTGTTCAAAGAACTTTGAAATTTAAAGTTTATGCCATGGACAGTTTTTTTTTGTATTTCAGAACATTTATGTGACAGTGTCACACAATTTGTGTTTTAAAAACTAAATTTGTTAATGAATTTGATTCTTCCATTTAAAATTCTTAAAAGAACCCAAATGTTTGACATTTTTTCCTCTTTTCGAATTTAAGCCCTGGGCTTAATTTCAGAAGAAATGTCATCACCAGACATGGTCTAATCGAGCCCAGGGCTTAAATAGCCTATAGATACGAGAATTCCCGGTAGGCCCTACACTGCCTACAGGCAGTGATGGATTAACTATGGGCAAATAAGGCTCGTGCCTTTGTGCCAGCCAAACATCCAGGCCACAAAATAATAAAGTAAATCCTTTTTTTTTGTAATTGATAATTACCAAACTTCATAAAATTTGCAGTCACAAAAGCATGCAAAGTCATAATCTTGCAAGGCAGTGAATGGGAATATGTAGGATACTTATATTTGTTTGTAATAAATTTTCTGCTGCTAAATTTAAAAGCCCACTCTTGTTGTAACTGAATAATATGTCCCAATTCTAGTCAACAAATTGTAATATTTTACAATATTCCAATTAATTGATGATACAAATTCATCTTAACACACCGAATTGGAAAATTTGGAAAAATTCTACTACATGTTTTTTAAAGCTTTACGTAAACCTTTTAAAATGTAACTTAGATTTTAAAATATTTTCGAACCCTCTGGACAAGTAAAATAAAATAGGATGTAATGGATAATTTACACAACAGATAGAACACTTAGTAGTAGTTAGAATACAGCTATGTTTTTTCTGGACCTGTCAAGTCAGCAAGAGTGTCATTGTCCCTTTAACTTATTTCCTTTTGTCAATGAGCCCAACACATCTGTATTTTCAGGCCACCTATCATAATGTGCCTTTGTCAATAAACAGATTTGAACCGTTGATTGTTTTCTAAGATGAAATACTCTTGGCTTTAGTTCCTTTATAAGGAACTGTCTCTGATCGGACTATATAGCTGCAATGTGAAAATAAGATGAATCTAAATATATAGAATGTAAAATAAACATGTGCAACTAGAAAACTCACTATTTAAAGTTTGATCCTTTAAATCACAACTACAGGTATGACTAATTCTAAAATTACGAACATACTGTTATGCTATTCAAAATCGCATTTCCCCTATTATTTATACTGGTAGACCTTAAAGGACCTAAGTCCGTAACTCAAAATCCTCCAAAATCGTCGACATCGAAAACACGAATTATTGGTCAATTTAAATCAACATTGCTGATGTAAACTTACCGGGAAAAGATGAGCTTCTGATATCCGATATTTGAGAAAAAAAATTTTTTTAACATTGGTACACGAATCGTGTACCATAATGCGCTTCAGCTCCAGTTGTATTGAGAGACTCGAGGGACGAGGCTAGACACATTGCAATAAGTCAGACGGAGTTAGTAGACTGGAATAACTAGACGCTCGACTTTTGCACATTATGGACGTTGCTGGCTTATTTCGCCAAACATAACTGATTTGAAATTGGAGTAAACACGGAAACCATTGAATGTAAATCAGTTTATATACATTCATATTACAGTATAATATGCGTTGCGAACCACTTTTATGAATTTCTAGGCTCCAAATGTTAGCGATTTAGCTCCTTTAATCCGACCAATAAAATATTTACCGAAACACTTTCACTAATTTTAAACTTTTCAGTAATTCAAAATATAATTTAATTTAATCTGTGATTATCTAGTATGCTGTATATAATGGTTAACTTCAGTTACAGACTATGGTTGAATTTTATTCCAATGATTCGCTTGCGCGCGCGGGTCTTTAGCAGCTAACCGAAGGGCCGGAGAAAACCACCGAGGTTGGACAGGCGCCCCTACTCCTTGTCACGTACACCGGGGATTCGAAACCCCGCCAGTTGACTCAATGACAGACTTAATGATACAGCGCGCACGTGCTAAACATTTGGCCATCCAACGCCCTAACTTCAGTTTTTATATGGCAGATAATTCCGTAATAGTACACAGTATAAATTAAATTTATCAGTATAGATCACAAAAATAAAAGTAACTCTGAACACAGATTAGACCTAATGTCATGGATATCTAGAGCACACTTCAGACTTATAATAATTTAATATATTCTTGTGGGGTGGTGTAAAATGGACCTTTGCAGAGCATCAGCTTGTCCTATAAAGGCCGTTAAAACACTACTTGACACCTTGGGCCTGTTTCCCGAAATTGTAACTAAGATGAAATCCAAATTTCAGTAATTTGATTGGATAATATTAGTTCGTGACTGCGAATAACCTGATTCGCAATAGTTGTTTCAGATTGAATTCGGAAAAATAATCTGATTTCATTCAAGTTTAAATAACTCTATTGCAATCATACCTGTAGCCATCTTGAAAGAGTGGTCTTTAATAAACAAGAAAAAGATAATATACTCTTGGTTTTTATTGTTCATAATATGACGTTACCTTTATTAATCATTTAACCTTTTAAAGATGAAATTCGACTAATATACAATAACTACCGAATAATAGACAGATCATGCTAGGTGTTTTATATTTAAAAAAATAGGGAGCATACAACTATAAAATGGTTATGCGGTTTTAAATAATCACTTTGCGCAATGCGCTTCAAACGCATGTTTCTGGCAGGTGTGAATCAACTCGAACCATATTCAGATTAGAATAAAAAAAAATAATTAACAAAATTGCGAGTAAGAAGCGAGTAGCAGGAATTTTACATAGTCGATGGCTTTTTTCTCTATTTGTCAACGTCTCGTTTGGCAGACAAACAAACTCCTCACAGGAAAGGCACTCTAGTCTACTACCGCGACCCAAATACTCCAACCTGGCTATGAAGGAAATCTTCCCCTTACCACGGCATTGCGCGCCTACTCGTATTTCAAATTCCAACTGTCTGGGGGTTATTTGAAGAACACACCAACATGTACACGGTTTGTCCCATCCCAACGACCAGCCACTATACCTTGTCAGTCATCTGTCCTGAACAGAGACACCCTAAGATTAAGCAAACCAGCGCCCCAGTTACCAGGCCAACACGGCTCCTCCAATACCAGGCCAATACTTGAAATCACAAATTGATTGAATGCATGATTACAATAAATCTTTATTTTCTGACCCAAAATAAATTCTTTAATCCCATTTTTTTGAGACATACACTGACATATCAAGATATGAAATAAATCATCTATTGTACACGAATAGAAGATGATGCACCTCATGGTGTTTGACAGGTTGCATCAGCCGGGAAGACACACGCGTTTGCTGTGACATCATAATTTAATCCAGAGGTACAAGGCATAGAAAACATAGTTGCGCCTACGCATGCTATGTATTTAGTACAATCAGTACAGTCCGGGTGATTCCCTGTTGCTCTCCCAGCGCAGGAACTGATACACAGTGGGTTAGCACCTGACGGAGAGGTGGGGCTTGTGGGTGAGGTAGCACCGGTATAGGGTGTCGTTATACAAATTACATTCTGAATATAATCACACTGCCCTTTCAGTGAATTAAAATAAAGTCCAGATGAACAATCTAAAATAAAGGTATTGTTTTGAGAACATTTGATGAATTTTGTGCAATCGGAACAGTGAGCGAAGAGTCCATATGGTTTACCAACACATGATGGAGTACACTCATTGTATATATGGGATGGGCTGGTTTGACTTGTTAGACTGGTAGCTGAAGTGGGTGATGTTTGTGACGTAACGGATGTTACTGATGTAAGACTTATCAGAGAAGTTTGGCTTGTGGCCGAAGTTGGTGAGGTTACAGATGTTGGACTTGTAACGGAGGTGGGTGAAGTTACAGAAGTAGCTGATGTTGGGTGGGTGACTGAAGTTGGTGAGGTTATTGATGTTTGACTGGTAACCGAAGTTGGTGAGGTTACTGATGTTGGACTGGTAACAGAAGATGGCGAGGTTATGGAGGTCGGACTGGTTACTGATGTCGGCGAGGTTACTGACATTGGACTGGTAACAGACGTTCGTGAGGTGACTGATGTCGGGCTAGTTACTGAAGTTGGGGAGGTTATTGAAGTCGGCGAGGTTACTGATGTTGGACTGGTTACTGATGTCGGTGAGGTTACTGATGTTGGACTTGTAACAGAAGTCGGTGATGTAACTGATGTTGGACTGGTCACAGAAGTTGGTGAAGTGACTGACGTTTGACTGGTAACAGAAGTCGGTGAGGTTACTGATGTCGGACTGGTAACGGAAGTTTGGGAGGTGACTGATGTTGGACTGGTCACAGAAGTCGGGGAGGTAACTGATGTTGGACTAGTAACAGATGTTGGTGAAGTTACTGATGTTGGACTGGTTACTGACGTGGGTGAGGTTACTGACGTTGGACTGGTAACCGACGTTGGCGAGGTTACTGATGTCGGTGAGGTAACTGATGTTGGACTTGTCACAGACGTTGGTGAGGTAACTGATGTTGGACTTGTCACAGACGTTGGTGAGGTAACTGATGTTGGACTGGTCACAGACGTTGGTGAAGTGACTGATGTCGGTGAGGTTACCGATGTTGGACTGGTAACAGAAGTCGGTGAGGTTACTGATGTCGGACTGCTAACAGAAGTCGGTGAGGTTACTGATGTCGGACTGGTAACGGAAGTTTGGGAGGTGACTGATGTTGGACTAGTAACAGATGTTGGTGAAGTTACTGATGTTGGACTGGTTACTGACGTGGGTGAGGTTACTGACGTTGGACTGGTAACCGACGTTGGCGAGGTTACTGATGTCGGTGAGGTAACTGATGTTGGACTTGTCACAGACGTTGGTGAAGTGACTGATGTTGGACTGGTTACTGATGTCGGTGAGGTTACCGATGTTGGACTGGTAACAGAAGTCGGTGAGGTAACTGATGTTGGACTGGTCACAGAAGTTGGTGAAGTGACTGATGTTGGACTGGTAACAGAAGTCGGCGAGGTTACTGATGTCGGACTGGTCACAGACGTTGGTGAGGTTATTGATGTGGGGCTGGTTACGGAAGTCGGGGAGGTTATTGATGTGGGGCTGGTTACGGAAGTCGGGGAGGTTACTGATGTTTGACTGGTCACAGAAGTCGGGGAGGTAACTGATGATGGACTGGTAACAGATGTTGGTGAAGTTACTGACGTTGGACTAGTAACCGACGTTGGTGAGGTTACTGATGTCGGTGAGGTAACTGACGTTGGACTGGTCACAGAAGTTGGTGAAGTGACTGATGTTGGACTGGTAACAGAAGTCGGTGAGGTTACTGATGTCGGACTGGTCACAGACGTTGGTGAGGTTATTGATGTGGGGCTGGTTACGGAAGTCGGTGAGGTTATTGATGTGGGGCTGGTTACGGAAGTCGGGGAGGTTACTGATGTTGGACTGGTTACTGATGTCGGTGAGGTTACTGATGTTGGACTGGTCACAGAAGTCGGGGAGGTGACTGATGTTGGACTGGTAACAGATGTTGGTGAAGTTACTGATGTTGGACTGGTTACTGACGTTGGTGAGGTTACTGACGTTGGTGAGGTTACTGACGTTGGACTAGTAACCGACGTTGGTGAGGTTACTGATGTCGGTGAGGTAACTGATGTTGGACTGGTTACTGACGTTGGTGAGGTTACTGACGTTGGACTAGTAACCGACGTTGGTGAGGTGACTGATGTCGGTGAGGTAACTGACGTTGGACTGGTCACAGAAGTTGGTGAAGTGACTGATGTTGGACTGGTAACAGAAGTCGGTGAGGTTACTGATGTCGGACTGGTCACAGACGTTGGTGAGGTTATTGATGTGGCGCTGGTTACGGAAGTCGGGGAGGTTATTGATGTGGGGCTGGTTACGGAAGTCGGGGAGGTTACTGATGTTGGACTGGTTACTGATGTCGGTGAGGTTACTGATGTTGGACTGGTCACAGAAGTCGGGGAGGTAACTGATGTTGGACTGGTAACAGATGTTGGTGAAGTTACTGATGTTGGACTGGTTACTGACGTTGGTGAGGTTACTGACGTTGGACTAGTAACCGACGTTGGTGAGGTTACTGATGTCGGTGAGGTAACTGATGTTGGACTGGTCACAGACGTTGGTGAAGTTACTGATGTCGGACTGGTAACGGAAGTTGGCGAGGTGACTGATGTTGGACTGGTCACAGAAGTCGGTGAGGTTACTGATGTCGGACTGGTAACGGAAGTTGGTGAGGTGACTGATGTTGGACTGGTCACAGAAGTCGGGGAGGTAACTGATGTTGGACTAGTAACAGATGTTGGTGAAGTTACTGATGTTGGACTGGTTACTGACGTCGGTGAGGTTACTGACGTTGGACTGGTGACCGACGTTGGACTTGTCACAGACGTTGGTGAGGTTATTGATGTTGGACTGGTTATTGAAGTCGGGGATGTTACTGATGTTGGACTGGTCACAGAAGTCGGGGAGGTAACTGATGTTGGGCTGGTAACAGATGTTGGTGAAGTTACTGATGTTGGACTGGTTACTGACGTTGGTGAGGTTACTGACGTTGGACTAGTAACCGACGTTGGTGAAGTTACTGATGTCGGTGAGGTAACTGATGTTGGACTTGTCACAGACGTTGGTGAAGTTATTGATGTTGGACTGGTTACTGAAGTCGGGGAGGTTATTGATGTTGGACTAGTAACAGATGTTGGTGAAGTTACTGATGTTGGACTAGTAACAGATGTTGGTGAAGTTACTGATGTTGGACTGGTTACTGACGTTGGTGAAGTTACTGATGTTGGACTGGTTACTGACGTCGGTGAGGTTACTGATGTCGGTGAGGTAACTGATGTTGGACTTGTCACAGACGTTGGTGAGGTTATTGATGTTGGACTGGTTACTGAAGTCGGGGAGGTTATTGATGTTGGACTAGTAACAGATGTTGGTGAAGTTACTGATGTTGGACTAGTAACAGATGTTGGTGAAGTTACTGATGTTGGACTGGTTACTGACGTTGGTGAAGTTACTGATGTTGGACTGGTTACAGATGTCGGTGAGGTAACTGATGTTGGACTTGTCACAGACGTTGGTGAGGTAACTGATGTTGGACTGGTCACAGACGTTGGTGAAGTGGCTGATGTCGGACTGGTTACTGATGTCGGTGAGGTTACCGATGTTGGACTGGTAACAGAAGTCGGTGAGGTAACTGATGTTGGACTGGTCACAGAAGTCGGTGAGGTTACTGATGTCGGACTGGTAACAGAAGTCGGTGAGGTCACGGATGTCGGACTGGTAACGGAAGTTGGCGAGGTGACTGATGTCGGACTGGTAACGGAAGTTGGCGAGGTGACTGATGTTGGACTGGTCACAGAAGTCGGGGAGGTAAATGATGTTGGACTGGTTACTGACGTTGGTGAAGTTACTGACGTTGGTGAAGTTACTGACGTCGGTGAGGTTACTGATGTTGGACTGGTTACTGACGTCGGTGAGGTTACTGATGTCGGTGAGGTTACTGATGTTGGACTTGTCACAGACGTTGGTGAGGTTATTGATGTGGGGCTGGTTACGGAAGTCGGGGAGGTTATTGATGTTGGACTGGTAACAGAAGTTGGTGAGGTTACTGATGTTGGACTGGTTACTGATGTCGGTGAGGTACCTGATGTTGGACTGGTCACCGAAGTTGGTGAAGTGACTGATGTTTGACTGGTAACAGAAGTCGGTGAGGTTACTGATGTCGGACTGGTTACGGAAGTCGGGGAGGTTATTGATGTTGGACTGGTAACAGAAGTCGGTGATGTTACTGATGTTGGACTGGTTACTGATGTCGGTGAGGTTAGTGATGTTGGACTGGTCACAGACGTCGGTGAAGTTACTGATGTTGGACTGGTTTCTGACGTTGGTGAGGTTACTGACGTTGGACTAGTAACCGACGTTGGTGAGGTTACTGATGTCGGTGAGGTAACTGATGTTGGACTGGTCACAGACGTTGGTGAAGTGACGGATGTTGGACTGGTCACAGAAGTTGGTGAAGTGGCTGAAGTTTGACTGGTAACAGAAGTTGGTGAAGTGGCTGAAGTTTGACTGGTAACAGAAGTCGGTGAGGTTACTGATGTCGGACTGGTAACAGAAGTCGGGGAGGTAACTGATGTTGGACTAGTAACAGATGTTGGTGAAGTAACTGATGTTGGACTGGTTACTGACGTCGGTGAGGTTACTGACGTTGGACTGGTAACCGACGTTGGCGAGGTTACTGATGTCGGTGAGGTAACTGATGTTGGACTGGTTACTGATGTCGGTGAGGTAACTGACGTTGGACTGGTCACAGAAGTTGGTGAAGTGACTGATGTTGGACTGGTAACAGAAGTCGGTGAGGTTACTGATGTTGGACTGGTTACTGACGTTGGACTATTAACCGACGTTGGTGAGGTTACTGATGTCGGTGAGGTAACTGATGTTGGACTTGTCACAGACGTTGGTGAGGTCATTGATGTTGGACTGGTTACTGAAGTCGGGGAGGTTACTGATGTCGGACTGGTAACGGAAGTTGGCGAGGTGACTGATGTTCGACTGGTCACAGAAGTTGGTGAAGTTACTGATGTTGGACTGGTTACTGACGTTGGTGAAGTTACTGATGTTGGACTGGTTACTGACGTCGGTGAGGTTACTGATGTCGGTGAGGTAACTGATGTTGGACTTGTCACAGACGTTGGTGAGGTAACTGATGTTGGACTGGTCACAGACGTTGGTGAAGTGGCTGATGTTGGACTGGTTACTGATGTCGGTGAGGTTACCGATGTTGGACTGGTAACAGAAGTCGGTGAGGTAACTGATGTTGGACTGGTCACAGAAGTCGGTGAGGTTACTGATGTCGGACTGGTAACAGAAGTCGGTGAGGTTACTGATGTCGGACTGGTAACGGAAGTTGGCGAGGTGACTGATGTTGGACTGGTCACAGAAGTCGGGGAGGTAAATGATGTTGGACTGGTTACTGACGTTGGTGAAGTTACTGATGTTTGACTGGTTACTGACGTCGGTGAGGTTACTGATGTTGGACTGGTTACTGACGTCGGTGAGGTTACTGATGTCGGTGAGGTTACTGACGTCGGTGAGGTTACTGATGTCGGTGAGGTAACTGATGTTGGACTTGTCACAGACGTTGGTGAGGTTATTGATGTGGGGCTGGTTACGGAAGTCGGGGAGGTTATTGATGTTGGACTGGTAACAGAAGTTGGTGAGGTTACTGATGTTGGACTGGTTATTGATGTCGGTGAGGTACCTGATGTTGGACTGGTCACCGAAGTTGGTGAAGTGACTGATGTTTGACTGGTAACAGAAGTCGGTGAGGTTACTGATGTCGGACTGGTTACGGAAGTCGGGGAGGTTACTGATGTCGGACTGGTCACAGACGTTGGTGAGGTTATTGATGTGGGGCTGGTTACGGAAGTCGGGGAGGTTATTGATGTAGGGCTGGTTACGGAAGTCGGGGAGGTTACTGATGTTGGACTGGTTACTGATGTCGGTGAGGTTACTGATGTTGGACTGGTCACAGAAGTCGGGGAGGTAACTGATGTTGGACTGGTAACAGATGTTGGTGAAGTTACTGATGTTTGACTGGTTACTGACGTTGGTGAGGTTACTGACGTTGGACTAGTAACCGACGTTGGTGAGGTTACTGATGTCGGTGAGGTAACTGATGTTGGACTGGTCACAGACGTTGGTGAAGTTACTGATGTTGGACTGGTTACTGATGTCGGTGAGGTTACTGATGTTGGACTGGTAACAGAAGTCGGTGAGGTAACTGATGTTGGACTGGTCACAGAAGTTGGTGAAGTGACTGATGTTTGACTGGTAACAGAAGTCGGTGAGGTGACTGATGTCGGACTGGTAACGGAAGTTGGCGAGGTGACTGATGTTCGACTGGTCACAGAAGTTGGTGAGGTTACTGATGTCGGACTGGTAACGGAAGTTGGCGAGGTGACTGATGTTGGACTGGTCACAGAAGTCGGGGAGGTAACTGATGTTGGACTAGTAACAGATGTTGGTGAAGTTACTGATGTTGGACTGGTTACTGACGTCAGTGAGGTTAATGACGTTGGACTGGTGACCGACGTTGGCGAGGTTACTGATGTCGGTGAGGTAACTGATGTTGGACTTGTCACAGACGTTGGTGAGGTTATTGATGTTGGACTGGTTACTGAAGTCGGGGAGGTTACTGATGTTGGACTGGTCACAGAAGTCGGGGAGGTAACTGATGTTGGACTGGTAACAGATGTTGGTGAAGTTACTGATGTTGGACTGGTTACTGACGTTGGTGAGGTTACTGACGTTGGACTAGTAACTGACGTTGGTGAGGTTACTGATGTGGGTGAGGTAACTGATGTTGGACTTGTCACAGACGTTGGTGAGGTTATTGATGTTGGACTGGTTACTGAAGTCGGGGAGGTTATTGATGTTGGACTGGTAACAGAAGTTGGTGAGGTTACTGATGTTGGGCTGGTTACAGAAGTTGGGCTGGTTACAGATGTTGGTGAGGTAACGGATGTCGGACTAGTTACAGACGTTGGTGATGTTGGGCTGGTAGTTTGAGCTGTTGTACCACAATATGCTGATGCTGTGTAAGTACAAATACCTTCTGTACTATCAAACGCTTGACCAGAAGGACATGTATTTTCATAAGCCACCGTTGCCAAACATGTTATATATTTAAAACAACTGGAACAATCTGGATAATTTCCTGGTAACGTTGAAAGCAAGGAACATGCACTTGCATAAATACAGGTAGCGAAGGGATTTGGTGTTGTCTGGGCACTAGTAGCTGATACCGCACTGGTTGGGCTAGTGACACTGGTGGGTGCTGTATTAGTAGTTGAAGTTATTCCACACACAGATTGAGCATACCAATTACACTGACTTGTGAGTGTATCGTATACCAAACCTGTGACACAGTTCATCTGGAACGTAGCTCCATTGGAACACACAATATATTTTGTACAATCACCACAATCGGCGTACGTTCCATCAGCTACGCTTGTACAGCTGGATACACAGATACCTTCACAGGGCCATAGAACCAACTGCAAAACCACTAGAAATCCTAAAAGTGTGTCCATACTGAATTTGACTTGCGTGTTCATCTTCAGCTTTAGAAATGACGTTGAACATAATTTGAATTTACTTATATACCAACATTTAAAGACTAGGGGCTGAAGATATATAAGATAATACATAATGACGACGGTTAAAAGTAATATAATTCAATAAGGGTTTAATTGGTTTGTAACAGGGATATCAGATAATGTTAAACATTTATCACTGCCTTCCTTGGGCTAAAAGGTTTGTGAAATAATATATAATGTAGTTTCGTAACAAGGAGGTGCATTGGCCAGAACTAAACGCTCAACCAACCCCGATTCATTAGCGAATACGAGGAAATTGTACACATTTTTTATGTTATTTCGTTGTGCCGTGTATATTTTTCAACTGGGAATGTAACAAACTATTTTCAATACTATGGTAAGACGACCACTTTCTAAAGTTATTTTGCGTTTATTTTATAATGTGTAAGGCATTGGTTGGTTCGGGTGTTCAGGGGACGTAGCACTGCACTATCCGTATAATCCGTATATACATAGTAAATATAAATTGACTTTAGAAAGACTTTAAACCCCCCCTCCATTCATTTCTGAGGCTGAAAGGAAAATTATGATTTGTCATAGTCACTCAAATTCCACGGAATATCTGGGTTCATGTAAAGATTGGTAGCGCTTGTATATTATTCCTTGATGATCGAAAGAGAGTAGGGGGAGGGGCATATAGAAAATAAAAAGTGCTGTTGGATATTCGAAAACTGATCGACCTGGTGATGATCATTGGGTTTGACTATTCAGTATTCACAAAAATCACCCTTTCCTCCGTTGACAGGGCCTCAATTGCCTGCACGTGCACAGTTTAATACAGTATTATATAACTAAATAAATATTTGACTGAAAATAGTGTAGAAACGATCGTGCATGACCTAGTTTACTCGCCGTGTATGTTTATAACATTAAATTTTAGTTCGTGGTAGTTTAGCTCACAACTTCACAAGAACTCGTATATATTTCCCAGTGTTCGTTTTAATAACTATATTATTATATCGACAAAAATAATCCGCGGTTTGAAACATCAATAGAATACCCACGGCAACGTCTTGTCGTTATAAAAACGAATACTGGAAAATATGTACGAGTTGGGCCTGTGCCCCGGATCCAATTGGGTCCTAGTGACGCCTCTGGTCTCGAAATGATCTAGTGTACGTTAAAGCCATCTATGTCGCACTCTCTCCCCCTCTCTCTCTCTACCCTACACCACCTGTCAATGTAGATGACCCCCTGGTTAGAGAATGCTATATATCAGTTATATATATATATATAGCTGCCATTACTATACAAATTCTTTGCGGAAAAGAACAGCGGCGGCGCCAGCCGGTGCAGGGTGGGGGGGAAACCAATGGGGGTCCGGGGGCTTTGCCCCCCAAATGTTTTTTTTTAGCAACGCCTTTTTTGCTTAGGGAAACGCCCTTCTCCAGCTATTGGACACACCCGTTTTAGGTCGAGAAAAGCCCTTTCTAACATGTGATGTTGCACTTTAATATAATATAATGCACAAAAAAAGGATCCTACACCCCCCCCCCATAAATTTTATGTCATTTTTAGCAAAATTGGGATGGCCATGATTTTCAAAAGTGGGGGGGTAACTACCCCATACCCCCCCCCCCCCCGTGGCTCCGGCACTGGAAAAGAATATTTCTTATACCACGTCCGATTAACTCCAAAAGAAACCGCAACATACTATTGACTATTAGGTCAGATAAAAGGGAGTCAAAGATCGAACTTAAAGCTATTCATTTTATTGAATCCTGATAATGAGAATTCTCAAACGTATATAATATTTCCAATTTTTCAAAACAATTTTCTGTTCAACACAGAATTTTGTATGTATATACTTATCTCGATATATGACGAAAAAATGTATAAGTAACCAAGCGCAAATCAGATAGCGGTCACGAATATTTTGTGCTTATCAAATCCCTCTGTATGGCTGCCCCTGGCTTTAGGCCTACGTAACCAGGTAGATTACAGTAATTGGACTTACATCTACGCATTCTACGGCCGATACAGCCCGAGGTAACATTCATTCTATTAGGGATGAGGTTAAAGATAAACACGTGCAAACGTATAATATAGTCTGTGTAAGATAAACATCTGCTATAACAGTTTACATAAATATAGAAAATTGCGAAAAAAATAAATATTGAAAATTTCAGTCAAATAACTTTATTCTGAACGAAATAAATTATGAATGTTTGGGTTTTGACAATAAATGGTGTAGTCTCATTTGTCAAAGCACTATATCCCTAAGATAATAAACAAAGTCTGGCTGTGTTATGAAAATAAGCAAGAAAAGTACCTTCAATAGGTAGTATATGCTGTTACAAAATGCATCTTTAATAATAATTCTAAATTTAAATTAGTCTGTTTAATTTCAACCCTAATAATGTGTAAAATAAACAATCCAACAATTTTTTGATCATTTTGGTTAAACTATTTTTATTTACATGCATTTAAATTTGTTCAAAATATCTAAAAAAAATAAATTTAAAATGAATAGTTTGCCTGATAATTAATGAAATAAATACCATCTTGACATAATGCTAAAATTTATGTTTATAGATGAGTTTTAATTCAACCAACCACTAAAATAATCAATATAGTATCAAATTATAATCAACAACAAGCAAGATACACCCATATTTTTGCAAGAAATGGACAGAGAACACCCTAAAAGATAAGTCGCCAAACAACGAAACAATAAGCCCGCAGTTATTCAGCAGTCAAACAAGGGTTTCCACATAATTTTTGTTTTTTCAGTTTAATGAAAACATTTACAAAACACTAGAATCTGATAACAAAACCCATCCCATTAATTAATTTAAAGAAATCATTAGAATTTGTTTTCATTGTTTGTCTCATGACCATAAACACTGTTTAATTTATATCAACTTTACCCTCTAGCGAGTCAACAAGATTTCTCAAGTAATCAAAAGATATAACCCTGACAGTAATTATCAGGAAACCTTAAATTTATAAAACTAACACATATTTATAGTCAATCGGATATTGCCTTTAGCCTCTACGGCTCTAGAGCTATCACAAGATTTGGGCAGTAATTTTTGTTGAAAATCAGTAGGTATCTTGGTCTCATGACAGTAAACACTGCGTATTAAATCAAAATCAATCGTATATTAACTTTGTCCCCTCTAGAGCTTGTAGATGCCGACCCGACGAACGGACAGAAGCAACGGCTCGTCCACCTTCAATGTGGCTGTAGAAAAGCAATTTTTTTGTATATACACTAACGGGCCATATTCCAGGATATTACGGCCCGACATGCGTCTATATCAAAAGGAACTTGGGTCTTAGCCACACAAACAAACATATATCTCAAGTTTCATCAAAATTGTAAACTTGATTGGTTCCAGTTCCACAAGATTAAAATGTTGCATAATCCATGAAGGTACGGTTTGATTGGCGCGAATTGTAACAGGCTGATAATGATAGTTTTGATGAACTGCGAGGTGTCGCGTCGAGAATTACACACTTAAAAGAAACATGTGCAATTTCGTTAATTTTAAAATTAGACATCGTACAGTAAGTAAATATGCAATAATTTAATAATTGACATGAAAAAATGAATATAAACATTATGCAGTTTATATACTAGCAGATTAATGGGCTGCAGCCCCCCCCCCATTAATCCGCTGGTATATATCCCGTGAGCCCGTTTACGTGATCTATCCCGTTCACGAGCAATGAACAGCCCCCCCCCCCCCCCCCCCAAATATCACTATCGTTCCGACGGGCCTGATTTCGGGACTAACATAGAGTTCAATATTATTTCATTAACTCGCTTGCGCGAAGGGGTGTTTAACAGTCAGTTGAAACCGGGGGACCCGAGAAAACCCACCTTATTGTTTGACAGACGACCCCAAACCGTGTCACTGTTAAGCGGTAAGAGAGAGATGGGTCATTTTGGGAATAAAATATAGTATATCGTCACACTTGGTTTTTCTTATTCTAAGTTTGTCGCCTTCGAAACCAACTGCACAGCCAAGAAGGTGATTAAACTGAGTAGCAATCTAAAATCTATTTATCGGTTGTAAAGCGAGTTAACTTGGTAAACATTTCAAATTTCTGCAAAATGTCGAATATTCGTTGCAGCAATTATACTAATGACGTGCTGTTATTTGACAATATTAGGTTGTTATATGATCACATTGGGTAGTATTTGGTATTTTTGGGGGTATAGGGAGGTAAATGCATGGAACAGCCAGGCATCGGTATGGCATTTGAAGTACATTTCCCGCGATATATATAACACTCTATTTTTGAGAAAAATCAAATGATATGCCTATTTTGCATCATTATCTTGTAGTATTGGGTATACGTAGTATGTGGTGATATTGAAGTGGTACTGGGTAGTATTGGGTAAATCCTCCCATAGAAACTCAGTTGTATTTGTAATGATCTCAATTTATTTTGCATATGTGCACAGGCCTCCAGAGTGCATACCAGTATATTATTAATTCATCTCCAACAGCACTGAGAGAACCAAAATTAGGAAATCAAGCTTTTCTTTTCAGATGATTTATTTAAAAAAATATAATTATAATAGGGCCTACAGAAATAAATAAATATCATTAACAATAATGAAATCATAAATTAAACTGTTTGATAGCTTCAAAATGATGTATTGTTTTATTAACTAGGCCTACATGTACAAATTACTACAGTACATGCCTAGTTATTTTAACTGTTTTAAAGGCAAGCTCTTAACCAGACAACACCCATAATGAAGAATCACTTAGTGGGTTATTTGCATAAAAGCTGTATTTGTGTTATTACCATACTCACATATCAATCACCCATTCTCACAATAAAAAATTACATCTATATAAATATAATCTTGATATGACTGTAGGCTGAGTTGTTATTCCTGTAGTTTAAGCAAGATGTTATTTCCATAAAAGGAATATTACACCCATATGTCCCCTTATAAAGCATCTAAATCAAACTTCTAGTTAACACTCTGTATATGTATTGATTTAATAAAACTATACACAACAAAAATTGAGATTCCATCTTTATTGACTAAATAGTTGAAAGATTGTTGAAAAGGCACGGTGACTGAAACTTGGCAGTTTCCCCTGATGCATTGAATAACTTTTGTTCCAAGAGCATTCACAAGATTTTACAAGGGCTATAACTCCAGAAGGACACTGTTGAAATGCAACAGAATTTATTAACTAATACAACCCACATAGTAAACTGTGTGACATATATAAATGTCTGTCTTCATTAGCCCAGCTAGAGCAGAACAAAAGGGTGTTAAATTAAACCCCTTTCATTTTATATTTCTAAGCCATATAACTAACAAAGTTATAATACTGCTGACTTTTACTTGGCTGATTATGCTAGGAATTTAGTTATTAAAATAAAAACGTAAAATGAGATCAATAATGAAACAGTTGCAGTAAGTTAATTTAAGAACTGGGAAGAAGTTGGAGAGTAATCCCGCAGCTATCCTGTGATTTTATATTTTTATCTATGTAAATTTCTGGTAATCAGCTAAGAGCAGCCTTATAATCCTCTATGATGTCATCAACTGTATTGAAAGCTTCTTCAAATAGATCCTGTAATAGAAAAAATCCAGGTGTGTAAACATATGCATACATTGCTTATATCTTAACATATCCACAAACATTTACACGTTATCCTTCTAATTTACAGACATTTTTTTAAATCTGAAAGATCACTCGATTTTGATTAGGCAACTGCTACATGTACTTCTCCCACTGAATTTACTTTACTGATAGATGTACCACCTCAAAAAAAAGTTTCATGTTCATTTACGGTAACACAAAAGCCCACTGAATGGTCTTTTAAAGTGAGAATTTCATATTTTCTAAAAAAAAGTCAAAACATAATTATTTCTGTCTTTTGCTCATTAGGTTGTCAACTAACTATTATACGATTATAGGGGTCATTCTCACACTTTCCTATTCTTCACCAGGAATTGCTATCTTCAAACGTTTGAATTTGAAGTTGAAAATGATATTTTTTGTCAATTTCTCAAATGGCAATAATGAATAATAGGATTAATAGGATTATTCTTTAACAAGGTAACTGTTTATAGATACCATCTATTTTAGGGCTTTATTTAAATACATATTAAAAATATGAAATTGTAACTTTAAATGAAATCTGTTAAGTTAAATATATCTCAACCAATTTCTAAATGAATTTTTGTGAATTATATATATTTGACCCATGATAGAAAAATGAGTTGCAAGTTCAAACTTTTACAAAATGAACAAAAATGTAAAAATAGGCTAAAAATGTATTTTTATGATAAACACGAAACACAAAAGTTTAGATTTGAAAAATAAGGCAACTTTTGTCCATGCATTATTATTGTAAACAATGATTTGCGTTTTCCAACTCATTTTGTTGTGATGGGTCACATATTTTCCATTCAATGTACCTGAGTAGCACCATATCTCCAATACCAATGAAGATAGGCTTGATTATCATACATGAGTTTAGCTTTATATCGGACTGTTGACAAATACTCTACAATATTACTGTAATTAGCTGCTATTGTAATAGATGAAAAATTCTCCTTTCCTGGAACAATTTTCTGTTTAGCTTAAAAAAAAGAAGGGAAAATGTAAATTGTTGAAAGTTAACTCAATCAAGTCTTTAAAAAACATGATTTTGTAATTTTTTTAATTGCTGAATCAACCTTGTTAATGCAATCAATAGTTTATTCAATAAAATGCTGCCAGACAATGCAGTATTGGTGTCCGCAATCTTCCTTATGACTAACCAAATCTTTACATAGTACCGTATATTGGAGAAACAGACCACCAAACATGGGTGTTGATAATGTAGTCCCATATAAAATATGGATGTATAAAAAAAATAATAATGATGTTACATTATTCAATGAACTGTGTACCCCCTCTTCATAAGCTACTAAAGGACAGCTGCCTAGTCGTTGGGATGGGACGAAAAACCGAGGTCCTGTGTACACATTGGAGTGCACGAAAAAGATCCCTTGGCAGTTGGAATTCGATATAAGAGTAGGCTGTAGTGCCGCTGCCCAGGCAAAAATTCCCTCATAGCACACTGTATGGCGTATGCCCGTCTTCAATTAGCTCAGGTTAAGTGCATAACAGTAGGACGTTAAACCCAATTTCATTCATTCATTCATAAGCTACTATGAATCTGCTTAATTACCTGACCAAATGTCTAGAGGAAAGGGGTTCCACTTGACACAGTTGTAACTTGTTTTAATTCTCTGACTAAAGCCTTTCTGTAATACTTGATTAAACAATCCTGACTGATCCCCACGACCAATAGCCACACCTGACAAACAACCAAACTAAGAAAAGGTTAAGGGCCAAACCAGTTATTTAAAGGAGCTAAGTCTGTAACTCAATATCATCCAAAATCTTCAACAATGAAAACACGAATTATTTGTCAATTCAAAATAACATTGATGTTGTTATCTTAAAGTGAAAAGATGGGCCTCTGATATCTAATATTTAAGACAAAATAAAAAAAATTACCATTGGTACACGAATCGTATACCATGATGCCTTTCAGGCCCATTTTTAAGGAGGGACTTGAAGAAGGAGGCTAGACGGTGATGCATATTTTTATCTGGAGAAATAAAACATGTTGACTGGAACAACCAGATGCTTAAGATTTTTTAGATTTACTTTCGATTGAGACATCAGGCGTATTTCGTCGAACATAACTGGTTTGAAATGAGATTAAAGACGGAAATGATTGAATTAAAATCAGTTTATATACATTCATATTACATTATTTTATGCATTTGACCCATTTGTGTCAATTTCTAGGTCCCAAATATTAGCGATTAGCTCCTTTAAACACATCTTTGATTATTTGGCATTTCAAACCATGATTCAGTCATTCAGTGTTAATTTTACACTGTGTTGCAGTTATATATAAATATTCTGTTAAATTATATATGTTCAGTCTGCTAAAATGATTGTATAATAGAGCGAGAGAGAAATAGGGTTCATCATCCACTCGACACAAACTAGGCCATTTCGGGACTAACATATGGTTTATTTTAATTTTTCTAATAATTCGCTTGCGCGTAGGGGTCTTTAGCAGTGGAAGGAAACCAAAGGACCCGGAGAAAACCCACAAGGTTGGACATGCGACCCTACTCCCGGGAGTGCCACATACAACCGGGAATTCGAAACCACGCTAGTTGACTCAATGACAGGCTTTATGATACGCTGCGTGCACGCTAACATTTCAGCCATCCAACCGCCGATCATATAATAGACAAATCTACAACTAAAGCTACCGTATACAGGTTATATCAATAAAAAAAGACATGATTATTTTTAAACAATCTCGTAATATTTTGGTAAAAGATACTGGTTCTCCTTGTTTGTTGTGCTTAGTTAAATTCTGTAACGATAAACCAATGACATTCTCCCATGACACTTTGCTGAAAATAGTATTTTACATATGAATATATTTAAGCCATTTTCTGCTACTTTATCACAGGAAATGTTCATACTTGGAGATGCATAGGGTTGACATAGCTTACGATAGTCGGTTTACTATGACTTGAATGAAATCGGTCAGGGCATTCTTTATTATGACCTACAATATATCCGGCCCTCATCCATTCAATTGTTTTTCTGTAGTATTTTTATTCAGCACAGTGGCACATCTTTTGCCTGACAGTCCCAGCTTACCTTACATTGCCCAATACCGGTAAGTCCAGCTGGCCCCTGCATAGTGTGGACATGGCTTACTATATTCCTCAAACTAAAGTGGACATGGCATACATACCACACTCAAACCGTCAATTTACATTCAATTTTTCAACATTTCATCTAAAAGTGTATAAGATCTACTAAATGTATTAGTTTTCCTATAACCTGTAACTACATAGTGGGCTTAACAAATATGATTACAATAATAAAATGTATTTTACCTTTTGGCTTTATGATTTATATGTATAAACTTGGTAGAAGGCATTGGACAAGTTGATCTCAATAGCTCCCATGGTTCACTGCCGATAGTTAATCCACTACAAATAAAGATTAGAGTCATGTAGTAAAATCATCTATTTCCCTGTGAAATCTGTTCAAGGGAATTTGGGCATTTAATATATTTAGGACCTTACATCAATGAATTTTTCAGTCTGGTTCAGTTTGGACAAAACTATTGTAGAACAAATTATACTGCCACTGGGATGCACACACAAAACATTCTGCTAAAGTTTGACCAAAGAGGGGAGCAGTCTAAGGTAGATTCGATTCCAAGACATTCTTGAAAAGTATGACTAAAGAAGAGGTTGAGTCTTGGGAAGGTTCTAACCTAAGACAATCTGGTAAAATCTGACTAAAGAAAAGGAGCAGACCCATAGATTAATCATCAACCCATATTGCATAGCATTTATTTGACAGAACTTTCTTTATTAGTCCAAAGCAGAACGTTAAATGATCATGGTCCATGTTATACAGTTCTGCAGACTATTATTTTGATAGTTTTAATACCTTTGAGGTCTGAGAGTATCTGTTGGTAAAAACACGCCACACAAGTTTTCACTGGTCAGTTGATTGATGTTCTCCATAGAAACGATATTATCAGATGCCTGTTTCTGTAGACGATACAGTATCTCATCATTATATGTTAATATAATACCATCACTGTATCTATAATTGAAAATTTATTCATTTAAAACTTGGTTCGGGGGTTACAGCAATGTCCCTGTAGGCCTACAGAAGAAAGCATAAAACTTTAAATTGAGAATAAAGTAAGAATCCTAGAACTAGAAGAAGAGTCAGTCATAGTCAATTGCAATTGTGACATCCGAGTTATGTTCCACTGTGTTGTGACTACAAACTCATGTGAGTCATTTAATGATTGTTAATTAATTAATGAAACTAAAAAATATGGGATATTTATTTGTACATTTCATTAAATAACTCTAAAAGACATTCTCATTCTTTTCAAGATTTACCTTTGCAAGGCCGATAATGTTAACAAACTATTATAATGCTGTAGAGGACTTTCACCACTAGAAAATGGTGCGAAGGTACAAGATAACAGATAATTCATAGGATAATCATCTCGGATTACTTCACATAGTCTTGATCCTAATCCTAAAAAGATAAAAAAAAAAACACACTTTTATTTGATATCCTTTGCTAAGTGTGCACAACAACAGCTGTCAAAAAAGGATTATTGAAACATAGTCACAGTGTTTCCTTATTCTTTAAAGTAGCCAAGTCTCTAACTCAATATCATCCAAAATCTTTGACAACGAAAAAGCACGAATTATTTGTCAATTTAAATCAACATTGGTGTTGTGGTCTTACCGGGAAAAGATGGGCTTCTGATATCCAATATTTAAGGCAAAACAAAAAAATACCATATCGTGTACCATGCTTTTCAGGCCCATTTTTAACAAGGGACTTGAAGAACGAGGCTAGGCGGTGACGCATATTCTTACCTGGAGGGCATAAATAATATGTAGATTGGAATAACCAGACACTAGAGATTGACGTTCGTTTGAGGCTTTAGGCGTATTTCGATTAGAAATTAGAGTAAAGACGGAAATGATTGAATGCGTTGTGACCAATTTGTGTCAATTTCTAGGTCCCAAATATTAGTGATTTAGCTGCTTTAATCAGACTGTGACTGTTGTTGTCGTTTCAACCATTTTCCTTTGTCATTTTCCCTGACAACAAATTCCCCCCAAAATTGTCATTGATAACTTCTATTTACCTGATCCAGTACCTCCACTTAAACTGTGCATTAAAACAACACCACAATAACTGTCACATCTTAAATACAAGAGACAAAATATATATTCAGTACCAATAGTTGTTATTGTTCATGTGTCTTTCGTTACATAAAATCAATCCCAATGTTACCATTTCTAACCAATTTCAAATCAGTGCAGAAAGTAGGATGGTAAAAAAAAACAATTTCCTTTCATTTTCATAATCTAGTAATTTAATCGATTTCAGAGATAATGGTTGAAGTAATTTCAGAAAATTAAAGCTGACAAAATTTAAAAACTTATGGTGAATCTAAAAAGTATGTGATTCGTCCTATATCAAATCCAGTTCCATCAACCAGGCTATGCATTTAAATGAATCACAAATTTAATTGCTTGAGATGAATTTTGGTCAAGCCATTAATAAAAATTTAACGCATTTACATGAATGTGAAATTTTAAACTCGAAAATAATATTCCTAGAAATTACCGTAAAATTCCTGAACATTTTATGCATTTCTTTTGTCAAGTACAATTATTTACCTTTCAATTTCTTTTCTCAAAGCTTCAGTTGTATCTTCTACAAGATTATTTTCTGTCTCAGACTTTAATCCATAATAACCTGTCAAGCAATTGATTATCAATGACGCCAAAACAATTCAATTTTGAGTTTTTCAAGGTCTTGACATAAAACTCATTATAGTCAAGTGATTGTGAATGAGCCCAAAACAATTCAATTTTTAGTTATTTGAGGTTTTGGTTAAAAATATAGCCGCTTGATTCTAGTGATCTATATTTTGTTTAAAATCTCTAAACTTTTAACTGAAATTATGATGTCCCTTTTTTGACTTCTTAGTTGTACATAATATTTCATTTTCAAGCCAATTTTAACATTTAAAAATGACCGAAACACATTTAAAATAAAGACTTTACCTAAAGCCCAGTTGGTCCCCCGTCCTCTCTTGCCATATATTATATTCTTCTCTCTGTAAATAAACATCAAAATACAAAGGAAATGCATATTCCAATTTTTATATTGACATTAAATTAGGTACAGTACATGACATAACTAACATATCATGATTTTTTCAAACCATACTTCTACATGTATGTTTAACATTGTAAGTCATGAGTGCTAAGTAAAATATTTCGTTATCTGGTCAATTGCTCAGTTTGATTTGAGTAGGCCTTCAGCTCAAGATATATCACAGTAAAAAATTTACTGTAAGTGGCTATGTTATTCATTGTTATTGTATATTAAAAGATGCTATCAACAATAACATAGGGTCGAAGATGTATGTTAGAAGATCTTCAGAAAGATCTCAATTAATTTAATTTTCTTTGACAACAAAAGCTGGAATGAAATTCATTTTGAAGATGCTTACCGTACTTGTGATAAAGATTTTCGAAGTTTATGAACAACTTTTGGTTCACTATCAACATGAACTGATCTCAATTTTCCACTGTTATCAATGTAAGTTAAACTGAAATTCATAGTACCAGTAGTAGTAACATGTATTAAAGAGCTGAATTTGCTTATATTTGAGACCTAGAAATTGACACAAATCGGTCGCTACACATATAATAATTATAAAGTGATTCACATTCAATCATTTAGTTTTTACTCTAATTTCAATCGAATGGAAATCTTTTCCATCTGGATATTCCAGTCTTCACCGATAGTATTTTTTTGCGCATGATCTTCAAACAAGTCTCTTGTTACAAATGGCGAGAAATGCATTATGGTACATGATGGTAAAATGTTTATTTTGTCTTAAAATATTGGATATCAGAAGCCTATCTTTTCCCGGTAAGATAACAAAATCAATGTTGATTCAAATTGACAAATATTTCGTATTTTCGTGGCCGAAGACTATAGATGATATTGCGTTAGACTAGTTAGAGACTTAGATACTTTAATAAGAATCTGTGACAAAAACTAGGTACAACTAGTTAAATCCAAGTACCAGTTCTATTAGTTCCTTTATGAACTGTCTCTGAGCGAACGATGTCTCGCTAACAGTTCCTCACGGGCCTTATTATCAACTAGTATGAAAATAAAGCTTTACCCCATCTCGGTTCTAAGGCTATTTTAGATCCTTACGGTCTATTTTGCACCGTGAAACTTTTTTGATCACCAAAAGAAATCATTTCCTGACACATTTATAATAAACCAACACTATTTTCGTGTAGAATTCGATGTTAGAAAAAGATCGGTCTGTGCTGACGTCCGTTAACAAACATGGCGGCCAGATTTGAACGATTTTGTTTATCTTTTTCTAACGTCGAATTCTATATGAAAATAGTGTTGAATTATTATAAATTTGTGTCGGTTGTGTCAGGAAATGTTTTCTTTTGGCGATCAAAGAAGAATCACGGTGCAAAGTAGACGGTAAGGATCTAAAATAGCCTTAGAACCGAGATGGAGAAAAGCCTTATTTTCATACTAGTTGATAATAAGGCTCGTGAGGAACTGTTAGCGAGACATCGTTCGCTCAGAGACAGTTCATAAAGGAGCTACAGTTCTATATGGCTGTCCGATTGCGATTTGTTCTATGTCATGTGAGTTTTATGTCGGCTCATAAAGTTTTGACTTTCAGATTGCTCTATTTCACTAATTTCAGTGACCAGTTCCAGTGATCATAGAGGCTTGAAATTTTTAGGGGATGTTCAGGGGGACTAGCTAGCCGTGATCTCGCGGCAAATTTCAACGGAATAGATCAAAGGATTTATATTAAGCCAGGGGGAGTGGAGCGTCTGGGTGGGATATGAGGAGAAAGGGAAACCCTCAAAATGTGCCACACATGAGGAGTGGAGCATCTGGGTTGGATAAGAGGAGAAAGAGGTGGGGAGGGCAACCTTAAAAATGTGCAACACTAGTAATTAATAATATCAGTTATCACACACCTTTCTTTGACCTCTTCAGTATCTATTAAATTCTTCAGAAATGACTTTCCTACTTGGTTCCCGCACTGACCAACATGTAAAGTAACTGTGGACATTTCAAAATATCTTTATTTTTGGTCATGTCAATCTTGTTATTATTTTTTTTCAAAACATAACCAAAGTCCTTGTCACAAACATTTCATATCATGATTTATATGATGAAAATCAACAAAGTTACAAAGTACCGTACAAAAAATAAAATCCCTATTATATTCATTCATGTCTAGTCAGTCTGGTTTTGAAATATGTTAGTGAAATTCATTAAAAACTTCATCAACAAAAGACATCAATTCAACAAAATGAAATGGTATTGAAAAGTGACTTAGGAGTCAAATTCAGAAGCTACATTTCACTTGACAGGTCACTTGAGTGTTTGTTTGTTTGTATATTGAACACGTAATTTTCCTCTAAATTGAAGAGTTCCTATTCCGGGGAGGGGCGGGACCTATTTTTTATATTAATAATGGCGACAAATCAGAATCTGTAATAATTGGTTCAACACCAATAATAAATGTATTTAGCACATGACTTTAAATCCTGTTGATATAACAGCTAAACAGTAAACATCACCTAGTTTTATGTTCATGCAAATCATTGTATTCTCCCTGGCCATCAATCGGGAGTCTTTGAGTTGTGTGTTTACAAACGCATTCTGGCGACAATTCGTAACATTTTGCGGCCAATCTCCTTTACCTTAATATTACAAGACCAGGAGATAAATAAGTAACACAGAACAGCGTGAGTTTGTTGGTGGTTTTTTTTGTTTTTTTTTTTTGTTTTGTTCTATTTTTTTTTCACATGGAAGACACAGTTAGTGAGTAGAACTAGAAGAAAGATAGATCACTAACCCTGATCACTGTGGTGTAAAGGGGCGTAACATACTGTTTTATAGTTGTTTGGATGAGTCAAAAATAAAGAGAATCTTGAATACACGCGTCGGTGTAGGTCTACAGGAAAACACCCCATTTTTCATTTCATTTATATTGATATAGGCTAGTACGCACCATAATGATAAACCATTGTTCGTATACATTCGGCTTAAACAGAAACTGTGTCACAGCTGTTGAAAGTCGTATATGCTTAAACATTTGTTTTACATTGTTATTCTATTTTTTTATATTATCCACGATTCCTTGAGCATTCGGAAGAAGCAAATAGGCATAGTCTTGATTTTGTAATTATTGGCACGTTACCAACTGAAATGAATAGTGAAGGTTATCGGCCCATGTATAAATGTTTCTGTTCTCATTTGCCACAAATTTTCGTATACATGTACATCTTAGTAGGTAATCAAATGGGCCCAAACTTCGGTTTATAATAATAATCTCGTCATTTTACACGGGTAGCAAATTAAGCCTGGGGCTTGTTTTCAATTTGGCCCTTGGCACAGATGTGCGAATGATTTCGATCATTACTGCAGGAAGAAACCGAAGAACTCGGTGGAAACCTGCCTGATCGGACGGGAGACCGAATATCCCTCTCACTTACAAGGATAAAGTTCTTGCCCTGAGCTGGGATTGAACCCTCGATGCATTGGTGAGAAGCCGCCTCACGGCTATCCGAGAGGCTCGGTTTGCAGATGAGGATTTCATTAGTCGATGCTTAGGGTCACGATAACTTTGATTCTAACTGATGGGGGGTGATGAAACTTAGATCCCCACAAAAGAAAGGGGGCTCAGGGGTATCATATATCCCCTTTATGGTATTGATGCATGTATTCTGCGAAGACATATCTGCTGGTGGTGGTTGGGTTACCAGGGTTGGGGTTGCGCGTATCTGTCAGAGGTACACTACCACATAAAATGTCATGTAATAATCATTTATGATTCCTATGGTGCTATAGTGAACAACTTCCAAGACGTTTCAGGTGATACAGTCTTCAGCTAATCTTGCCTTGTTGCGAAACATTTTGGGCGTGTCCGTAGGGGTACCCCGCGCACAATCTGTCTGGCAGTGGTAAATCATGATCCCTGTGGTGTTGCTGAACAACTCCAAGCAATTTTTGGTGATACGAACGTCAACTAATCTAGCCTAGTTGGGGGCGTGGTATTTGGGGTATGTCTGTTAGGGTAGCCCACTACACAAACTGTCTGGCAGTGATCATTCTTGATTCCTGTGATGGTGCTGAACAACTTACAGACTGTTTCAGATGGTACGGATTTCATCTGTACCAATTTTATGTCGAACACTTTGCGTTAATCTAGCTCAAGAATTCATGTCCACTACTTCATCCCTAACAGCCACACCCAACACCAGATACCCGACAGACTTACATTCTGATGATACCAGATATGCATGCATTGATACCATATAGGTGAACATTGGTAGACCTGTCAGCTAGGTTGACCCGCTCCTGGTCTACTACCAACTACGTAGGCATGTACATGTTTTTTTAAATCCTTGACTGGGTTTGATCATGGACATTTTATGCTAAGACTGAGTATAGATAGGCTACTCAGTGGATACTTTTGAAAAAAGATAAATGTAGTATCTATTTATATTGGGATTTCGGCGGGAGACATTAGTTTTACTGTTGGGTTGTTTCTCTCTCTATATATAAGTGATGTGTTCCATTTATTTTACAAATCCAGGAGATACCATCATGGCAGAAACTAGAATTACAGATCTACCTACGCCATGCCTTTTAGTAGATTTAGAAATAGTAAAAAGTAATGCACAGAGAATGTTGAATACGGCCACTGAAATGGGTGTAGAAATGCGACCACATATGAAAACCCATAAGACATTGTAAGTTATATTGATTTTTTATTGAGTAATGTTCTAATATAACTAAATCATTGGATTTTACCAGAGAAGTGCCGTTGTTAACCAGTATGCATAAAAGCCAACCCTCTTGCAATCATTACATTCCTTTCGTATACCAACTCGCATTGTAATATCGCTGTACGGTCGTCGGCCCATATGTCCAATTGCCCTATATGTGAAGTTTTAGAAGCTAGCTAAACTATCATTGTATGTTCTTGAAATTATATGTTGTCTGGACCAAGAAATCCATATATTTTCATCGATTTCTATTTTTTCCCGAAGGTGTATTGGCTTTTATCACTGAAAATTCGCGCGGACATTTTTGAAGTTAAAGTTCTCAGTCAAGACTTTCTGATACCGTTTACATTAGGCATACATTCAGGCCCATAACTGTGGGGGGTCGGGTGAAAAAGATTGTCGACCATAAAAACAATAGATATACATTGTCCGCCAATTTTAAAGCACCCCTGGGAACACTTCCCAC
The DNA here is from genome assembly GCA_917208275.1 of Patella pellucida. Classification (NCBI taxonomy): domain Eukaryota; kingdom Metazoa; phylum Mollusca; class Gastropoda; family Patellidae; genus Patella; species Patella pellucida. The sequence goes on from OU795044.1 coordinate 23,646,068, forward strand.
CCCTCATTGTTCTGAGCTAGTCACGACCCTTCTTACATTGCGTGTTGTTGACCATCATCAAGCTTCATTATCTGGTAAATGCCTTAGTTAACTAAAAGAGAATCCAATGCGACAACCTTTATGGATTACTTAGTTTGATTAAAACAAAGATCCTATTTCGTTTCATTTTTACAGTTCAAAATTTTGTTTTCATTTTTACAGTTCAAAATTTCGTTTTCATTTTTACAGTTCAAAAGTTCGTTCTGTGATTAGCAAGTGAAACGGTCTGTCACGGCGAGTTCTTGGTGTGTGCTGCACGGCACTGTGGATATCCCACTAAAAACATCAACCCTGATTAGTTAATTAAATGTCTGAAGTCATAGGTTCAAAAGGCGCTCGTATGACCCCAGACGTGACCTTCCACTAGATCGGGACAGATCTTCATGTAGTACAGTAGAGGTCAAAAGTATGATAAAAAATAAACGAAATAGAGATCTGTATTTAAATCAGATTGTGGTTTACTCGGGGGACCTAGATGTTTTCGGCCAAATGAAAAAAAACTACATAGGAGCCGGCTTCCAATGTGTTCATTCATTTGTAATTCGAAGAGTTTAAGTTTCCCCATCCCTTCCTCATTAGCTATGAAATCTTAGATTTAATAAATGCTTACGATTGAATGGTTACCCAAACTAAAACGTTACTGTGCTTCTATTCCAGTTATGTTTAAGAGAGTTTATTATTATTATTTATTGTAGAGAAGGTGGTGTGATGATGACAGGTGGAAGTAAAAATAAAATATGTGTTTCAACTTTACAAGAAGCGCGATTCTACTCAGCTGGTGGCTTTACAGATATACTATTTTCCATTCCTATTACAGAAAATAAAATAAAAATGTAATTTAAACCAATCTAATAAAAAATTAAATATATGTTTTTCCCAAAATGATACAAAACATTACGGTAGTTGTGTATATTATATGAGTTTTTTTACAACAGTTATAAGAAAGACAAGAGTTAACCAAAACTTAAATTGGTATCGCATTCTATTATGCAAAGTATCAAGTGCCGAATTTCGTTAGAATTGATCGATTGTAACTGACGATTCATTTCCACAGACAAGTATTTTCCCTGCTATTTTGAGACCATGGTGGCTAATTGCTGTGGCATTGACTTTTAATCACGAATACCAGCGTTCGATCCCGTTGTTGACCGGGAAAGTCCCCCTTGTTAATAAGTGGATGTAGGGCATAAGCCTGTCTTCATTAGTCCGAATGACCAAGAAAGGTAGGACGTGAAACCCACCCAGTCTGTTCTACTGTCAATCTATACTATTCACATTAAATACATTTTCAGTTGTCAACAAACAATAAAAGAAGTGCCCGATTTAAAACTGATGTTTGATAGTCAATATGGTTTACAGTGTATCATGGATAATCCTAGACCAGACGGTAAACCGTGGTCAGCCATAATGGAAGTAGATTGTGGATATGGAAGAAGTAAGTAATACATGTAGTTTTATTCAAAAATAAAAATTTCGACGGAAGATTTTATAGGCATTATCAACCACAATAGCAAGATATTTTCCCGTGTGCCTAGAACTCTGTTGTCTACGTTCTCTTACATAATTATAGTGGGTTCGAAAGTATCATTCCGTGGAGTTTACGGTCATATTTTCTGCACCAATAGAGGTGATGACGACGTGCATAATATACACGGAGACATATTACCAGGACAGCGACATAAAACAACTGGCAGTACTATTTTACGTGCCACCAACGTGTCTACGGTACGTCCTCTCTTCAATATCGTTCGCTAATTTTACAAACATGTTAGAGTGCGTTAATCTGATTTCAACGATAATTTCAACCATTGGTGTGGTTGATTTATGATGACTATCGCAAATGCAGATATCACGCATGTCGATAGGAAATCATTAACAAGTTCAACAATCTGTCTAGAACCGTCCCGTGGTTTTCATCGAGCTTCGCCAAGTTGTGGTTATGAACAGCTGATTCCAGTCACAACCGAAATGGCGAGGAACGGTGGCTCAGTAGGTAGGGCGTTGACTCGCTATTCTGGAGGTCCTGAGTTAGATACCAGTGTTGAACTAGAAAGTTCATCGGGATTTTCCGGCGTGGTTCCCCACGTCAGTGGTGTAGGACAGAGGGACCGGCAAGGGACGCCGTTAGTCGTTCCGATGTAACGTAAAACCAAGGTCAGGTGCACACATTGGTATGCACGTTAAAGAACCGATTATAGTTGGAATTCGACATAAAAGTATGCCACAACGCAAGGCGTATTAGGACCTTTAACTCCGTTTTATTTCATTTACAACCGAAAAGAACTGACGACAAGCAAAGAAGAAAAGGCGGGAGGCGATTAGACTCGTCTGCGATATCACCATCGGTGGAAGCGGACGTTAAACACTAATAGAAGAAGACGATAAGACCCGGTTTGGTGTTAGAACGTCGTGATAAAAAAAATATATTTACTGGCTATATTCTCTGTTAGTGACTTTGTGAAACATTTATTTCTAAAGCTTATACGATTTTCAATATAAAAAAACTATGGTACTTATCAAAATCTATAAATTTTCTTTATTATAAGCTGGAATTGAATGGGATGGCGAGGAAATATTGGCCATAGCACAAGAAGCAGATAAATGTCCAACTGTCCATTTTATGGGATTATATGTCCATTGTGGCGACTCCTACGATGCTGAATCAGTTGAAGCAATCCATGCAATTGGTGATACAACAGCGGATAGATTGGTAGAAGTAGCCAGAAGGTAAGGGACCCCTCGGCAAACCTCGGCATATTCCGGTACCCTACATCTAACCTCGTCAGTATGACAGTAAGCGAATGGGTAAGGGACCCGTTAGTAAAATCTCGACCATAACTAAGAACGTGACATGAAATGATTGATTTGGCCAATGTGTCCATCGATTTAATGTACTGGCCCCGAGACTCATATAGGTGGATGGTTGTTTCTAACAGTTTAATGGAGAAAACCTATTCTGTAATATTTTTACAGATTAAAAGAGAGAGGTGTGAATTGTGAAACAGTTGGTACTGGTTCTACGCCATGTTGCAATCAACCTTCAAAGAAAATGGCGAACCTAACAGAATTTCATCCAGGATGTTATATTTTTAATGGTATCTGTATTTTTCCCCTTTTCATTTTATCGTATGATTTACTCTTAAAGGGAAATATATCAAGGATCAGCCTATATATTGAAAAATGGAAAATTGTCGTAGTGGATATTTGCAGGTTTTCATTATAAGTCTTAATAAATTATTTTCATAAAAATACATAAAATGGACTAATAAAAAAAATTTTTTTTGCAATGCTTTGGGATTTACTAGTAGATATTTTTGTGTAATTTTTGATAGCTTTAAGTTAATTAATATATAGCGTTTTAAAATAAATGTCTGTTTTATATACAGTATAGATTTAATTCAAAATGTCTTAATTGAGGAGATACTCATAAATCAAGTGTAATAGTTCAGTTGGGTTCTATTTTCATAAACATAAAGGGTAATATAATTCTTTTTATAATTATATGAAATAACACATTTTGTTGGTCTATCTTAATTATTAATCGTAACATTTCTATTCTTTAGAATTACGTTACATATTAGTCCTTTAGTTCCAAATAATATTTTATAACAGCTTAGAATTATGTTACATAATATTATATAAGGGATGTTTCTTATTTCTAATTTGTATTCCAAAGAGAAGATGGTTGATAATTCTCCTGTCGCTGTTTCTTTATTTATAACAATTCTCAACTTAATAATTTTCATTATCGGTTGTTAAAATTTGAATATTTTTAACTATTATCACCACTGTCTCTTACACATCACCATTTCTATTTAATAATTTATTAATACATTTGTTCTTTTGCCTTTGGGAGCTAGGGTGGCAAAGTGGATGCGACGCTTGCTCGCTAGCCTGGAGGTCACCATCTTCCTGAAGCAACGGTCGCGAGTTTAACAACAATACGCTGTATGTAGTTAAGGCGAGATCAAGCCTTCAATTGAAGATGGGAGGTCATCCACGTTTTCCGGCGTGGTTTCCTCTTGTCGGTGATGCAGGACAGAGGGCCTGACAAGGACAGCTGTCTAGTCGTTCGGTGGGACGAAAACCCGAGGTCCCGTGTACACATTGACGTGCACGTAAAAGATCTATTGACAGTTGGAATGCGATATAAAAGTTGGCCATAGTGCCACTACCTGGCAGTCTGAGCAGTAGGACATTAAACCCCATTTCATTTTCATTCATTTCTTTGTCTTCTTTTGTACTATGGTACCTTTTCACACAGCATTTTCTAATTTGGCTAATTCATAATATTATATTAGATTTAATATTTTATTATGAATTTTACTTTGTATATTCAAATAAAAAAAAATCTTTTGTTTTCTTTGAGTATTTTCTAGACAATATTTTTAATTTATTCATTATAAATGTGATCATTTGATTAATTATGAATTATACCATGTGTGGCGTCACTGGAATCGTTATTGCTTAGTAAATTCGAAACGGCATTAAAACAAGCAATTCACACTAAGTTTCTGAAATCGTTAGTGCTTGACGAATACGAATGGCAATTACAACAATTCACACTCGAATATTTTTGTATTTCAGATTATGGGTTAACATTAAATGGATCGTGTGCTAGATCAGAAATAGCTATTAAAGTAGCTACACGAGTCATAGATTACAAAAAATCTAAAAATGTTATAGTAGTAGATTGTGGGTTCTTAGCTATCAGTTTGGATGGAATTCAAGAAGGGGGTTATGGGGGAATGTGTTCGATCCAGGACCATCCAGAATTAAAGTAAGTGTTGTTTGGAATCCTTAACCAAGATTGATCATTTAGGGAATCATAGTAGCCTATATTTAAACGCAAACCATTACCAGTTACAAGTTCGTTATGCTCATTTGAAGTTTACATAATCTGCGACCGACTTGAATTCTAAGGCCCAAATATAGTTTCCTTCTCCGGGAAAGGAGTTTTTTTTTTAGCAAACTAACCGTTTAACCCTTTAAAAAAATGCAGATCTTATTTTGTCTAAATTTAAAATTCGTAGGAATATCACAAGTTTTCGAAATCGGCAATATCCGCCTTAATTGATTTTACATTAAATAGTCCCAAGTGTAAAATACAATTATTCTGACATTAAACCGGTTATAGATATTGATCTTTATAGAATGAAGGCCATGGATCAAGAATTAGGGAAACTTACGGCAGTAGATGGTCAACCACTGGATTTTGATAAATATCCTATCGGAACACTGCTATATATTTACCCATTCCACGTAAGTATTATTGTTTTGTTGCGGGGAGGGGGGGATTGGGAAGCCGCGGTGGCTCCCGGCGTACGACATTGGGTCGCTTACCTGGAAGTTCCGGGTTCGACCCCGTTGTTGGTCGAGAAAGTTCCTGCTGGATTTTCTTATGTGGTTTCCCTTTGTCAGTGGTACAGGTCGGAGGGTCTGACAAAGAACAAGGTCTAGTTGTTTGAGTAGGCCAAAAAATAGATCCTGCGTATAAGTTCGTCTACACGTAAAGGACCCTTTGATAGTTTGAATTTGAAATAAGAGTAGACATTAGCGCCCGTGTCCGAGCAAAATGTCTCCAATCGTAGCACACTACAAGTCGTACGCCCGTCTTCATTAGCAGAAAAGTGGAACGTTAAACCTCATTTGGTTTCAGTTCACGTTATAGGTAGATGATTTTATATCCGTGATCGAGTTTTAATTGGTTGAGAAATATGGATTTGTAATTGGATCAACAATACTGTCTATATATATTTCAGGCTTGTCATACAGCAGCCATGCATCCAGTATATTATGTTCATTCTGGAGATAGAGTTGTAGATAAATGGACTCCAACACGTGGATGGTAAAGAAAATGACAATGAGCCTATATAATATGTCTTCATTACTCAACCTTTCATCGCACTACTTGTTAAACAATTATGCAATTTAATTTGTTTTATAATTATAAATTCTATACTTGCAGTATTATTATGTAATGTCCATTGCTTTTCTCTTGATAACTTAAATATTTTGATCAAACCTCACAGACCAGAAACTCAAATGTTTGCGAATTAAAACTTACTAAATACACCGTGTTTGTCCTAAATATATTATAATCTTTTGAACTTTTATTGGTGAGGGTGTTGATTGTTTTTTTTTTACACATGTGAAGATCGATATTAATTTGATGAAAGGTTAGACTAGAAATGGTTGAACCTTTTTTGGTGAGGGTGTTGATGTTTTATTTTATCCACATGTGAAGATCGACGTTAATGTAGTGAAAGGTTAGTTCACATGTTAGACTAGAAATGGTTTCACTACTGATGTCTTCCGTCTTTGACACCAGCCAGAGTAGTGGATATTTCACGACCTGGCTTTAAGCAGGCTTTATTATCATATGATTACAATCAAATTATGCAAATGTCTTAAATACCTATTAATCTGGCCTCAAAGGATACTACACATAGGTTAATATATAATTAACTACTCCACATTGAAAAGGGGATGAAACCTTACCTCATAATTGTAAGATTTTTGCGTGGGTAACATGGCTAACTGAACATAAAAAATCTCGTTTAAAAAATGTAAAACAGGGAGAAACTGTTCTGTGACTATTTTAAGGTTCAAACTTCATTGTTTATTAACTAATTGATTGATAACTGACTCAGCCAGGTGCAATAGACTGTAACGTCTGTGAACGACAAGGAAGCATTTTGGCAAAACAATTTTATCGTCACGGTTAAAAAAGAATCGCCATACAGGGAAAAGTTACCGACAAAAAATCCGCCAGATTGAATATTTTATCGCCAACATTATATTTTTATCGCAATTGGCGGAAATGGCGATCGACAGCGTGAGCGCTGGTAGCATATACATGTATTTCAACATAAATTATTATGATATGTGTTGTGAATTATTCGTTTGGGGTTATTTTGACTTGCGTTATTCATCAATGATTGTACCAATTGTAGCGGAGGCCACGTCGATGCTATAATATTGCAACTAATGTAAGAAGATTGAAATATTTCTTCAACAATTTTGATTTTGGTATTTCATTTACAATTCCATAGTTTTATTCGACATTATGTTTCTGTATAGGATTCTTTAAATTTTAATTTTTGAAATATTAATAATTTCATAAAAACAAACGAAGAAATCGTCTACACTGGTGTGTGGTTTTAGGCCCCTGTGCCTTTTGTTTTGTTGCACTATACTAAATAGGTTAACTATTTGTAAAGATCGAACGATTTTTTGCCATACAAGAAAAAAAAAATTAATATTCCAAAGGGTCGACGATCTTACGGCTCGCTCTGTTTACCATGGATTATATACAATGTACATGAATAAACATTGATAAACAATGGCTTTTGTTATTAACTTTATAAAGAATATGTCGTAGTATATAGTAAATAAATAATCCTAGATTTGATTAATCACCTCTAATGCCATAGAAACACGATATATAGAAAACATCTGATTGAAAAAATCTCGGAGTGAATAAATCTGATCATTGCTCTTGTGTCCCGGGTAACCACGGTAGTTTGGTGAGTGTAGCCGTTTGGTTAACTTCTGGGTTTTTATCCGAGAGTTTTTCTCATCGAGATTTCCCAGTCTTGTTCCCGCTGTCGGTTCTTGACGAATGACTTTACAAAGAAAATTGTCTAGTCGTTCGGTTGGGATGGAAAACCAAGTACCATGCGTGTACTGGTCTACAGTTGAATTCAACGAAGGGTATGCGAACGCACCGCATTCCAGGCCAAATTTCCCTCATAGCACATCGCTCAGCGTATACCTGTCCTTATTAGTCTAGTTTTGAGTTAACTGTCCTGGTTTCGAATCCCCAGTTGTACGTGGCAAGGAGTGGGGTCGCCTGTTCAACCTCGTGGGGTTTCTCAAGGTCCCCCGGTTTCCTCCCACTGTTAAAGACACCTACGCGCAAGCGAATTTTTGGAATAAAATTAAACCATATCTTCCGAAATGACCGAGTTTGTGTCGAGTGGACGTTAAACCCCATCTCTCTCTGTCTCTCTCTCTCTCTCTCTCTCCCTCTCTCACACACTCTCTTTTAGTGTAATTGGTACAGAAAAGTAAGACGTTAAACCTCATTCATTTCACGTGATTTCACTGACCGACCAATGTAAAGCCACCAACCCACCCTAGTCATCAAAATTAAAAGATTGTACCCTTATCTTGTACTTGAGTTAACAACAATTCCAGATAAAGGATTGACTGTTTACAGTTCCCACACACCTCTGACCTATATAATATATACAGGAACAACCACAGGTAACTATAGAATTATGTCAACAAAATATAATCGATTTAGTTCTGTTTGTGTTTAAAATAAAGTTTTGGTATGATACTGTTTTTTGATAATATATTGACCCGGAGGTACATTATGTGAAATTATTGATCCTACAATAACTTGGTTGAAACATGAGTTCCTAATATCAGGTACAATCTTTTACGTTTTGTTGGATCAAATGGCAAACTTTCTGAATAAAATGTATATGAAGAAACCTATTGCAATTCAACAATTTTTGTTACGGTCCGCCTATGATATTGGCAAGAATTATTTAAATTTCTGTTTTAAGACATCATGAGCGCTCCAATGCCAAGAGTTAGCAACCGATTCGCATGAAATTTATATGCAGTATTAAATTAGTGAAATAAAGAAGCCTTTTGTGGACTTTAGACGACAGATCTGCTGTTTGCGTACGTTTTATTGTCTAGCAACCAATCTTTCCGACATCCCCAGTGTCATTCCAACCACCCCATTACAATGCTGTTTTTAAACTTCACATTAGCACACTTCACAATTAAAGTGGGTATGTAAATTAACAAAATGGACTGCAATCACTCCATCCCCATCATACTACTTAACGTGTTCTTCAACTAATAATATTTGTTAAAACTTGTAATTAAACTTTGTTTTATAAATACTAGAATCCATAATGTTGCTGATAATATTTGTACTACTTCGTCTGGTTGTTTCTCAATCAACCACAAACAACAATGGTTTGGAAACCATACAGACAGACAGTGGATTAATACAGGGCTATAAAATACCGGTTCCTGATTCTGTGGCACCGGATTTAGACAATAAAGGAAAGGCACGGTCTATAGGTGTTTTCCTGGGAATACCTTTTGCTCAACCCCCAATAGGAGATTTAAGGTAAGGTAATGCCCTACAGTTTATGATGAGACACCTGCTATACTATTACAGTATCCTATAGATTGTATTGGAACTTTTTGTTTGTGGGTCACTATATTGTTCTGTAGATGTGGTTGCTATAGAATTTTTAGAACAAAAACAAATAGTTCATCAAACATGGGCAAAACAATTAAATAGCAGATGAACTTTATAAAAGACCCTTGTTTGACTATATTATATTAAACTTTATAATATTAGTTATTAAATATATCATGTAAATCTCTATAGTAATTGTTGTTTACAGGTTCGCTCGGACAGTTCCTGTAGCACCATGGACAGGCCGTACATGGAATGCCACATTTTACAGACCTCCGTGTATTCAAAAACTTAGTTTTCTACGAGAGTAAGCATTTTAGTTCTTTTATACGCAACACTGAATATTGTTGTCACCTCTGTCCGATAGTCCATTCGTCCACTTTCCACACTTTCTTGTCAACACTCCCTATGTACATTTATTAACCGGTCTTTATAAAACTGTGCTGTTTACATTCGGGAGACAAAACGGACTAATTAAACTCAATACTTACTGGTCATGACTTTCAGGGTTATTGCTTTTGATCACGTTCTAGCAATAAATTTCAGCATGCGATTATGCACTACTTATAAGTTTAATGATTCAGAGAGGAGTATCGGTATGTTTGACTTGTTGAGATTGATAATAGAAGTCTATTGGATTTCTACTACTTTCAATACCATTTTATAGACTTTTTTCCCTTGAACACATTTTAGAATTTTGAGAATACTCTGATTGTCCCTTTAATAATCAAAGAATTTGATCTGGAATTACGACCTTCAAATTTCATAATCATGTTTAGTGACATAAAAGAAAATTCTCTTCGATTTTGGTACACATTTTGTCCAAACGAAGTGGATACCTGTTAGGGTATGAAAAAATGTGCAATCTTATGACATCCCTTCCCCGGCTTAATAACGCTATTAAAGCGTTGTTTCGTTTCGTTTCTTGATTAACTTATACCTTTAATTTCAGGTTTGATTTTCCTAACTTTACAAGTAATGATCTGAGCGAAGATTGCCTTTACCTAAATATATTTGCACCTAAGGTACTGATATTTACTAGGGTACCGAGGTAAAGTACAAGGAATTGAGGGAGGGGGGTGTCGAGTGGTCTGTCACTGAGTCATGTGGCGTGGTTCCATCCCAAAATGTGTCTGTAAAAAGGAATAGGGTTTCTGTCCAACATCGTTGGGTTTCTCCGGCTCGGACAGATCCCTACGTGCAAGTGAATTAAGGAAAGATTATTGAACCATATGTTTGTCCGGAAATGACCCAGATTGTTTCGAAAGTACGTTACCCTCTGCCCCGCCCCCTTCCCCAGTATATGAAGTTCTGCACGTGTAGCTCTGATTCCAAATGAACAAATGCTTCTTTGACGGGTCGTTTTGTGCTGATGTTGTTTTTATTTATTTTTAAGTTTACCAATGGCAGCAGAAACAGTGAGAACTTACCAGTCATGGTTTGGATTCATGGAGGGGCCTATACCTATGGATCTGCCATTGAGTTTGACGGACGTGTCTTAGCAACCTACGGAGTCGTCGTCGTAACTATTAACTTTCGCCTTGGGGTGATGGGTAATTGCAATATTAATTTAAGTTAAAATGAAACACGATATCACATGGAGTGAATACAACGTATGTTACTATATCAGCAAATACTAAAGCAAACATAGCTTAAGTTAGTCTCAGCCGAATATAACTAATGGCCATCTATGGACATGGTTATGGTTGTGATCAACTGATGATCATCTTTTATATCATGGTTATGGTTGTGATCAACTGATGGTCATACATTAGGCTATAACATGGTTATGGTTGTGATCAACTGATGATCATCCATTATAGCATGGTCATGGTTGTGATCAACTGATGATCATCTATTATAGCATGGTTATGGTTGTGATAAACTGATGGTCATCGATTATAGCATGGTTATGGTTGTGATAAACTGATGGTCATCGAATATAGCATGGTTATGGTTGTGATCAACTGATGGTCATCCATGATAACATGGTTATGGTTGTGATCTACTGATGATCATCTATTATAGCATGGTTATGGTTGTGATAAACTGATGGTCATCGATTATAGCATGGTTATGGTTGTGATCAACTGATGGTCATCCATGATAACATGGTTATGGTTGTGATCTACTGATGGTCATCCATTAGGCTATAACATGGTTATGGTTGTGATCAACTGATGATCATCCATTATAGCATGGTCATGGTTGTGATCAACTGATGATCATCTATTATAACGTGATTATGGCTGTGATCAACTGATGGTCATCCATTAAAACATAGTTATGGCTGTGATCAACTGATGGTCATCCATTATAACATGGTTAAGGTTGTGATCAATTGATGGTCATCCAATTAACTGATGATCATTTATTATAGCATGGTTATGGTTGTAATCATCTGATGATCATCTATTATAACATGGTTAAGATTGTGATCATCTGATGATTATCTAGTATAACATGGTTATGGCTGTGATCAACTGATGATCACCAATTATAACATGGTTAAGATTTACACGTATTATTCAAATAAGTCATAAAATAATGATAATGTATTATAATCAGGCTATTTATCAACTGACGACCACGTAGCACCAGGGAACTATGGTATGTTGGACCAGATTGAGGGGTTAAAATGGATACAGAAAAATATAAACTATTTTGGTGGTAATCCCTCCAAAGTGATAATATTTGGTCAAAGTTCGGGAGGTTCCACGGTTTCTATGCACATGTTTTCTCCGCTAACTAAAGGTAAACACAACATAAATAATTAGCTATTGAACTTGCAAATTACACGAGAAGTGGTACCCCGTGGTCTAGGAAGTTAGTATACTCTGGGCCTATCCCGGGGTCTAATAACCAAGAATAGTATTGTATATATTATTACTTTTTTCTGATGGAATTCTGATCTCCAATTGGTCATTTCGAAAGTAACATATAGTTCAATTTTATTTCAATTATTCCGTCTGGCATGGTCGTTAGCAGCGGGAGGAATGTTTAGTCCTTATCACGTACAAGCATGGGATTGAAACCACGTCACTTGACTCGATGACAGACCTTATGATCTAAAGCGTACGCGTTAGACCACAAGACCTCCCACACCTTTACTTGGCAAATGCGATCGTTATTGGTTTGCTTGTAAACTGAAAAGCGATAGCCATAAACCCATCACTACATATACAATCCATACTCAAGTCATGGTTCTGTATTCCTTAATATGTTTAATTGACCCTTGAACATAATCCCGCTTGATGCAGAAAAGTGAGATGCGAAAACCAACTTTATTTCCTCTTTAATTGACTTAGCAAAAATGATATATTAACAAAAGTACACAATAGTATCAGGTGTACTAGTAACAACTATTTAATGAAAGATAAAACACACATTATGCAAGAGCTTAATCTGCCTATTGCAGGTCTTTCTTTGGGCCTGAAATGTGATCTATATTTTTAATTAGACATTAATTAACTTATTCAGAACATAATCAATTGTCGACACCATCGCTAGCTTGCGATAATTAACAGATTTGAATACGTTTTTTGAAAAATAATTAAACGTAAAAATGGATAATCGAAACTTTTTTTTATCGTACCGACGTTAGTAATGATGATCGGGGCTAGCCTTATATACAGAAGCTAATATCTCGGTTCAGAGCAATTGGACTAAATATTCAGCATATTCTATTTACGTTATTTTAAAAAAGTATACATATTATAGCGAGACCTGTCAACGCTTTATCTAATCGGCCATAATTCCCCTTTAAATGTATTTTAAGGTTTATTTCATGGTGTGATTGCTCAGAGTGGTGTAGCAACAGATACTTTTGCTTTATATCGCAATCCCTATCGTCCTATCAATACAACACAATCACTAGCCAGAGTAGCTAACTGTCCTACCAATGATTCTCAAACTATGATCAACTGTTTACGAGGAAAACCAGCAATGTTTCTAGCTGAGGCTAAAGTAGAGGTATTTAAACAGTTCACTTATATTAGTTTTATATAAGCCCTTATGTATTACACCGCCCATTTTGTTACAACTTGTATTGCAATTCTTTTTTGTTCACCCTAGTAATTATTAACAAATATTTCCCTAGGTTCGACCCCGGTTTTCCGATTAAAAGAAGCCCGCACGGTCAAGCATTTCCCGCATACCCGTCTCTTCAGTAGATCAGAGTGAATCGCGGACTGGTTGCTGACATCTTGAATCTGCTATCTTGAGTGACTATTGTCGGACATTAAATCTGGAAGATTCAAACGAACCTGTTCGTACTCAACAAAGCTTATGTCCGATCGAGCAACGCGTTTGTGCCCCCACCCTCTCTTTTAAAATGTTTGTACAACTTCTTGTTTTCTATTACTTATTTTAAAGCAACCCCCAATGAGTGCACCGTGGGTACCGAATGTTGATCAATATTATTTAATGGATCTACCAGAAAGATTATTAGAACGAGGTGAAGTTAACAGTGTACCTATAATAGCTGGAAGTGTTACAAGTGAAACCGGGGCAGATTATAGTAAGTTTAGCCCCCATTGCTATACCTTATTAGTTTTGTTGGGTCATTTGTGTCTCGATAGACTGGCCCAGTCTCTTCTTTTTATTTTACATTTCGATTTATATAAAAGTATTAATTTTTAGTAAACCAACACTTTCGTTTCCATTTGTATAAAAAATTTTTTTGAGTAAACCTGTAACCAGCACCAGAGACTGGACAATTTGCGAGCTTCACAATAAAATAGGCGTTCCTGTCATGTTTTACGTTGTTCCTTATTTGGAATGATTGACAGTTATCAAGCAAGCCCCGAGTCACGTGACATGAATCATGCGTCTCGACTGGAGTGCAAAGCAGTCATGCTTAGACCGTCTGAGGGTTGACGGCACGTTGTTGTTAGATATGTCGTGATCACGTGCACGACGTCACACAACCTACATAATGCAGGTTTTTTTCCGGTTTTTTTTTTTGAGAGAACTGGCCAATTTTTGGTGTGTGGAGGAGACTGGCCACCAGTCTAGTGTCTCGATAAACTGTCCACCGTTTGCTTCATAATTTCGTGTATAAGGCGGGGAAATCCGACTTGTTTTGAACACACGATGCCGCGTGTTTCACTTCTATGCAAAATGTTAGTTTTGTATTGTTTTATCCACATGTGTTATAATATTTACTTGTATTTTGTGTTTATCTATTTGTGTTATATCTACATGTGTTATAGCCAAACTTGTGTTGTATCTATCCCTGTGTTATATCGATACTTGTTATATTTATACTTGTGGTATATCTTCTTGTGTTATATCTCTTTTTGTTATATCTTTTTTTGTGTTATATCTACTTTAATATATGTACTAGTGTTATATCTGCACGTACGTTATATCTATACTTTTGTTATATCTACTTGTGTTATATCTATCCTTGTGTTATATCGATACGTGTGTTATATTTATACTTGTGGTATGTCTGCTAGTGTTATATCCATTTTTGTTATATCTTTTCTTGTGTTGTATCTACTCTGCTATATGTACTAGTGTTATGTCTACACGTGTGTTATATCTACACGTGTGTTATATCTATACTTGTGTTATATCTATATCACCAATCCCCTGTGCACCACTGAAACCCGATGTTGCAAAATGCAATTTACCCCTGATTACCATAGCTTTTTAAGTCACAAAATGTCCTCTCTTCGATCTATAATTTATATGTTTTTTTAATAGAAAGGTGGGGTTTGTTTGTTTTAGCTTATGTACCAGGTATAGAGAATGGTATAAATCAAACAGAACTACGTGATTTGTATAGCGAACATTGTCAGCGATATTTTGACCAAGCTCACATCATGTTGGAGGCAATTATGTGTCAATATGGTGGCAAACCACATGACCCGATAGGCAACAGACAACGACTTTTTGAGGCACGATTTACAGTTTGAACTGATTTTATTATTTATAAACAAATCGTTCAAATCATTTTAAAATAAGGGTAAAGTAAAACGTCGCATCAACACGCACTTCAATGATTACACAGTGGAACCTTGGTTTTTCGTCTCATCCTATCGACGCTTACACTCTTCTGGTCAATCCCACAGACACGAGCCCTGGCAAGCGCGAATCGAATTAGAAGGCATATCTTTAAACTATGGAAGCCAATAAGTACCCCCTCGCTCATTCTTGCCTCCACGTTAACTAAGTTGACAGAAGAAGTAAAAAATAGTCCCAATCTGGCCCGTCAATAAAATGTTCATTAAAGTGTTCTAAATAATACACCTCTTTCTTGTAGCAATTTATTTGAAACACATTAAATCCTGCATGTTAAACAATTCATCATTGAATATTGTATTCAATGTTCTGTTAGATTTCCAACAATGTCAAGTATATGACCTATTAATGATGATAAAAATTGTTTTTGTCCAAATATACTCAATTGGAAGGGCGCTGAAAGGGCATTTAAACGCAAACGCGATATTCAGATTTTATAATGAGCTTCTACTCCCTTATTCAAAATTCCCACAAATTAGTAAAGTGAAAAAAAAACCCAGACATTAAAAGATTGTATTTGTTTTATTTTCAGTTCATGTCTTATTACGAGTATATAGCTGGTATATACCGTTTGGTTGACCGTCATGTTCATCTTAACCGAAATATATGGATTTATAGTTATAATTACCGTTCTATACAAGATCCAACTCCTAAATATTGGGGTTAGTATTACTACGCACAGCGATATTATACCACCCTACACGTGTTTCAAGAACTTTCAATAGACATTTTTTAATAGCACTTATTAATTGAAATTTCAAAACCGCCTATGTCGTGCTAACATTTTGATGACATTTTAAGACCATCCGAGACATACTTCCGTAACTTTTTGATGACGTTTCAAGATCATACTAGACATACCTCCGCAACGTTTTGATGACATTTTAAGACCATCCTAGACATACTTCAGTAACTTTTTGATGACGTTTCAAGATCATACTAGACATACCTCAGCAACGTTTTGATGACATTTCGAAACTGCTTTAGAGGAGCGTTGTCATAGCTATTTATCTCGCAAAGAACGGTTCATATTTCTGTCGAGGACTGAAGTAGTTGGCCAAGAACGTATTTCTCACATTTCCTAGCTCCCAATACCGATCTAATTTTACAATTAGAATATTGGCAATGAATAAACCATCAGGCTTCTTATAAATAGGTAGTAATACCACTTCTATAAATAAACTTCTCAATCGATTCTACTCCATGTTTGATGATGGCGGAGTCGATATAACAATTTCATGTAATTCTTTTTTTTTTCATACAGGCACTTATCATGCTATTGAACTCCAATATCAGTTTGGTATGCCGTTTATTAGCAAATTCAGCCAACCGTGGAAATGGAACAGCATTTGGCCAACGGCTATCAAATGGACTGTAGCTGACGAACTTCATTCTCGGAATATGATGGAACTGTGGTCTAATTTTGCTAGATTATTGTAAGTCATATAAATGAAACTACAATGCCA